>VZTB01015536.1:591820-735151 GCA_013397245.1 Thryothorus ludovicianus | reverse complement strand
TTCTGATTTTTCATTTTTATCATACCCTTTATGTTTTCTTATATGCTGAAGCTGATGCAAAGATAAATGTGAAAAGGCATGACATTTCCTTTTTGTTAGAAGCTCATGACTTTTATTATGTGTGTCCCCAAAGGTAGCTTAACTAGCACTTCGTGCTATTTGAGTGTTTCTGCCTTCCAGTCCATGAAAGAAGAGTCTCTGGAACCAGGGAGCAATAAAGCTATTTCAGAATCAAAATGGTCATTTTGGTGTGACTATTAAAAGTTCTCTCTTACACACACATGCACATATGCAGACAAAAGGTTTCAGAAAGCCATTGTTCTGTGCTATTTACCCTGCAAAAATATATACACTCTGTTATAAATTCTTAGCCATTTCTTTAAACTTGCACTTAGCTGCAAAATCTGCTGCTTCTGTTTCATATTTGAAGAAAGCTTGTCTACTTTTTTCCAAGTATATCACTTCTAATAAAAGATTCTACCTGTGCCTGTGTTTTCTTTACTAACTTTTCAGATTATCACACCTACAAAAATACGCCAAGAGGCTGATATTCCAAGGTCTGAAATGGCATACAGATGTTTGATGGCTTATTTTGAGAAATAACTTTCCACTACAACATGGATTTTATAACTATATTGGTAACATAATAAATTAAAACTCTTCTGGTAGTAGAGCACCAAACAAATTTTTCTACATTGTTCTAGTTTTGATGGGGGACACTGATGTCCAGTAATACAAAGATGTGAAAACATGATGTGAATTACATGAAAGAAATCTATTATTTAAAACATAAGAAAATCTAACACCAGTTCTCAAGCAGTACAGATAAAAAGAAAAGGTCACCAATCTGAATGTGTCCATTTATGGACAAAACAATATTTTGTATGTAGATTTAATTTCTGAGCTTTGCTGTACCCTGTCACTGATGCCAACCACATGAGCACTTAAACAGGACAACAGGAGCAAAGGCTGTTTGGACTGCTTGGAACAAATGATGAACTGAAGTCTGAAAACACAAATTGCACAATGTCACTAGGAGTTAAATCTGCTGTGAGCGGAGTGGGGAAGACCACCAGGAACTAACAGACAAAACTTACAGGATATGGAGAAGAGACAAAAAGATGTGAAGGTTTTGTATGACATTGCAAAATAAGATACCCAGAGAGAGAACTGATGAAATAATGGTGATTAACTTGGCCATTGGACTCACAGGATGAGAAAGCATAGCTGTGCAAATGTTTTTCCATCTGGTTTACTCAATAGAACATAGATATGTTTAGAAGATATTTTATGGAAAAACCCTTCAGCTGCTGTAACTTGTAAGTTAAGTCAGGTAGAAGAACTGAGATTGGTCTGTGTCTCAAAATCTCCACAGCAACAGGCATATCTGCTGCTTTTGTTAATGCTAGGTGGAAAATGGAAGGGGTAACATTTTATGTAGAGAAAGCAGTTGTGTCTGATTATACACAAATGCTAGTTTAAACCTCAAATAAATATGGATTTTCCCTAACTGTGAAAACAGCTCTTTAAGCCATTAACTTCTGTGTTTCCTCAAGAAATAAGTATATTTAAAATAAGTATAAAATTCCATGGTCAGACATTGTAAAAATTCTTGCTTTTCTTAAAAGTAAACAAAATTCAAGGTCTGCTTTTGTTGTGGGCAAAGGTCACTTGGTGGAACAGAGAAGGTTTTATGATTCATTCTTCTTTTTTACTTGCTGTTGCTGGGATGCTGTGGAGTCAGCCAAGAGATGGACTAATGAATGTCTTCTTTACACTTCCCATTTTATCCTTCCCAATGGTAAAAGGTGGTTGTTAAACCACGTAATGGAAAACTGGACTGATGGAGCTGGGTTATAATTTTTGGAACGGTGCTTTTCAAAACATTCCATTTTCCCAATCTCATTTGTTCATTAATTCAGCTTTCTCTCTTACCACAGCCAGTGCTAAAATTCATATAGCAATGATACATCCAGTAAATTGCACATTGCTGTGTAGGCAGAAATTGCTCCCTTCAGATCCCTGGCAAGGGATAAGCACATGCCCTTGAGCCTGAGGGTTTGGTTTTTTTTCAAGTCCCTGTTGTATTATGCAAATCTCTAGAACTGATTAGAACAGTTTCTGAATAATAGCATCTTCTTCTGCCACCTGTTCACCAAGGCCTTAGGAATCATTGGAAGAAACTAAAAATCCAAACTCAATTTTCAAATCTGTCCAGGAGCACAATATATCTGAAAAACTGACTGACAAAAACAAGTTGGCTTCTTAGAGGAGAAAAACAGATGAGCAATAGAGCTACCAGGCCAAAATCTTCCAGTGCGTCAGATAAGAGCACATCACTTCCCTTGATTCCCACCATGGGGCTCTATCCACTTGATCATCCATTTACTTAAGAAACTTAAGTATTATTAATAAAAGTGGCATCAAGACTGAAATGAAAGTAAATTAAACCAATCTGCCCCTTCCGCCTCAGTGTTTAATAAAAATCTGCATTGAATTGATGTGTTTTTTAAAAGGTCTGTTTTAATAAAACCTGCCTTCATCTCAAAAGGGACTAGAACTAGAGTGGAATGAACCTCACAATACCAGCTTATCTGCTACTTGGTAAAATCCTATTTATAAATCTGTGAATGCTAATGAACCATCTTGCAACGGTAAGCAGAATGTACATTATTCCCAAGTGAAAGTGTGCAAAGTGTTAAAGAAGACACCACATTGATTAATAGCTAGCGAGGAGTTCTGCATACCCAAACTCTTTCTATCTGACAAACTTTTCCTGTTATTTTTCCTTTTCATAAACGAGTCTCAACAGCTACTTTAATTCTTCCTTGAAAGATTGCAACTTGGCAATAGAATAATAAAATCATAAAACCGTTTGGGTAGCAAGGGACCTTAAAGATCATCTAGTTCCAACCTCTCTGCCATGGACAGGGACACCTTCCACTGGACCAGCTTTCTCAGGGACCCATCCAGACAGGCCTTGAACACTTCCCAGTTGTGATGAGGCATCCACAGCTTCTCTGGGCAACCTGTGCCACTGCCTCACCACCCTCACAGTGAGGAATTGCTTTGTATTGTGTTGCCTAAAGCTGCCCTCTGTCAGTTTAAAGCCATTACCCCTTGTCCTGTCAATCCATGTCCTAGTCAAAAGTCACTCTCCAGTCATTTTAAAGCCCCTTTAGCTACTGGAAGGTACTCTAAGGTCTCCTGAAGCCTTCTCTTCTCCAGGCTGAACAACCACAACTCTCTCATCCTGTCTCCATAGCCGAGGTGGTCCAACCCTCTGAGCACCTTCCTGGCCACCTCTGGACCTGCTCCAAGAGGTCCATGTACTTCTTATATTGAGGGGCCCAGAGCTGGATGCAGCACTGCAGGTGAGGTCTCGGGAGAGAGAAGCAATAGTACAGTGACCACCTGAGATTGTCCCAGAGTCTGAACTTACCAGTAATCAAGCAGAAACCACTATGAACAATAAAGTGGAATGAGTATATTTATGACTGACCTCTAAAGAGAGATATTATCTGATAACAAAACAAAAAACATGGTCTTTATAAAAAGCCTTGTAGGTAGAAAAGCCTGCTATAGGAAATCCATATGTATTTATAAGCCACATGACAAAAATGTGTAGCTACAATGCAAGATTGATGGAGCAGGCTTAGAAATTGTCTGTGAGACTCTCAGGAGATGGAGACACATGCAGCTGGCTTCAGACATGTCACCTCTGGAAATGAAGAAGTTGCACAGATACAAATGAGCTGCTTCCTCACAGCCACCCTTCCATGGTGTGTCCCTGACCTTAAAAAGCCTCTTTAGGATTGCCAAAGACTAAAGAGACTTGCCAGCACAGACTGGAGCCATCACAAAACCCTGAGGCACTGCTGCATGACACATATCAGCCCTCAGGTTTGTCAGGTCTCTAGAGAAGCACAAGCCAGGCTGAGATTTGGATCTTTCAAGTAAGTCCCTACCTACTTTGTAGGATAAAGGCTTGGGAGGGAGGCACATTTCTGCAATTCTTAGTTTGAAGTCCAGCACTGACAAGTGTGAGCATCTGAGCAAAATGCGTATTTACAGCCTTGGCAGAGCTGATTACTGAAAGTCATTTTCCACATGTACTATTGCCTCTGATTTTAGCTGAATTATTATTAGTATGAGGCACTATTTAATGAGAAGGGAAAGATGGGGTTGGAAACCAAAATATCTCAGTTCCTGTTGGCTGTGTGCATGCAGAGGTGCATTTATTCTGTGAACAACTTTACTGAAATCAATGTGTATCCCCATAGAGTAACTCTTTGACTGGTTGAATTAAAAGAAAAACAGCATGGCTTCTTTGGATGAGAAAACTTCCATAGAAGTATAGCATTATTTTTATACCTTTTATTATTAATATATTAAACTCCTCATCATTCTTCAGGGAAGATGAAGCGCAGCAATGATCAACACAACTGTAGGTTGCAGTCACCTGTGTCATTCTGTCTGATAGATGGCTTTTACATGGTGTATCCTGGACAGCCAAAATATCAAGAGGGTAATTTGTCTCTAAATTATGGCTGTTAGTAATTAATCCTCTTTTACTCAGGACTTGAGTGACCTTTATAAAGAAGCAGTTTAAATTAAAAATTAAAAAAAAAAAAAAAGGAAGAAATCAGCCATCTCGTCACAAACATATATACTTTTGTCTTAAACTTGTAGTAAGAACTATGAAAAGAATAGAACACCCTACAGCTGACTCAAAATATAGCCCAGAAGATGTATACAGCTGACTTCTGCAGTGTTTGAGGATGAAAGACTTTTCCTGTAGTGGCAGTGGGAAGCCTGTGACCTCTCCAAGGCTTGCCAAAATCAGGCCATCTCTGTGATAAACTGCTCAGTCCTGCATTTCCATCTCGAAAAGTTTCCTGATGAAGTGTGAAGGAAAATGTCCGGCCTCCATAGATATGGTGTTTCTTAAAACCTTGATGAAAATCAAATGTCTCCCTCCCTTTACTTGGGATGTTAAACAGAAGCAGCTGTGCAAGGGACACGCAGTCTGTCAGCATGACCTTCAGAACTGGTACCTGCTCTCTGGTAATTGCACAGCCATAGCTGCTTATCATGTAGAAAGTGAATCCAACACCTTGTAGGAAATACCTCTGAGGAAACAGAGTCATGATGAAATGCTGCCCTGCTTTATTTTTGTGGGTGACTTCTAGCATTTATAAAAAATAAACTATGTCCATGACAGATAAAAAACAGACATAGTTTTTATGCAGACTGCTTGGGGTGAGACATCTCTTCCTGTTTCTGTTACCAAAGATTGCCTCACTCGTAAACTTTTGGTTGGACCTTTGGTTTTGTTAAAAAAGAGAGGAAACCATTCCAAAGCTGTCCCACATGTAAGGAGAAAAGCAACCTTTTAACATAGGTTTTTTAAAATAAAAACACATAAGGGATGTAGAAGGATTTATGGCAAAACCATCCATCTTTGGGCTGCTTTAATTTTTTGATGGTAGGCAATTTGGGTTTGCCTGGGAAGGTTAAGTAGGAAAAACCTTTTTTTGCAATATTTATTTTTTCTCATCTGAAAATGTGTGAGCTTATCTAAAGAACAGTGGCGACTTCTCTTTCAGATACAGCAATCTTTTCCATCTCAGATTCGTTATATGCAATTTTAAGCTCCATCTAATTGAGACTGCCTTATCTATGTTATTCTTAGAAACCAGAAGTTAATCCGTAAGAGCTCCAAGTTTATCTTTTCCCTTTCTAGTCACATCTCAACTTGAAAAAGCCCATGCCATCACCCTGCTCTGCCTCATTTATCAAAATAATACAGCAGCTAATCCTTCTGGAAGGACACAGCGTGAGACATGCAGGGCAGGACACCAACATCCCCAGGATTCTTCTGGGGAGTCAGGGGGGCTGTGTGCCCATACTGTTGTTCCTGTGAGGTTTGGTTGGCTGGTTGGGACAACTGATTTTGAACACACATCACCACATGATGGGACAGGTAACAGCCTTATAGGACATGACCCCCTTCCTAATCCCCATCTGCAAATCTGTGTCTAGAGAGAATGACCAGAAATCATCACCTCTCCATGGGATCCAAAAGATTTAGATGATGTCTCCTCGTCCATCATTATATCACATCCAAAACCTGTCCTGTTTTGTGTATTAAGACAAATCATCAATTTTCTGAGCTGTCAGCTCAGTTCCCAGACCTCTGTTTGCTGCACAGAAGATATGCATCCTGCTGCTGTTCCCAGAATATTCCAACCTGAGCCAAATGTCCACATGGCAAATGATCATATTAGGTGAAAAGATTCCCTTAGAGAACTGAGACCTGTGTTTATTTGCAGAATAGGTGAGGTATGCTATTAGGGTTAAATGAGGGAATGGAATGTTTGCAGGATGATGTTTAAATAGTTCTGGTTCAGTGAGTGCAGATTCCCAGTAAGCATTGTAACCGACATGGATAAAGAGTGCTGGAAACTTAACTGCTTGTCCAGGTTTAGGCAACAAGTTCAACAATTGCTTTCTTAAGCATTTTTTTTTTGCTTTCTTACTATAAATATGAGGCATATTTTGTGAAGACAATGCTCACTTCTGAAGTTTCTTTTCCTAACTTTTGTACCAAACTGTTCACAGGCATGTGAATTTATACACCCAATGCATCCAAAACTTAGATAAAGTCTTCATATTGGAAAGGGCTAATTCAGACATCTCAAACCAATTTATTCCTAACACTTAGGATTTTCCAAGTCAGTTATGTAACAGAACATGGTGTTTTAATCTTCAGTGAAACCTAGCAAAACACATGGTGGTGGCCCGTTGAAGGAGTGGGTTCTTGTAGAGAAAGGGCAGTGTCAGGGACTCTGCACTGTTAGCACAGGGGGGAATATGTGAACTTAAGCATAAGCCAAGTCCTGAAGCACAATAAATGTTTTAAGATCAGTGAATTGGACAATGTTGTTGATCCCTGTAGCAAAGAGGGAAGGTCTGAAAGAGCAACAACTGTATGAACGGCCCAAACGTGAATATTTAGTCAATGGTTCACAGAGTTGAAGGCATTAGGAATGGAAAAGACCCACAGGGGGAACCATGATTATTCTGCTTCAGTGCTCTGTCCTGTGTTTCAAACTGCACGCAGACTTCTCTGACCCAAATGTAGATTTTAATATGTGTATTGTACAATCAACTTGTGATTTAGTGTCCTGAGTCAATCTCTTGTAGAAAGAATATTAAACTGCAAAGTATGAACAGGGATTTAAAAAACAAGAAGGGGGATTTTGTTTGTTTGTTTCCCCTTCCTTTTCCTTATTTTATTTTTTCTTTTTAATAGGTTCTGAATACCAGCATGCATTAAACTGTCTGCAAGGCCTAGCAAATATTCCTACCCAGAAGGGAAACATTTTCTTTCCACAGTGTTTGAAACAGGTACATACAATGCAGGGATTCACACCAAACTAAAGTCTGCTAAATAAAACTGGCTATTTTACCAGCTGAATGCAGAGTGCAAATCCTTCCCCCAGGACACGATTTTTAGTGGTGGAAAGCAAGGTATGTAGAAAAAAAGGTGAGATCTTACAAGAACAGGAAATTGCTCCAAGTCATCTTTCTGGAATCAGGGACAGAGAGGAGGGAGAAAGGAATTGCAGAAGTATGTGAAGACAATTTCTGAAAAAGCTTGTGGCCATGTGTGGCACTCATAAGCTATATTGTGGCTATATTGTTTGTGCTGATTTACATTCTCTGCAAGGAAACTTAGGTCTGAGACACGGTAAGAGAACAGTGCCTACCTATCCCAACATACTCCTTACGGCACTTCAAAGCAACACACTTGCCAAACAAAAGATAAATTTCAACAGGAGTCACAAAAGCTATTGCTATATGTAAAATAGTCTAGTGATTTATTCACAAGAGGTCCAGTGCTGTTACTGTTGCCTTTTAAAAAGCCCATGAAGCTTGCTGTCATTTTGATTCTGGAGATTAAACTCTGATCAAAGTTTTCCTCAGCTTTCCTCCTTTTTGACCAGCCCTCTTTCTTCCAGCTCAGTTGCTTTATGTAATGGTTTGCAGCAGCCTGCAGGAAGGCAAGCCACAGCCTCCTTGCCTGGCAGCAGTTCAACATTCTCACAAGTGAAGGCGTGGGATAGGAGCAGAAGTACAAAGATGGAGAGTTGGCCTAAATGAATGACCATCCCAGCTACACACTTGAAACAGAAAGAAATGAAGTAAAATCCAAAACCAGACCACAGAAAGCTTTAATGCTGAGGGTGGTAGAATACTGGTAAAGGTTGCCCAGAGAGGTGGTGGATGTCCCATTCCTGGAAACATTCAGCATCAGGTTGGAAGGGGCTCCAAGTAACCTGGTCAAGTTGGACTGGATGAGCTTTAAAGGTTTCTTCCAATACAATCCATTCTATGGTTTCTGTGATTTCCGCATTTCTCCAGATCCCGAGTGTGTAATGGCATCTGCATTCTTCCTGCTGACTCTGCTATCTTTCCTTCTTAGCCTGGCTTAGACCCACATTACTTCCTAAAAAGGCTGGCTTTGCTAGTGTGTCCTAAAGCTAAAAACTCTCTCTGCCATTCTGGCAATCTGAGGATAAACACATCAGTAAATACAGGGATGTAGCCTTTGCAGTAAGACCTGGGCTTGTCTGCCCATGCACCAAGTCCATCAGAAGCTCTGTCAGGGACTCTTTTCCTGTGATTTAATGGCTGGCCTCAGCACTACTGTACGTGGCCACAGGACGTTAAGGTTTACAACAGACATGCAAGGAGCTTATGTAACAACCCAGTGTAATGTATTTACTGTCTCTGAACCTCTTTAGATTTTTTTGGATGGGAGACCTTTGAGTGGGAAAGAAACTTGAAAAAGACACTAATTAGAAACTTGCTAAACAACCTAAAGGATGACAAATATCTCCAGCATTGAAAACTAGAGGTGAAAAAGACCATTTGCATCCTGTTTACCTCTTCCTAAGATCAGATGTGACACTATGCTCATATATTATCATGTATTTTACTCTGATAGACTTTAAATTACTCAAGTGATAAGGTCTATAGACCATGCAATATGCTGCACAGTGTTTGCAGTATTTTTTGAATGCAGATTTATATTCTAGGTAGACCGATAAAAAAAGTGATGTAACTGAGGGGGTGAAACACCACTCACTTTTTATCAAGATGACTTTTAGTGATCAGGAACCATAATTCTCATTAACAAAAGCAACAGAATGTTTTACACAAAGTACTTAACATTACAATTAAAGTAGGCATCTATCTGAATGCTCCTAAAATGTATAACAAAAGACGTTTGTCATCACAGTTAATTTCTATCAAAGGGTGATCTGATTGCTAAAGAAGTTCACTTTGGCTTGAAAATCATCAGCATAAAAACTCAAGCTTCAGGTGACCAGCAGAAGAGATTACTTCAAAAGTATTAAAAAACAGGAATAAAGTCTTGCCAAGTATTTTTTTCTTTATGCTAGATATTTCAGTAATACTGACCTTTCTGCCATACTGGCCATCCAGTACCGATTACTGCAGAATGTTCCCATTCTTTGATACTCTATTGAGAATCTAAAAGTGGCTTTAATATAATTCAGGGTTCAAACTCTTTCTGTGAACTTGCTCTAATTATGGCATCCAAGTGCTGCAGGCTAGTGCCATCCCTGAAGTAGCCAGTTATATCTGAGGGGCAATCAACTCAAAAATAACAAATCCAAGTTACTCTGTGTCTTCAGGCAAGCTACATAACATGCAATCCATACCAAAGTGGTCTTCCAACTTTCTAATTTCAGGTATTTGACACTCAGTCTGAACTCATGCCAGTGATTATTTGTATCACTTTTCAACCTGCAGCACTCTGTTACCTGAGTTACTGTCACTACCTCTCTGAGCAGCACCAAGACCCATATGGCTTGATTTACTGCCTCGTGGAATTAAATAAGCAGCACAACATCCACCAAATCGCTGTTTTTCAGAAAGATCCTAATGATTTTCATGAACTCCGCATCCAGCCCGACTGATCCAGACTTCCCTCCCTGTTAGGCAGTTTTCCCATTACTGAATACACTTGGCACATACTGAGCCTTTTCCCTCGTCAGATCTCTGAACTGATCACTGTGCAGCCTAACCCCTGGAAGACGTCCTGTGTGCTTAGTGAATTTTTCATGAATCCCACATTAAATCTGCAGGCTTTGAGGTGCACTAAGGGAACTGACATATTTACCGTTCCACAGCAGCACCACTGTTATCTTTCCTAAGAAAGCACAGGAGCACCTTTGTTTTCAAATAGGTATGGGCAAAGGAAAGACCATGGTCCTCACATGTCACTCAGCTGCCACATCATCATTCTTCCCAAGTGCATTCCTTAGGCCATTTATTAGCATTGCTAATACCAAGCACCTCATTTTTATGCCGCTAGCAGCAGTTGTGAAAGCCATACTGAACTTTCTAATCCATTTATCTATTAATTTATTATCTAATTAAGGCTCACAATGACAGTGCTATTTGTTTAAAAATGCCCTCAAACTAAACCAATACAAAACACACATGCATTCAAATCAATTAAAATGGTACTCGCTAATGTTTTCCTTAATCAGTTGGTAACTGTTCCATTACCATTTAAAGAAAGGCAAAATTAATTTTAACTTCATCGTAATCGTGCGACCTACTTACATGGTGCCAAACGGATACAAATGGATGTTACTGTCATGTCATAAGGGCATGGAATCGTACCAGCCATGAATTTTGCAAGAGCCATCCTGGGAATAAGGCTTTTTTGCATAAAAGGGCCCTAGAACATTAGTTTAAATGCTGTCACTGAAAGGCAGGCAGGCAAAAATGGAGATTTCAGAAGAGTTTATTAAAGTTTACATCTTACCTCAGAGATCATGTTGCATCTCTGTGATTTTTTTCTTCCAAGGGCTGTGCCTTTTGTACAACAGCAGCAGAACCTAGTGCCACATGCCTAACACCTCGTGTTCTTTACAGGAAAAAGTGAGCCCATCTTCCTGTGTTGTTTAAACAAAGCCTAAGCACATTCTTTAGCTCCTGAGCTGTGTCAGGGACCCTTTCCACTGTGTCATCCAGGCACAGAGAAGTCCTACACAATACCTTATTGCCATTTGTTTTGGCTGCTGACTTCAAAGAGCAGTTGTGCCTCTTCTTTGGATGCAAAAAGTGCAGGCACTGCATGTCTAAACTATGTGCAGATGTTACACCATCATCTACCTTCCTGACACTTTCACCTTCCCTGGAGTGAAAGATTAAACCCAGTGTTAATTGCTTACTATGGCAAAGGATTTCTGGGGCACAGCTGGGAGAGAGGTCTGCTCCCTTCCCTCTTTCCCTGCTGCTGGAGTTGCGGTCGTAACTGCACGGATTATCACACTGGAGAGGGTTGCTCCATTTGGTTCTTTAGGAACATTTTAAGAGCATCTTTCAAAGCCCACAGTAATGCATACTGACACCAAGGTCTGAAACACAAATCCCCAGACTCAGTCTATCCTGTTCAAGCCTGGAAATGCATGGAGGAACATTCATTCATTCTCCAGAGCTGTGTTTGAACATGATTAAACTGCTGCTTTTCCCCTCCTGCATGAAGCATCACTTTCCCTTCTGCTCATTATTTATAGTACCACATAAGATATTTTTAAGATGAGGAGAGGCAGAAAAAGCCAGATTGAAGATACACAGAGCTATAGTTTCTGTAACTAAGAATGACTAAATAACATTTCTCAGCCTATTTACTTCTTGCAAGGTTTTTTTTCTTTTCTCTTTTTAAGACCAAACAGGTAGCCAAAAGAAAAAGAAATATATTAAACAGGCTATTTATACACACTACAATTCAACTCTTATATTGGTAGAGTTTTAAACTCCCAGTTCTGCAGTGACTGAAATGACACAACAGATACCTGGGGTGGAAATAATTCACTATGCCTGAATTTTCTGCAAATCTTTTAAAAAGTGAAGAGATACACCTGAAAAGACTTCTTTTCATTTGCAAGGGAAAACAAGGGAGTGGTGGAGAGCTCTCAGGATCTAATCTTGATCCTTCTGAAGTCCAGAGAAGATTGTATCTGTGAGCTTCAAACCCTCACTGCCTTCCAGCACTAGTGTCAGCCCACAGGCTTGCAAGCTGGTTTTCAAGTGACAGCTAAGTCTCCTGAAGAGTTGTGCTGCTTTATCAGTTCAGTGGGGATTTTTCTGATCAGGTTTACTGGATGATGTCTTCTTGAGTGACAGTGATGGTCGGAGTGGATATGTGTTCAATAAAGCACATTCCACTCCCAGAGCTTCTTTCTTTCCTTTTGTGCTTTATTTACCCTAGCTGACATTGTGACACTTAATTAGTCTTAAAATTCGAAATGTTTCCTGGATTAGAGATTTCTGTTTCATAAAGCCTGGGAGGAAGTGCTAGGTCTGATTAGTAATGCCTGACTCAAAAAGGAAAACAAACTCGCAGAACAGTCTCCTGACAGCTAATCTCCAATCCTGAACAATACTAGACTAGGAGAGGGAACCACTACTGCTAAGGATAGGGACCTATCCCTGTCAAATATGCTCCGCTAGAAACCTTACTTTTGTGGTGACTGGTGCCTCATGGGAACAGCCTTAAGGTGAAGCTGCACTGTATGGTTCTGGGAGCAAAAGAGGCTTTGCCAAGGCATGGCTGAGCTCCCTCTGACTTCTGCTTTTTCATCAGAGAATCACAGAATGGTTTGGGTTCAAAGGGATCTTAAAGACCATCTAGTTCCAAATCCCCTGCCCTGCGCAGGGATCTCTTCCCTATGCTCGAAGCCCCATCCAATGGAGCCTTGAAAACTTCCAGGGATGTGGCATCCACAGCTTCTCTGGGAAACCTTTGCCAGTGCCTCACCTCTCACATAGTAAAGCATTTCTGGTTCACTGGTTGCTGGTTGCAGCAGAGATGCTCTCTGTGGAATAGGGATATTCCCTGCATTACTGAAATAGGTCAGCTCCAAATCACAAAAAAAAAACAAAAACCAATTAACCATTAACCGGCCNNGACTCATGAGCAGCATTGCTGCTGTCAGCAGAGAGTCCTTTGCTAAGGCTCTGCCCTGGAGGAAGAGGGGAAATTGCTGCTGGCCTGGTAGACTGGGACTGGCAGCACCACAGCAGGAAGAGGGGCAGGACACAGTGCAAAGGGAGCAGTTCATGAGGAGGGTGGTGGCTGGAACCTTGACTGAAGGGGTGGCCAGAGAGAAATGATGACCAAGAGCTCAGGCTAGAAATTGATGAGTCTCTCCATGAAAGCATACCTTCAGAAGGTCAGACACCAGGACCAGATCTTTTTGGGGAACTCAGAAGTGGACTTTGTGGGTGCTGTTACAATTCAGTCATGCCATGGTAGAGTCAGCAGTGCTGGCCTATCTGCCTATCAATCAGAGCTAAACTCCATGAGGCAAGAGGGTGCAGGCAGGCATCCTCTTCCCCCCAATTGCCACAACATTCCCTCGGATCATGTTGCTCTGGCCCCACCCTTACACTCCATGGGGAGGCTCCTTCAGCGTACCCAAGTGAAATGCGTGTCTGTCCTGGACTTCCCTGCTGGCAGACTGAAGTCAGCAGCCATGCCAGCATCCTCTACACCCAAAAGGACACCATGGCTGTGCGTGCAGATTTGCTCTCAGTGTAGCACACTGGTTTACTCCCAAAGGCAGCCTCAACGATCAGAAGAGCTACATGTCCAGCTCTGAATACAATTTTGCCAAAACTTAGCAGTAGTTGAGTGCAAACTGCTTGGAAAAGAGGAACATGGAAGGCCATGATCTGCTCTCCAGTGAAGTAAAATAAAACAAGCTTAAATCACTGTTTCAGAGTAATGATTATATATTAATACTTAATTTAATTTAATAATATGCTTGGGGAGAGGATTGGTTGAAAAGAAATAACTGCAGTGAGACATCCTGCCTGTATTATTATTACATTCTGAGCATCTATCAATGCACAACACCACATCTACTGATACACAACTATCACAGCTATATCAATATCTTCCTATATCAATATATGGAGTGGGAGGAGTGTGAAAGAATCCTAATATTGATGTCTGATTAGAGCTGACAACAAAATCACTGACATATCTATGGAGTTTCTAACTGCAGATAATTCCAGGGATGTGCTATAAGAAAAGCAAAGATCTCCTGTTATTCAGTTTTTGATTTTCAATTAATTTTATACCATAAATTATGTTGTGCTCTAGACAAGCTGACATAAAACCAGGTTGTTATGAAAAATCCCTGCAAAATGTTTGCTAGTATTGTTAATTCTTTTTTAAAACAACGATCTCCCTATGTAATTATATTTCAAGAAGCAAAAGGTTATCTCGGCTCTAAAGACAGATAATGAAGGAAACAAACTGTTGCAATGTCATTTCTGGAATTTGTCCTCCAGCATGACTGTGTTCTCAATTACAGCAGAAAAAAATGTGTTAAATATCAGTCAGAGAGGAACATCATCCAGTAGCTGTATACTTCTGAAAAGCTTTTAGATTTCAAGGAACTCTAAAAGATTTTTTTTCTTATCTACATTATGCTCAGTTTAGGAAAATAAAATAGAAACCAAATAGAAACAGCTGAGAAAGAACAGCAGAAATCTCCAAGGTATATACCAGAAGGGGAACCCAGGATTTCTATTTACTAGAATTATTATTGGTATTGTTATGTTGTCATTCACAGAGAGCCAGAACCCCTTTAATGTGAACTTGTGCAAGTCACCCATCACCCATGATTCGCTTGCCTCATCTCTAAAGTGGAAATAAATGTCCTTTCCACAGCTGGGTCTTGTAAAGTTGCATTTTCAGTATTGGAATGCCAGTGTAAATGGGTTTCTTATTCAGGGCTTTATAAACTGTAATGAAAAAAGGCTGAGTAATCACCAACAGTGTTGATGTCTTATCTGAGATTCGCCCTGAGATCACTCTAGTCACAGGAAAGTGACAAATTATTTTTCTTGTGTTTCTAATAGAGTCAAAATGAGTATGGTTCTTTGTAATAGTCAGTTCCTTAACAAGCTCATAAACTTTCATTATGTCTTGCTCTGCAGAAATATTTGTACTGCAGAACCAGACATCAAAGGTATAATGTAGCTCTGGACACTGGGACTACTTCACTGACTGCTGCTTGTAGGTTATCTCTAAGAGAGAAACATATTGTTTTGTTTTTATGAGATCCTGTAAAAGGAAAGCTGGTACTTAGAAAAAATGAAATGCTGCAAGCAATATATTGGCTGGATTAACTTCACCTCTAGTATGTATAATTTGAAGGAATCTCTACCAAGTTTCAGTATAAACATTCCATAACTGTGCTTACATGGAAAGTTAGAAGAGGCCTCAAGCTCCAGTTCACATGAATTTCCTGGTTAATGTTGCTGGGCTCACAGTGGTCATAGTTTGACCCCACTGTGTCAGCTTGCCTCTGTGTCTGGGGCCAAATCCATCCTCCTTCATCCATGCAGCTTTCCAGGAGAAGTTTCCTTGCCTCTTTCTTGATGCCTAGTGTGTGTTCAACATGTTTCTAATTAAGTTAATAATCATAGCTGCTGATATGCAGAATTGTTGTGAAAGTCGGTAGGCACTGTTTGGTTGACAAAAGGCAAGTGTACAGCATCCCTAGTGGAATTTTCACCAAACTGCTCGGTTGCCCTTGTGCCAAGAATAAAGCACAGTATTCAATTTTGCTTTGTTTAGAATTTGAGGAAAAATTAAAAGTTGCTGGCTATTGCCCTTTGTGAAGATGCATTTAGAAATGCTGCACTGTCAAACAAGTGTCTGTCTCCTTGAGACAGAAAATAATGGATTAATAAGTATCACATCTCACACCCTATGAACACTACAGATGGTCAATGACCAGCAGTGCAAGGTGGGGACTTGGAAATGACAAAGACATGCATTACCCTGGAGTAGAGAATCAATAAGTGGAAAGACAGGGAGGCAGGAAGGGAAAGAGAAAAAGAACAGGAGAGAAAGAAAAAAAAGAAAGAGAGAAAGAGAGAGAGAAAGAAAAGAAAGACAGGAAGAAAGAAAAACAAAACCACAATTGATATTGAATTGATATTGAATTCTGTGAGGATAGGCTCATTTGAAAAGCTCTGAGAGATTAATAAGCAGTAGGTCTGTGCTTTGATAATTAATCTCTGTTAACAAGTTTTAGTCCATGCATGCAGTATTTATTTTTTTGGGTACATTTTGAGAGGGTGTAGGGAAGGAGAAGATTATGGGATCTTCAATACAGAATGAGACAAAGTGTTAATGGGAGAGATTACTGCTGTATAATCCTTAGCAAATGGCATAAAAGCATTAGATACCTGTACTGCTGCCACACCTGCCTGTAGAAATATGTCATTGCCAGGAATTTAGTTGCTGTTTCTGTTGCTTTTTTAGCAGTAAGAAAAATTCAAACTGAAGCTGTTATTCTGTAAGGTTTCCTTGCAAATCCATTGGATTTTGCTCACAGGACCATAAAAATTGCCATGCTGGGTCAGATCAATGGTCCATATAATCCAGTAGTCTTTCTCCAACAGTGACTAATACTATATGTTTTGGTAAATCACAGGAAAATGTAAGAAACCTTTCATGACCAATTATGGAACAACTTTCCCATAGAAAGAGGGCTTATCCTAACTTCTGGCAAAAATGAACCTTTTTGTGCTTAGAGTCTGAAGGATTTCTATTAGCTCCTGTCCAACATGACTATGGTTATATTTGCTATAAATATAAATATCTATTCCTTTTTCAAATTTGATTAAGTTTAACTTTACTCTGTTGCACTGAATTTTACAGGTTAAATTATCTTTAGAAGTCTTCCTTTTATAACTTCAAAACTTACTGCCCTTCTGTTGCAATAGATAGTTCTTGTTTTGATTTTATGAGTGGGAGTAAATAAGGCTGCCAATTTACTGTCTCTGTAGTATTCAGAGTGTAATATACTTCCATGAAACACCTTTTTATTCACATTTTCTTTAAAGTAACTATTCCTCTCTCTCACCTTTGCATTCTTCCTGATATTTTCTGTGCTGTGTGAGACTTCTTCTGCTTTGAAATCCATCTATTTTTCTAAATATAAAATGAGTTGTTTATTTAGATCTGTTCTTTTCTTCTCTATCAATATGCTCTATTTAATTGAAAAACTACAATGAGTTTGGCATTGAAATCCAATTTCTGAAGTTCTGATTTGAAATTCCCTGAAGCAGTCCTTGCATTCTTACCAAGCTCCTGCCACCATAGCCATGTGACTTTAGGCTATTTGTGGTATTATTCCTAAAATCCAGTTTTCATATTCTAGCAATGAACACATTTTCACAAACACAGTTCTGCACTGGGTGCATGTTTCCCTGAACTGTTGTTTGTAGGGATCAACCAATTGTCTCCTAAAACCCTTCAGAATTCATCAGTCTGCTGGAACCTCCAACCTGTGCATTCTCACCTCTGATTATTCTCATCTGTGTTTTCCAAGACAATTGTTCAGTTTCTTTGCTTTGGAAGGTGGCCCTGGATTTCCTCCTTAGACTCTTCTGGCCCTGTCACTGCTTTTACAAGACCTGCCAGTGCTGCTCCTTCCCTCTTCACTGCTTTTTCAAGTCAGAAAATATATTAAATATATATTCTAATCACACATCCTTTCCCTAATCTCTTCTGCTAAAGACCTTTATTTGAAGTCCATGTTAAATACAATCAACTGTCTTTTTATCCACTGTTGCAGTCAAGTTCAAAACAGCATGGACAAGACTAGCAGTGAGAAAACGCATGTTTTACATCTGCTCCATCTAGAACATATATTACACGTGACTTATTTGTGATCTATCACTGTTATAATATTACTTTCCATTTTAGCAAATTCTTCACTGGCCCATCATTCAGACACCCCAGTTTCTTTTTAAAGAAGCAAGCAGAACATGCTCAGCCCTCTAGTGCCTAAGCCTGAGTTAGTATCTTGCCTCTTGGTGCCAGCACCAGCCCCGCTCCCAGCAGCTGCCAGAGAATGAGCACCTCTGACCTAGGAGAGGTATCCAATGCACTTGATTTCAGCAGTCTTATTTCAGCAGTGGGACACTTTCTGTAATGATGAGAACAGAAATATTGTAGCACCTCTGAAGTGCAAGCTGTTCCCTGAGGCACTTGTTTTGGTGGTGGTCGTCGTGCTCTAGAGATTCTGTTCCCTTTCTGCTGCATACCAGGGCTGCCTAGAGGACCAGCTTGGAACTACTGGCTCTGTTCTGCCTGACTAAAACTGCCTGAGATTAATCCTTCTCTAAGTGACCTGAGACTCTTTAACATAATGCTTTTTTATGGTACTCTCTGGCATTCAAATTCAACTCTCTTGCTGTTTTAAAGTGTGTGAGGTGCTGCAAGGCTCAGCAGACCCACAATAGGCTGTGGAAACTACTAAGAAAGAAAAATTTTTTTGCTGGGATGTTGACCAAGTGCTGGCACATGCTGTCCAGACAATTTATGGAGTCTCCAACCTTGGAGATATTCAAAAGTCATCTGATCACAGTCTCAGGCCACTGACTTGAGGTGGTCCAGCTTGAGTAGGGAGCTTAGACTAGATGATCTGCACAGCTCCCTTCCGACATCAACCACTTCATTATTCCATGACTTTGAAGTAAATTTGGTTTGGGATGGCCTAAGGATATTGCACTGGTTTGTGGACTAATTTTTCAACCTCACAGCAGGAATGCAGATGTTAAGGACCTGTTGGCTCAAGTTCAGATCCCAAAGCCTCATTGGCATAGTTGGTTTGAGTCCTGAGGTCTGCACTTTTCCTCTCAGAAATGCTGTCCAGCTTGCTGGGGAAGGACAAATGTTGAAAAGTACCATGCTTTACTGTACGCAATATATAGTCAGTCAGAGAACTTAACTCCAGGAGTCTCTGTTGGCTGCTTTTCAGGAAAACATTTAGGACTCATTTCCTTTAAAAAACAATACTTGAATGATGGTGGTATTTGCTATATAAATGTGTATGTTAATATATACATATATGCCTGTATAAATAAGGTGACTAGATATTCTAGTACTAGCTGAATTTATATTGATATAAATATTTTAAAGACAGTTGCTTCCACTTCTTTTTTAAAAAATTTAAAACTTAGTAATGTATTTCACTGACAGTGAATATTAAGTTCTAGCAGTTAGAAATGTAGCAGGGAAATTGTGTTATGTGATGGGATGACAAAAACTCTAAGCTGTATCTCTCATGAGAAATCAATGCACTATGTCATTTACTGTCATAAAAAATACCTCCCAACAAGATGTACTCAGAGTAGTATTAGCAGAAAAGTGAGCTTCTAATGGCCTTTATTGATTAAGTCAGAAACAGCAGGCAACTCTGAGGGTATTGCTGTTGTACAAAACAATTGGAAGTACCACCACCTTACTGTATTCTTAAGTAGATTTAGCGAGGGTGCCTGAAACTCAGTATCTGTGGAACTGCCAATGGAGCAACTGCAGCCCATTGTTCCACTGAGAGAAATTTGCTGAGCCTGAAAGAAGTTTTCCCATCACCTTTTCTGAGATATTCCTCCTTTTTTCCACAAATTTGCATTTGCTAAGTGCAAACCTTCCTCTGCCCTTCTCAAAGACTTCCTGAACCATCATGTTCCCGTCCTGAACATCTGTCAGATGTTTGCATGAGGGAATGAGGACTAGAGTCCCTTTGAGAGACAGCAATCCTAATGACATAAAGAAAAAAATTACTGCTTTGGGAAATGAATACACAGTGACTGTAGAACCTTCTCTCTAGGAAAGGATGCACAGACAAATGCAGCTGAATTATGGAGGCCAAATAACATGCCACCCAGTTGTGCTGCTGTACCTCAACAGGGTGGTTGCAGGTCCCATGTGTCTGCAGGGGACAACGTTGTGTGATGCAGAGGTGCATTCCACACTGGTTGATGCTGAGAAGCACAGAAATGCACTTGTGATCTCCACATGGTAAATCTGCTCCAGTCCTGAGGCACATTCCTAATTGTAAGATGGAAAATATAGCTTTCCTATACTTTCCTTATGCTAAATTCTTCTATTTTGCAGAGAGGGAGCTCAGAACATGCTGGCCCAGCTGCACAGCCATAACTTATCAAAGTACAGCAATTCAGTGAGGTTTGACTGTGTGCCCACATCCTCCAAAAAACCTCATGATAGGCACAGACCGTGTCGGCGGCCTCTTGACTCACTGCTCGCTGCATTATTGAGATGAGAGCTGCTGAGAGCCATGGCCAACAGCATTAAGGGCCCTGCAGAGCATCTGAATGCTGGCCACACAATGCTGTAAATGGGCCAGGACGGATGTTTTGGATAGGGGCCAAATCCCCATAAACGCCAGCCAAGGAAGATGGTTTGTGACTCACCCCTTGGTAAATGCACATTTATTTGGTGCACAATTCATATACCTAAAGTAAACAGAGAGACAAACAGACAGATTCCAGACTGGTGTGAAAAGGTGACAATAAATAGGGATGATATAGAGCATCAAAAAAATTCCTGCAGTCAGCCATAAAAATTCCCACTCCCCCTGGCTATTTTACAGAGAATTGTTTTTCTCCTGCCAACAGTAAATAATGAAGGCAGGTTTTGTAGCTGGATGAAGGGGCACAGAAGCAGCGTCGTGACTGATCAGAAAGGGTAAGGTGCTGAGCATACACGAGGTGTGCAGACTGGAAGCCAGGAGCATCTCTGCTCCTCTGCTGTTAAAAACACTGGAATCACCCCAAGCCATTGAGCCCTTGCCAAGTAATTCACTGCTCTGTGGACAGGCTCTGCTTCTTGTTCGTGTTTGCTGATCTGATGCAATTCCTGGTGCTTAGTGGTTTAACAGAACTTGCTGTGAGACACTCGATTTATCACTGATAAATCACTGATGAAATCTAAAGTTCAGTTATAAAGTGAGGGCTCAGCCACAGCTGTATAAAAGGCTTTCCCCTGGCTTAGACATACACCAGTGAAAGTGCTCAATATGATGAAACCCCTGCAAAACCTCTGCACTGGTCGGGCTTGGTTTCAGATTTTATTCTTAAAGCATAATTATTGCTCCTGGCTAATGATGGAAAAGAGTTGTTACCATGCCCAACCCGTCTTGTCCTATCCTCTACCAACTCTCAGCTCTCTTATGTACACAGAAAAACTGAGTGCTGAGTTAAACTCAGCAATGAGATTCCCCCTTTTAACAGGAACATTTTGTATTTTCAACTCTGCCTGTGCCATTTCCTCCTTTGCATAGCATAGATGAGTGAATGGATGCTGCATAGCAGGCTGTCTTAGGATGTTTCAGGGGGTTTTGGTATTTTTTCTTCAAGTGATGACCCAAAAGCAGTAAATTTTCACCCCTTTCGGTTCAAAACCCTGGCCAAGTCCCCTCATTTCACAGGACAGTATGTTTTAGTTATGGAGATGGTGATGGCCAGTGATAGGACAAGAGGGAATGACTTTAAACCGATAGGAGGGATGTTTAGATTAGATTTAAGGAAGAAATTATTTACTATGAAGGTGGTGAGGCACTGGCACAGATTGCCCAGAGAAGCTGTGGATGCTCCATCCCTGGAAGTGTTCAAGGCCAGGCTGGATGAGGTTCTGAGCAATCTGCTCTACTGGAAGGTGTCCCTGCCCATGGCAAGAGGTTTGGAATTGGTTGATCTTTAAGACCCCTTCCAACTCAAACCATTTTATGATTCTATGGTTCCATGACTTCTTTTCCTTGCAGGTGTGGGATGAGGACAAATCTCATGAATATTTTAAGCATTCAAAATAATTATGGATTTGTGTTTGAGGCAGGATCTTTACCAATGTGCCTATCAGTTGGTCAAGTAACAGATGACACAAACAACAACTCTGCAAGCAATTTTTGGATGTGGACTAGACATGCAACTAGAATGTTTGGGACCATGCTACAAATCTTTTTATTCCCCATGCCTGCAGTGCTCATCATACAGGCTTTTAAAATCTGTCTTAGAGATCTCAGGGCACATCAGACCCAAATCTCTAACCCAATACATTTCCTAGCACACCACTTAAAAAGAAGGCTCTGCCCCTTGATCCCAATATACACAAAACCAGTAAGAGATCTGCAGGGCAAAGCACTCCCTGATTATTCCTTTGTGTGTATCTGCTATTTCTCAATAATAGATACAGTGCTGCTGCTCTGGATCCTGACCCCCGTTATAGTGATACAATGCAGCAGCTTCACTGACTTTCTCATTTGTGCCATCCAGAAAGGGGCTGCAGCACGAGCTGCTGCCCCGCCACACGCTTGCCTTTCATTTCTCTGCATTTCTTGCCTGACACCAGAGTGGGAGTAACAGCAGCACAGTTCGGCCTTCACCTCTTCTTGGCATGATTTACGTGCATCATGCAGCAGCTCTACAACAGACTGCTCTTATTTATACTGGGTTCCAGCATATTTTCTCCTCAAACTAATTCAATATCTTTAAATAGAAGCAACACCTGAGCAGGGGAACGTAACCAACAGTTGAGATGGGGAGAAACAAGTGCCTGGACACCATGGCATTAAAAGTGAATCTCACAGTAACTCCATTTCCACTGTAAACTTTGTAAAGGGTACACACATTATATCTGTGGAATCTCATTGCATTGACATCAGTATACTTGGGTTTTGATTAAAAAACAGAAATGTATGGATATTTTTTATGGCTCCTGTAATAGTGCTGGGAATCTAGTTGGATTGAAATTTGGTTTGAAATGAGACATAAATCTGAACACAAATTTTAGCCAGTTTTTTGCTAAAAACTGAAGAGATGTGCTGGTTTGTCTTCCTTCCAAACTCTGTCTTAACACTTAATAAGCTGCCTGTTATAGGAAAGTGGCATTCTAATTGCAATTAGTGGTTTAGGGGGATTTTAATTGCAATGTAGTGGGGAGCACTGCCTCTAGATTACAGTTTCATTACTGTGGTGTTACCTGAAAGACAAACAGCAATAAGAGGCAGCTTCTGATTTAGGGAAATTTGCCCCTTAAGAAATAAAATTAAATTACAATAGGACATTCCTAAACAAACAAACAAACACTAAATGCAGAGAACTACCTGACTTGTCCTACCTAATATAGGAAAACAAAAGCAGGTGGGCAATATACAATATGCAATATTTCAAGCAGGTAAACACCCACAAGTGAGAAAAGCCACTAAGGTAGCATAAAATGGTGTGAATAATTTCAGACTGAAAATGAGACAAACACTTCTAAGCATCTAAGAAGCATGATGAAGATGTTTCCAGTACAAGAGATCAGAGCAAGACACCAATCTGGCTTAGAGATGAGAAGTTTATCTCTGTCTATTTTATGAGCTGGGATTTGATGAGGGAGTAGGGACTTGGGAATGACAGGGCATGTTTCTCAAAGATTTGGAAAATTTACTTTCTGGAGTGTCAGCATCAAGATAATGTTCAAAGGGAAAAAGAGGAAGGGAATAATGGAGGGGAGAAAAGGGAAGGAAGGAAAGGAAGGAAAGGAAGGAAATCAAAACCAATCAATCAAAATAAAATAGCAACAAACCAACATGTAGGGAAAATTGCTCTTTTAAATTCAGCAGCCAGTGTTCACGTTACAAGCATGGAGTGACATACTCTGCTATGTAGCGACAGTGCTAAGACCAGACTGCTAAAAGTAAAGAATGGGTCACATGCCATCCTTGCAAATCATCAGCCAAGTTAAGACATTCCAGGCAATTAGACCTGAGCAAACAACGTGAAGGCTGTGGCTTTACACAACTATTACTGAGGTCTTAACTGGAAAAAAAGGGAGCTTTCTGCAGAAGTAGCTGAGAGCAAGTNGGAAGGAAGGAAGGAAGGAAGGAAGGAAGGAAGGAAGGAAGGAAGGAAGGAAGGAAGAGAAAGAAAAAAAGAAAGAAAGAAAGGTGTAATAACCTTTTAAACCAAAACCAGCTACACCTAAGCCCAGATGACTTCAGAGACGCTGATTTACTAAAGCTTTCTAACCTTTCACATAATCAATTGCATCTCACCATTGCTTGACTATTGTTTAACATACAAGAGCAATATAGTTCCAGACCTTGCTTGGGGCAGGTAATGATGGTGTGTTTGTGTGGGATGGAGTAGTAATTCATTTCAGACATGGAGGTAATTCATTGCAGACACTCTTTTAAGAGACTGGGGGGAGAAAATAAAATGACAGATGATTTTACAATAGTTCAGTATTATTTTTTTTTAACTGTTGACCCTGGAACTGGTAATAGCAGGAAATGGAAAGATTAGCATAAAGAATGGTCATTGATACTTGAGGTCTGATAGTAATTTTTGCTGAGCTCTATACTTATTTTGAAAGGAATGAAGCATTAAAAACAGCCATGGTTTTCTTTCTTGCACATATACAGTCTTACAGCTCTTATGGAAAGTGTGAAATGGGTGAACAGGAATTATGCCAAAGGGTTTCACAGGAATAACTCTGAACTCACATAAAAAATGACAGAGAATTAGGTCTTCTTCTCTTCTAAATTGAGTAAGACTTCTCAGAAACCTATAGATAATCCATCTTTTTCCATTAAATTCTTTATTTTTTCATATGAGAAAGAATTGATTTTGTTTACAGCCTGTTTAGTAATAAAACCTGGATCTGCACATAAATGAAGAAAGTGGATATTCATACCCAGACAAATAGTCTAAATTATAATATAGAAAAGAGATTTTTCTAAGAAAGTCAGAGATAGAATTTATGTGAGGACATAATGAATCTACCTAAAACATGCTAAGAATCAAGATGGCCCTTTGAGATGCACCCTCAGAATTTTTAACTGAATGGACAAGTGAACATTAAAGGATAATGTGGGAATCATGATTTATTAAGTCAGGTTCAGCTCTGCAATGCAACACTGTCTATCCAGGCAACAGTAAATCCACCAAGAATTATTCTGTACTAAAGCAGAACAGAAGTGGTTTAGGCTCATTCACACTTGAACTGCTCAATTCAGCCAGCAGATTTATCTCCCACCTCAGCAGACCCTCCTGCTGCTTAGGATCTGGTCTGGCAATCTAGCCAATTACAATTTTGAACTTATGGAGAAACTTTAGTGACACCACAGGTAATGCACAGACCTTTTACACAGCTCTCTGGGTTGAATATACAAAATAGGTGATGTGAATTGAAATATATCCTATATAACGTTGTATTCATCCCCTTTTTCTCATTACATGAACCTGGTGTGAAAAACAGTCAAGGAAGGATGGATGCACCTTAATAAGGAGGGAATATCATCAATGGATGACACAAGTTGGGTAAGTGTTAACAGTTGCACTGAACATTTAAAAAAATTGATGTGATTCATAGTAGCAGACAACTACTTGTGTGATTTTGAGACTTTAGTGCTTTAAATTCGTAAAGGAGTCAAAGGGAAGAGATACTGGATAAGGAGATGGGAACTCCTGAAAATGGTCATTTTTCTAGTCCTGCTGTCAAGTCTAGGAAATTCCTGCACCATTCTCACCATAATGTGAAAAATAAAGCAGTCAGATGTTATATGACTGTCTTAATTGTGGCAATTGTGCATTTTTCAGCACAAAGAAGGAGGATGCTTCTGCTTCTACATTAAAGAGAGAATGAGTTTTATGAGTCATAAAAGAGAAGGAAACACAGGAACATTATCTCACTGGCTGTAAAGAAAAAAAAAGTAAAAGAGGGTAAAAAGAAAAATCTGATGTGAAGACTTTCAGGGCTTATCCTGAAAAATATATAAGCTAGAGGCATTCAGTAGGTCTCTGGACTGGCTTTTTGTCAGGGAATAGCATTGATGGCAAAATACTTTGAGCTGAGGATTCATCTCAACATCCCTAGAAGTGAGGAACAGAGGCATTACTGCACCAGGACTAACTACGACACCACTTAGGAAGGGACCTTCTGCAGCAGTCAAGGCATATTACATCTCCCAACAAATGTACAAAAACTTGTGCTCCCAGGAAATTTCTTCCTTTTTTCATATGCTGTTCTCTTTAGAGCCTGTTCCTGCAAACACTTGCTGCTTGACTTCTTTCCTGACACCACAAGGAGTCCCATTTAATTAACCTGGCAGCCTATGGTGGTGAAAATAGATTGCAGCTTGTAAGTGTGGGGATTGACAGTCTCTGCAAGCTGCCTTGGTTTGCTCAGCTACAGAAGTTATTGTTTCGCAATTATTTTGATCCTACAATTCCAGGTTGTACATCCAGTGGCTTGGTTTTGGCTGCAGCAGTAGCTGAGGATGGGGAGGGAGGGGGAAGAGGGCTGTGTGTGACATGGAGCATCAGTGGTTCACTCCCCCACGTCTGTGTTATATTGGGTAGTGAATTGCCTCTGGCTAATCACAAGCCTTCTTAACATTTTCCTCTGAGAAAACAGATGATCAAATGCAAGAAAGCCTACTCATTAAAACAAGTGCTGGGAAGGTTTTGTTCTTTTCAGACCCATCCCTGTGTTTGAGTGCCTAGAGAGCAAACCACTATTACCTGAATAGCGTCTGTTTGCCATCAGCTTTGTCTGAAACCTCTCTTTCTCTTTTTTCTTTTCCAAGTTAATAAAAACGGAGTTTGAAAACTGGTTCTGATTAGGCAGGTCAAATAATGAAAGTACTCTCTAAGGCCAGAATATACCTGAGAATCGTACTGCAGAGCAAAACAGCACACAGAAATCACCAGAAAGATGGCAGCTCAAGGAAGATGGAAACGTCCTACTGTGTGCTGCTGGGTTTGGAGGTGTTGCTGGGGTTCTGCAAAATGGAGCTGCAAAAACTGTGGGAGAGATTCAGCCATCTGAATTTCTGCATTAGGTGCCCAGGCAGTAGCATTAGACTCTGGGGAGGCCAAACATAAAGGAAGATACAAAAGCCCCGTCCTTTTTGTTTTTAAGGAAATACTGTATGGTACACAAGAGTGATGGAGGCTGCAGCAAAGTTTTCTTTTCTTTCTTTCTCTCAGTTAGTTGCCATACACCACTTCCGCTAGAGTATTTTCTTTCCCGCTGTTATTAAGATAAATTGTCTATTACCAAAGTAGCTACAAGGAAGAAGAAAAAAAAAGTGTCTTTTCCATCACAATGCAGTCAGGTTCCATTGTAATTGGCAGCGTGGTGGGTATGTCACTCCCACCAGGTCCCTTGCCCAGCTGATTGAGTCTGTTCTTTGTGTGAGATGATCCTATTTGTGTTGATTCATGTGACTTTCTCTTTCTTTTTCAGTCTTTCTTTATGGGTTGTCTTTTCTTTCCCTTGCAGGACATGAACAGCCAGGGGGAGGAAAGGCAGTTGTCATCTCCATTTGCTGGAGTTAGTACTGCTGCAGTGAACGTGATTCCTTCTTATGTGTTTGTGCACTTTTGTGGGTGCTGCAGGGTGAAACTGTAAATTCTAGTTATAAAAATAAAACAGGAAGCACAGGGTAAGCAGGTGAGGCAAAATTGCTAAACACTGGTATTTGGATGGCTGGATGGGCATCCGTGTTGCACAAATTTGACAGAGATATAAATAGTTTGCAGCTCCTACTTCAGGGAACAGAGGCAGCACCCAGAATTTTGTATGTCCGGACTCCTAAGCAAAAAACTATATTGGGAAAATCTAAACCTCTAGTAATAGAGCCAAAAAGGGACTTCTAATAAGGGTGTGCAGTGATGGAGCAAGGGGAAATGGCTTTAACTGACAGAGGGTACAGTTAGATTACATATTAAGAAGAAATTCTTCACTGTGAGGGTGGTGAGGCACTGGCTCAGGTTTGCCAGAGGAACTGTNAAAGAGGGACTTCTAACAAGAGTGTGCAGTGATGGAACAAGGGGGAATGGCTTTAAACTGACAGAGGGTACAGTTAGATTACAGATTAGGAAGAAATTCTTCACTGTGAGGGTGGTGAGGCACTGGCTCAGGTTTGCCAGAGGAGCTGTTGATGTCCCACCCCATGAGTGTTCAAGACAGGGTTAGATGAGGCTTTGAGAAACCTGCTCTAGAGGAAGGTGTCATGGCAGTGGGGTTGGAACTGGATGATCTTTAAGATGCCTTCCAATCAAAACTATTCTGTGTTTCTGTGATCTACTCTAGCTGGCATCCCTCTGTGACTGGTCTGTCTCTCTGTTAGCCTCTGAGGGATGCCTATATCCTAGTCCATACTGCTGCTGACTGGCCCATACCTTGGCTTCTTGTGCTCGTCTGGCACAGTCAGCTTGGCTACCCCAAAGAAGACCTGAAGCCATGCATGGCTTACCAAGAGCTGTCCTGGCAGCTCCTTGCCATGCTTGCCACATTAACAACCGAGTCTTGTCATGATTTTGTCTCACTCTTACTGCTTTAATGGCATAAAAGGTCTGAGCAGCACTGCTAGGGATTGTATTTGAATCCTCACATGGGTGACCTAGAGTACCAATCTCTCCCTGCTCAATACATCTGGGATAGCTCAATGTACTACTACAGGCTCGAGAAGCACTGGAACAGGCTGATCAGAGTTGTGGAACCACCACCCCTGGAGGAGTTCAAAAGGTGTATAGATATGGCACTTGGGACATGGTTTAGTGGTGAGCTTGACAGAACTGGATTAATGGTTTAACACAATGATCTTAGAGGTCTTTTCCAACCTGAATTGTTCTATGATTCTAAGACTGCTCTGTTGTCTTCACTCACAGATTCAGATCAGATCCACAGGCTGTCCCTTTTAAGTTAAGTAGCCTGGAGTTATTTCTCCTTCCAGAAAGTTGCTTTCAAAATAATATTTGAAAGAAAAGCTCCTTTCTTAGTGTCTAATATAGTGCAGGTTTATGCCCTGAGTTTGTCTGTGAGGAACTCGGGGTCTTAGAATCTTTTATCAACATCTGGCCAGAATCAGAATTTGGAAATGCCATGACTACACCAAAACACGCCTTTGAGAAGTCATAAGATAGCTGTGCCAAGATTTATAGAGAAAGCTAATCCTCAGATTTAAGTATACAACCTGGGTTTAATCCATTACTAGCATAGGCTTAAAAACTCTGTAACACCTTCTGTTTTGCCATACCTCCAAAACACACACACACAGATTACTCCACTTTATAAGCGTGGAATATTTGAGACTTATAGGAAGCTACAGAAAAATTCAGAGGTTTATCTGAAAGAAAAATGCAAGCAGCATCTTCACGTATCTTTTAGGATTTAAATGGATTTCTTTTTAACTGCTTTTCATTTGCATCCATAGAGAAATTGAGAGTCACTAGGATGGATTAGCTTGTTGTAATACACAAGGTGAGATGTGGTGGTGGCTGCAAGGCTGGATAATATAATTTAGATTCTGTAGTGTAAGTGCAAGCATGAGATGGGCAAATCAAGTCCAATATAAACTGTATAACAGTACTAGAGAAGAGAGCCGTAGGGTTCATGAAATCTAAGGGCTTTCTTTGAAAATAATAATGTTAGTCAGTTCATTAAGGAAACCAAAGTGAATATGAGTATTTGATGTAATATACTGAATAGGATTCAAAAGAGTAAAATAACCACAAGCTTAAGAGCAAAGATCCTACAGCATATTGCATGCACTGATTTCAGTTTAGCCATCTCTTACTTGTGTCCAACACAGAAAAAGCTACAAAAATTAACCCTTCTTGGAAAGAGATACTCCTATATGCAGAGACATAGCAGCTGATGGCATTGCTCTGACCCATATCTATATTCATGCCTAGGTCATCAGTTCTATGTATGTCCTTCATTGCATAGAAATTTTTTTTTTTTAATTGAAACTGCCATTCACCAGAGTAAAGAAACAAATTCCCAAGGGAAAAAGAGTAATCTTTGAAACATGTCACAGAATGGGAATATATGCTTATTTTCATTCCAGGGAGGTGTCATAACCCCACAGAAAAATTTTCCCCACATAGGGCTAATTTCAACACCTATAGAACTCCATAGGAGAAAATAAGCCTTCACTGCAATGGGTATGAAGTCTTATAGGGCCAGAAACAATAAAAACTCTTCCTTCTTCTGCCACTTCAAATGTATTTAATGTATTTTTCTAATGCACTAACAAAACTAATAAGCTTATCTCACATGGAAAAATAAAAGGCATAAACACTGTTATATCTGTGAATAAAAATGCTCTCTCAATCTGCTGTGGTCAATTGCCAGCCCGTGCACCCCATGCTGGCAAAAAAAATGCTGCAGGAGAGAAATGCGTTATGCATGTGCTGAAGGGTCTGCAACTCCCTCTCCACAAAGTGAAAATCGTCGTAGGAGGCTCTAATTATCCTGTGGCAAATTAAATGGCAAAACCAGCATGAGCCTCTAAGTCTCAGCTGTAGAGCAGAATTTCTGGTGGTGTTTTTGTTGTTTTGTTTTTATGTTCTGGCTTAATGCAAAGCTCATCATTACCAGACACTTGTGCTAAGCCTGTGCATTGCAGCCTAGGTCAGGAATAACATGAATGTGATCAATATTTCAGTACCTGAAGGGTTCCTACAGGAAAGCTGGAGAGAAGCTTTTTACAAGGGCAGGTAGTGACAGGACAAGGGGAATACCTTTAAACTGACAGAGGGTAAATTTAGATTAGATATTAGAGGATGTGAAGCACTGGCACAAGTTTCCCAGAGACACTGTGGACTCCCCATGCCTGGAAGTGTTGAAGGCCAGGTTGGATGGGGCTCTGAGCAGCCTGGTCTAATGAGTATCCCTGCCCCTGCCAGCAGCACAGGAATGAGGTGATCTTTAAGATGCTTTCCAACACAAACCATTCTGTGATTCTATGATTCTATTATATATTTCATCTTGAAAGAATGGGAAAAGCAATGTGTTTTCCCAGGCAAAAACCAATCAACCAAACAAGTAAAGGAGAGGTAAATTCCTGAAAACTATAAAAATTAGGCTCTGTTATTATCCTGTGTCTCCTCTCTGCAGCCTTGGTTTGAGATTGGCCAAAAAAGAAAATGTCCTGCAGCAAACAGGTAGAGTGGCAATGGTGAAGCTGCTAATTTACCAAAGCCCATGCATGCTATTTGCTTCTCTTCATTGCTCACAAAATCTGCACAGAGTCAAATCAAATGGATAAGCAAGTTATCTGATCATAAGAAACAAAACACCAGCAGTTCAGCTCCGTGCTTGGCAGTGGGTTTTTCATCCCTTCAAGGCTTTCCACTTCCTCGAGCTGTGAGCTACCTGCAGTGCCTGGCACCGCTAATGCACACTGTCAAGGATCGATTAAATAGCTCGTCTGCGAGACTTAACTTTTTGTAATAATAGAGCATGATCCAAACAGTGAGCTCCATCCAAAACTAACAGAAACAGAAAGCTTTGCATGTATATGTCAAGCCACAATTGCATATCTGTCTTTATCTGTAAATATAAATAGTGTGTGATGCTCTGGCATGAGCTGCACAGCAGAAGCACAGCATTCCCAGTCAGGGTCCTGCTCTGAGCCTCTTGCCATCAGTAAGAAGCAGAATTAGGCCCTGGTATGTAAGGAAATCTTACTGGACTGGTTTGGCTTCACTTATGCTGAGATTATCTATATTAGACATATTTATAATATTATAATATATATTTTAATATTTCAATTGTGAAATGGCATTGGAAAGTCCAAACAAGATTCAGGTAATCTGACATGGAGGAGAGTTGAGCATGTGTAATCCTAGCCATGGAGCCAAAACTCCACTTGATATAAATCAATATATACCTTTTCCAACCAACTTAAAAAAAAATGTGTATGCTTGCACGTGTACCCATAAATACATGTTTTTTTCTACTTAGAGAATTAGAACTTTTAAAAATTATTACGTATTTTGTATCCAGCACTACTTTAGCTCATACATTTAGGGTACGCAGAAGACTTTCTCCCTTCCCCTCCCGTAATTTTCCCAATGGTCCAGGATTAAAAGGAGTAATTTCTCTGCTTCTGTTAGTGCCTTACAACTAGCACCATGTTGACATTTACCAGCAGTAACACAGAGAAGTAAATTTTGGCAGCTAATATATCCCTCCTCTATGTCCCTGTGACTCTCCTCCTGCTCCAGGCCAGCTTCCTATGCATGAGATGAAGATAGTGCTGTAAATGTCACAGTTGTGCTGAAAAGTTTGGTTTAGGCAAATTTCTTAAAACTTTGGAACTTCCCTCAGTTGCCTGACTTGGCAGGAGTTTTTAATTGGTTTAAAGAAAAGAAGAAAGCCATAAAATACATGTTTGGCAAGCTCAAAAACAAAAGGTAAAGAGAAAGAAGAAAACTGTATTCTCATTGTGTTCGAGTCTCATTATTACAAAGTGAATTTTATTATTTTTTACAGGTTATACAATATCTCTGCATGCTGGTTTTTGGCAGTGCAGACAATGACATTTTAACCACTTGTTTGTAAAACGAAAGCAAGAATCTCACCAAAGTTTTCAACTTGTGGGTGGCAAAATTTCCTCTGTTTGGGGAGTTAGGAGCTTCTGAGTTATTTCCAATCTATACAATAGGCAATAAAGTAAATCCAATAATGCCTACTGCTATGTTCAGGGCTCTGATCCTCTTCCTTTGCTGTGCATAATTTAACATAAAGCTCCATCTACTACAAGATGTGATCAGGCATGCCAGGAAAGTGCATTGTAGAATGACAGTTACATCATACAATGAAGACTGAGAGAAATATACTTCTTTTCTCCTGCATGGTTAATGGAACTACTTTATCTATTTTTCTGTAATGCTTCAAGAAGTTTTCCTCTGTAAAATGAGCCTGTGGCTTGTCTTCCCCAAGAGCCAAGGGCTGAGCTCCTTAAGATGCCACATGTGCTGTCTAGGGAGAAGGGAGACAAATGACCTCAGTAGCTCCTGTCAATCTCCCTCTGGTCAGCTGGCAATGACTCTTGGAAACAAAGCCCAGAACAAAAATGATACAATGTGCCTCTTCTTTAGAGTGGCCAAATTTTTCTTCAAAGACAGGACCAGATTTTCCAATAGAATAATCTGTTCTTCCCTTGCTAGAAATGTGGCCACAGAGACCAGCATCAGATCAGGATGTGGCCACCTGTTTGTCCTTGGTATTCACCCTGTACTGGGCACTGGTGAGGCTGCACCTCAAATCCTGTGTTCAATTTTGGGCTCCTCACTACAGGAAAGACACTTGAGGTACTGAAGCGTGTCCAGGGAAGGACAATGGAGGTGGTGAAGTGTCTGGAGCACAGATCTGGTGAGGAGCAGCTGAGGGAGCTGGGGCTGTTTAGCCTGGAGAAAAGAAGATTTAGGAGGGACCTTATCCCTCTCTACAACCGCCTGAAAGGAGATAGTAGCCAAGTGGGGGGGGTCAATCTTTTCTCACAAGTAACATCTCATTGGACAAGGAGAAATGTCCTCAAGTTGTACTGGGGAGATTTAGATTGGAGATAAGAAGATAATTCTTCACGGATAGGGTTGTCAAGCTTTGGAACCAGCTGCCCAGGAAAGGGAAGGAGTCACCATCCCTGGAGGTATTTAAAAGACACGTAGATGTGGCACCTGGGGACATGGTTTAGTGGTGGGCTTGGCAGTGCTGAGTTAGTGGTTGGACCTGGTCATGTTAGAGGTCACCTTTCTCCCCTTGCTGTCCTTAAATGGACTAAGCTTTCTTTATCTTGAGTTACATTGTGACTGCCCAGAGTACATTGTTCACAGCATTTGGGAAGTGCTACCTCTCACAGGGGTTTCAGCTGCAGGATGAATTGTTGAGTCACACTGAGCTATTAAATACCCAGGGACTAAGTAATGATTTCTGGCTTTTCACCCACTTTTCTCTTGTGCTGTTGCAACAATCAAGTCTGAATGACAAACACACATTTAAAGCCAGATTTTGATATTGATGGAGCAGATTTCCATTTAAATGGGAACCACAGTGGAATTATCCTCTCGATCATGAATCTGTAGAAACAACTGGAATCCATCTTTGTGCTGCTGAGTTCTTGATGGCTTGCTCAGTGCACAAGTGGTGAGCTCTGAATTTTAACTGGTAAGGATAAAAAGGCCAAGGATGTGAGGGAGGAGAAGGAGGGAAAAAACAAGAAACCCTCCAGAAGAAGGTGGCTCAAAATACCAGAGCAGATCGGATATTGGTGGGAAATTCTCCCTCTTGTGGTTTTCCTGGTCTTAAGAGAAGGTGGATATATTTTATATCACTGTGTGTTGTATGTTTCTGCCCTCCCCTGCAACTTGCTGCAACCTTTCAACCATGAGACATTCTCAATTATATGTGTAAGTATATATATATACACACACATGTACACACATATATATATTCAAGTGTATGTGTGTGTGTATATATATATATATGTATGTACACATGAGCATTGATCTACAGATTCTGAGGTAATTTAGGAAGTGCAATAAATATTTCTAAGTGGAATATAAATTAATTCTTCTGACTCAGAAAAGTTAGCAACATATGGTTTGTAAAAATCTGCACATTGTTAAGGAAAGTAAGTTCTCTGTGCCAAACCTCCCACATATCTTCCATGTGGAAACAGGGAAGAAAATGTAGTGACCCAAAGACCCTAAGCTGGTTTTCTGAGGTTAATGAAAAATCTTCTCTTAATGTTCATACAGAACTTCTAAAATTTAATATATGTATATACTAAATATAAATATTGTGTTAGGCATTGATATATCATATAGATACATCTTGATATATAAATACTTTAAATAGATAATAAGTATTTATATATTTAATATATATTCAAAACAAGACCTATTTTTTATTTGTTCCTGCTCTTGGCATCAGCAGGATTGCCTGGGCTCAGCTGGTCTGATAGTGGTACCTATTAAAATACACCTTTTAAAGAAAGGTGATAGAATAGCTCTATAAATAAAATGCTGGGCTGGCATCATTGAAATATGATATGTGAACAAGAAAAGTAAACAAAGCCCCAGAGTAGGTAGGATCAAATCAAAGACAGCATATTGTCTCTGTTTTCAAGTGTTTTGAAAAGGACAAACCAACCAGGATGCTGGGATAAGGCTTTGATCCTCTCTTTGTAACAGTGCTATGCTTTTAAGTCCTTTTTTGAGTGGCAAACCACTCATGAGTTAAGAAAACACCACGGCACAGTCCAGTATGGATAAAACCCCACTGCCCACAACGAGATATAAATAATTCACTGTTTTAGAGAAAAGCTCTGGTATTACAGGGTAAAGTTGATGGGGGTGTNAAAGTTGATGGGGGGGTGATCTAAATCTAAATCATCTAAATCTAAATCTAAATCTAAATCTATATATATATAATATAAACTTGAAGATTTTATTTGGTAGTAACAGTGGTGCTAACAAAAGGAAGCACTCACCTCTGCATGTGTTTTGTGAGACTAGAAAAGAGTCTAAAGTGCACTGCAGAGACCCACACGTTTTAGTTAGAAAGCCCAGAATACAGCCCAGGAAATGTGGCCTCATGGAATAAAAATGATTTAGATGAGAAGAGCTCCTGAGCCACACACACACACTGGACAAAGGAAAGCACATTCCAGCAGTGTTTCTCAAGGACCTTGAAAGGCTGATGAGTAAACAAAGAAAATACAGCAGGGAAGGACAGCAGCGGCTCTTTCACCTTCATGTTAGACTTGACTGAAAGGNGTCCAGTATGGATAAAACCCCGCTGCCCACAACGAGATATAAATAATTCACTGTTGTAGAGAAAAGCTCTGGTATTACAGGGTAAAGTTGATGGGGGTGTGATCTAAATCTAAATTNGCAGGGAAGGACAGCAGCGGCTCTTTCACCTTCATGTTAGACTTGACTGAAAGGGAAGAAAAAGCTTTAACATAGAAAGATCTCTAAGAACTCATCCCCATGATGAGTTTTGTCAGGATAACTGTGCTTGTGCAGCACCTCCTACAGCAGGCAAGGTTGCACATAGACCTTGCAAAGCTGACAGGGAACCAAGGCAGTGCTGCTAACAGCAAGATACCTGGGGAGCTATTGGCAGAATCACAGAATGAGTTGGGTAGGAAGGGACCTTAATGATCAACAAGTTCCAACACCCCTGTCATGGGCAGGGACACTTTCCGCTAGACCAAGCTGCTCCAAGCCTCATCCAACCTGGTTTTGACTACCTCCAGGGATGGGGTATCCACAGCTGCTCTGGGCTTTTCTTCACTGAGTAAAGAGTTTATTCCTAACATATAATCCAAATCTTGCCTCCTCTAGTTTAAAGCCATTCCCGCTTTCCGATCACTATCTGCCCATGTAAAAAGATGGGAATTATGGGAAGTACTGGAAGGTGTTCCAAGGTCTCCCCGGAGCGTTCTCTATTCCAGACTGAAAAATCCCATCTCTTTCAGGAAGAATCAGAAATAAATTTCACTAGACCTGTGTTTTCATTTTAAGACCGTGTATTCTTTCTACTTGCACAGATAAGTGTAAATATTACACTTTCATAAAGTGTTTAATCACATCAATGGCTAAAGACAAACAAATAAAAACATCCTAAAGCAAGCAGTTAGGCTGAGGTGAGCTTCTTTGTCTTTAACACAATATGACCCGGATTGATCTTTGCTGCTCCCAGAAATACTGTGAGCTGGAGGATCAGGAAAGAGAGAATCTTTATTTGCCACAACTTTTTTAATGATATGGGAATATTTGGAATTTTATCTCCGTGGTGCAATACATTAGGCACTTCTCTGTCAGCCCATCAATGTACTGAATGCAAACCTTTTAATCAGCAGAAGTGGATCATGGCTAATTGACATGATGAACACGAATAAAAGAATCTTGTTCCTTTTTTGTTTGTTTAATGATATTTTTATGGAAGCCTGGGTTGTGTAACTAGAGAGCAAACTCTCTAGGCTGTGGACTGCCCTTTATAACTGAGTGTATCAGACTCAGCACAGCAGGATCCTGATAATTGCTTGAGGGCTTGAAGTGTTACTGAAGGAAAAGCCATCACTGAAGTGCCAAATACAACAATTAACATTTGAATTATTTACAGACTACAGGTGGGCTATCCATATGCGTCCATCCATATTACTCATATTCTGCTTGATATAACATTCTGAAACAGAGTTCTTTGTAGAGTGGAAATGCAGCATCCATAGAATAGCTTCCCATGTCAGCTGAAATTGGAATTCAAATTTGAAATGGAATTAATGCACCAGGAAATTAGGCACTGGCATTTGGAGTCACATCACCACTGTTGGGGTAGAAAATATACACCTTCTCCCTGCAATGAGAGTGGAGATGATCCTTCTATCCCACAGCCTGAGAACATTGTACTAGCATCTCTGTATCTAGCCTCTGACTTTTGAACAAGAAAACAAAACTGAAATAGCAAAAGCATGAATGTAAGGAAGGTCCAACAAATTTTTAATCAGTGTGTTGCCATTTCTAAACCCCTACTAAAGAAGTAGAGTAGCAGTTCAGGGTAACTGCAGTGAAAAGCATTCAGCTATTTACATTTCAAGGGCTGTTGATCTGGGGGAGCAGCACAAGAGGTAATCTCACCCTAATGGATAGTTTAGTGATATCAGAATCTTCTAAGCATTGAAAGCATAGAGACAAGCAAGGTCTATATATCTGTGTTTGCAACACACGTCCCTCATCCATCTGTGGTTTTATCGGGCACCAGTCACCATAGTAACCCCACAAAATCTCCTAACACTCCCTTGGAACAATCCAGATCTGCAAAAAAAAAAACCCAAAGAGCACAGCCATGACTTCTCAGCCCAGCTCACAGAGCTCTGCATCATTAACCATCAGGTAATGACCAAATTGTAACTGCTTTATTCCCCTGAAGTATGGGAAGGTTGTTTCAAACAGCTAAATACAGTGCTTAGAAACAACAGCCCCACTGAAATGGCCTGTTAATGAATGATTTATTAAGCAGCAGCTTTCGCTGGGATAATTTCTTAATTAACAGCCACTTACTAGTTGATGTTTGAAAAAGAAAAAAATGCCTAAATATGTTGATTTTAATTTTTTTATTTAATTAAGCTTGAGATTTTAGAAGAAGTCTATTGATGTACCAGTTCTCCTTCCATACTGGAGCCATCCCAACATCAATTGGCCTGAACAATGTGAAACGTGGTCTGTATTGTTTTCTCCTTCCACATTTTCATGGAGGCACAGTGCTGCTAAAAGGCTTCAGCCTTCAGTCCCTCCACTGTCCTGCTGCAGTCCCTCCACTGTCCTGCTGCAGTCCCTGTGCCACAGTTTGCCACAAGGACTTGCCTTGCACACCCATCACCCAGCCTGCCCTGCTGTGTGTGGGCACAAAGAAAACTAGGTTACATTTTTCTCTCTTCTGACTTGCCTTTTAAGCTTGTTTTTCCCACTCTGAAAACTACTGATCAAAGAGTCAGAAAAGGAAAATATCCCTACACAGGGACCACATCAACCACATCAATTTGCACGGGCAAACTCATTTTAAATCGTTTTGGTGTTGTTTGCATGTGGCTTCTTGTACCAGCCCTGGAGAGATGCACTGGGAGACATTTGCTGCAAAAGGAGAAATTTTAGAGCTGCTTTTTCTTCAGCCTTCTCCTTTTTCTGTTGCCATGCTGGTCATGTCTGGTGGGAGCAGCTCTGCAGCCCCTCATCCACACTGTGTGCAGCTTTAGTGCATCTAGACCTGAATGCAAGTGATTTTTACAGGGTCATGTCATGATGCAGGAGCAAAGCAAGGAAACAACTGAGAATTCCTGATGCATCTTTTATAACCTAGCTAGATATAAATCCTCTTACTTCCTGGGAAAGGGCAAAAGGGAATCTGAATTCCTCTTTGTACATAGGGAGAAGGGAAGATACTGCACAAAAAATGTTGTTGAAAAGTGGGGTAATGCAGAACAATAGGTCTAAAACTAGAGGCACCTTGAAATCCTCTGAAAGGAAGTGAAAGGGTTTTGGAGCTGGGACAGCAATGTAGGATTTCCCCACCTGAAGGGCAGCCAGGTTTAATGTAGGCTGGGGAAACTGGAAACTGGAACTGGAGCAAAGTGTGTCCTGAGGCAAGGAGGGAGGTTTGGATGTGTGTGAGTCTGAGTTTTCAGAGGTGACTCAGCTCTGCAGCATCAGCAAAGATGGGAGTGAACAGTGAGTTTCTGCTCTCCTTCAGATACAACCTCAATATGCTCAGCAGAAAACACTGCTCTTGCTGTAACTGTGACATTTTTTTTTCTTAAAATAATGCTTCTTTTCTTGTCTTGGTGTGTGAAACCAACTTCAGCTCTTGCCTGGACCTTGCTCCAGCACAACTGAAAAATGCCTGTCAGACTTACCAGTTTACATATGCTAATATGATGAATTTTCAATATGCTCTAGATGAGGCAGGTTTTGTAATACAGAAAAAAAAATCTATTTTCAATGACACAGGAAAATCACTTTCCTCTGTAATAATGAAAAAAGGCCATAAATAAATTCTACTTCACTGTTCTTATCTGTCATGTTGCACAGAATTATGCAAATGCTAGGACATTTGAAGCACAGCATTTACTAACTCAGTGAAACCAGTATAGACCTGAAGGTATTTTTTCTCTATATTTCTTCATCATCCTCACAATGGTATTTGCATGGAGAGGGTGTGAGTTTCTTGGCCATGTTGAGTAATTTAGAAAATGTAACTCTTAATAGTTCTCGAAGTGCCTTAAACTTTTCAAAGCCTCAGATGTTAGACAACTTCACAGTGAGTGCTTTCATCAAGCTTCAACTCACTCTGGCAGTGAGATAATGAACAATTTAAACAAAATGAATGAGAAAATTAAAATTAACAGTCCAGAAAACTCTAAATAATGAAGGAAGAGCCTCTAATGAGTTAAAAATATTCGAGCTTTTTGAACGATTTTGAGTATTTGCCTGTATGTATGTATATAAAAATTCAAAACCTTGCTCACAATAACCATTATTGCTCGATTATCTTGAGAGTTAGACAGACCCTATGCCACACACTGGCAATAATCTCTCTTCTGTTTATGGTTGCTCACTGCTATAATGTTCATGAAGACACATGAAAATTATTTGCATTAACTGAATGAAGCCAACAATCGTTTACATCATGTGCAGAAGCAAATTTTTTACATTCCTTGTCATTTACTGATTCATGCTGGAGCCTGAGCAGGTTGAAGGCGGGGTCATCAAGTCCCTTCGCATACAACTGAATGCTCTGAAGGAGCTTCTTTAATGTGACATAAGAGTGTCTAAAGACAAATTGTTACCAATGCAGCTACTTCTGGAGTTGGACAAAGTTTCTATAATAAGCCAGGCTCAAGATTGGAATGAAAAATCAAGAACAAAGTGTGTTCGGTGGAAAAGAAATAAAGAAACACTGAAATGACATAAGGAAATGTCATCTCCATTCGCATTTAGATTATTTCATCTATTGTCATCTGGACTTCACTGCACAACACAAGAAATATCCAGCATTGTGTGTTCACGAGTTGTCTCCAGGAATGTCAGATGCAGAGGATAGCAGAATGTGGATATAATAAGCCTAGTTTACAGCTCCCCTATCAACTTAACAACATTATGAACCGGGATGGTGTCCAAGACTCAAAAGCTCCTTGCAATTAAGCAATGAGAGATACCAGCTCCTATAGACAGTGCCATGGCTTGAATCCTATTGTTCTGAAGCTTTTAAAATAGATTTCTGACTCTAAAAACCTCATGAGCACCAAAAAAACCCAAGAAAAGGTGGTTATCAGAGAGACCTAGCAGATGTTTGTGAAAACGTTTATTTGCAACCCCAGCACTCGTATGGGGCTTGCCAACAATTGCTCAGAGGTTTAAGAATGCAGACGGAATCTGGACTAAGTCAGTGTCTGTGTCTATGGAGGCAAATAATTCAAATGGGTGTTTTTATCTTATTTCAACAAAAGGTAGTTTAACCTCATGGAAGCTGAATGACTGCGAATCTGATACATGATTTTTCCTTCCACATCACCATGGGTCAGCAAAACAAGTCTGAGTTTGTGAGCCCTCCCTTCTCTCCCCCATGACCTGTGCTACTTGAGCCAAATCCTCAGCTAATTTTGCAGGACATGAGGTATCCCAAGAGCTGTTGACTTAAAAATAAAAAGCATTCAGACTTGATTCTCTGTTTTTTTTTGTAGCATGAGAAATCATTTATATTGGTACAAAGTGAGGTAAAATGGTAAAAGAATGTTCCTATATCAAACTGAATTTTTTATACCATCTCTGAACCTGATTTTTACTAATATGCAGCTTGTTAAAATACATGGTAATGAAAAGTTTGCTCCTATATAGTTTTTTTTAGGTTCCAGCTGATAGCACCAGAAGAATCCTTCAGAAATAAGGCTGCTTCCTATTCAATGTTAACTTTACACAGGGGAAGCCTGATCATGTGCCATTAAAGTCAATAGGATTTTTATCACTGGCTGTAATGAGCAAACCATCAGACTATATGCTTTCTTCTCTCCCTTCCACTCGGTTCCTAAGTTTCTCATTATCTTTATTCAAATGACATTTCCCTGATTTTCTGTACTTCCTTTCTCTTCAAGTTTTGTGCCATCAATACCCTACATTCAAAGCCAGTGGTTCAATAGGAACCGTTGTGATTTTGTCCTTTAAAAATGCAGCTAACATATTATTTTGCCACATTTACAGATAGAACTGGGTAGGTTGTGGAGCTCTCAGCAGAGTCCCTTTGGAGGCTTGGTTTCCATTCAAATCAAATTGAACAGGGCATGAACACAAGCGAACTAAAAGCAATCAAATCCAATATAACACAGCTGGAGAGGCCAGCTTGGCAAAATGTTGAATATCCTATGCTCTTGATGATTAAATGAACCATAAAGGTTTTTGGCACCTTTTAGCATCATGCTTTGAGGTCCTGATCTTGCAGAGAGCTTCAGCTATGCTTAATTTTAAGGTCTTGCTTATATCCAATGACACCAACAGGTTTTTGTTCCAGACTCATGCCATCTAACTAGAGACACTTCACTGAAGCAGAGAAGAATTGAGCAGTGGTCCTCAGCCTCAGTGGAGAGGCACAGGCAGCTCCCAGATGTTTTCTCTGTTTAGGCATAAAAACTGTTGAAGCGCTTTATGTGGTGTGAATACTTATAAAAAATGATGACAGTAAAAGGATAAACCCAGATGATCTCAAACAACCTCTTAGGGTCCTTAAACAGAACTTTCCTCCCTCTGCTGTTGTACGAGCATTAGATCCCAAAGCACATACAGACACCAATATATCAAGAATTCAGAAAGTTTCATCAGCATTATAGAACAAAACACTGCAGTGTCAGGTAACTACATACAAAGAGATTTTATCAATCTGGCATAAACACAGTCAAAATTCTTTCTAATTAAGGAAAAGAAATATTTTGGCACAGAAACAGAAAAACCAGAAACCCAAGCATGCATGCAATCTCATTTTCTGGCAGGTTATTCGTATCAGTGGAAGGAAATGATCTAATTAGTTTATGGACAGTGTTTGTCCCTGAAGACCACAGCCTGGAACTTAGGGGGGAAAAAAGTCTATCTAAAGTAGCTCATGTTTTTCATATACTAGGTGAGTTCTGGTATCAATGAAATGAATTATGCGAAGTGAAAATAATGCTTACCCAGGCTGATAGGTACCCAAAACCTAACTATGGCAGAGGAAATGAGGACAATCAATTCCAAAGACCCTAAAAATAGGTTTTTTTCCAGGCTTGCATAGGGACTTGTATAGATGGAAAAAATAGCCAGTCCCCTAAAGCCCTTTTTTTTTTTATGTTCAGTGAATGATAAGACATACCTCTTTTTGGATATGTGTTCTTGGAAGGACTCACAAACTCAGTTCTGCACTTTTAAACAGCCTCCATGTGCTCAAAAAGGGCATCCAGAGGCCACATTTTCCTGGTATTTGTTGGCAAAAACAGACTGGAAGTTTGACAAGAACATGAGAATCCAGCATAAGGGATGGACTAGTCTCTGGCTGCTTCTACCTCTTGTTCCCTTTCAAATTTCTCAATACATTCATCTTTATCACTCAATTAATGTGTCTAAATCCTCATTTCCTTATTTTTGCTCATCAGGGCTTCCAATAGTTCTAGGAATGGAGATGACTGATGAAGTGACAACCACTGTGTCTCACTGTCTCTTAGCCTTAAAGGATAAGGTAACAGAATAATTTTCAAAGGAGTGGAAGAACATAATTTTTTTTTTCTTTCTTGAGTTTCTCTTTTTTATTGCTCTAACTGGAATCTGAAAGTCATTGCAGTGCAATTTGTGGACTGTCATGAATCACGGGTGGTTCTTGTTCTGATTTTGGCTTTCTAGGATGCTCTGGATGCTTGCTTTGTCTTAGGAACTGGTGCATATCCCTCTTTTGTGCTTTCTGCTCTCATGTTCTGCTGACTGATTATTTTTGCAGAGAAATCAGTATTTTTAGGGTATGGAGGGCATGGGATTGTGTTAAACAAGTTTAGGCTGTAGGGTCAAAGCTGGCACTATGGAAATTACTATGGAAATGATATGAAATTTCACTGAACTCTCAAAGAACTGAAATCAAAGATATTTGTGCTTTCCTCAATAAAAATAAGGAGCTGATCCCTGACCTGTAAGCTGATCTACATATGACAGGAACTTCCTTTAGTCCATTTTCACTTGTGTTAGCATTTACAGAGTCTGACTTCAACAAAATTCCTTCCTCGTTTTTCAGCTCTTTCTGTATATTTATAATGACTTCTTTCATCCTACCTTTCAAAACCTTGACAAACACTTGCATATTTAGCTTCTCATTGATTCTTTGGGTATTATTAGACCAAATTTAACACCGAATAAAATAAAATGAGCTCCAGAACATGTAATAAGTCAGCTTCCCAGCTTGGATGAGACGGCAGGAGTCCTGACTCCTCGGCTGTTATTCTAACCACTAAACCACATTCCCTTCTCTTGCCTTATGTCTTCTGGGAATCATCCATCAAATAACTTTCCTGCATTTCCTTTTATTGCTTCCCAGGTAATGTTTATTGCTTCAAAAGTAACTAATCATTGGTTGGGCTGTGCTTAGATGCAATTAAAAGAATATTCCACACCCCCCTCTTAAAATGCAGAGCATCTCTGAGATTCCTAATCATCTGAGTTTTATAACTCTGTTTTATTACTTTCCAAATATACAATGCTCATAAAAAAGGTAATTGGATCTTTACAGTAATGCCATTTCCTAATCTTCACCAATGAAGGAAAATTATCATCATGTAGCAGAATATTGTGTTTCAATTGTTTTGCTCTCTTATCCCATGTCAAAAGTTTTGAGGGCAAATGTAAGGTATAAATACTAAACCATCACTGCTGAACAAAATGGTTGTTAGGGGTGATGATAATTCTGTTAAACAGGAAGCAACAAGGATGAAGGGATAATGCAAAAATATAGAGATGGGATAGCTTGAAGTAATAGAGGAAAAATACACAATAGCAAGCATGTAATTTAAACTCTTATTAAATAGGAAAACTAAGAGCCCTGTTTTTGCCTCACTTCTTAAAGAACATAAAATCACAGAATTTTTTAGGTTGAAAAAGACCTCTAGGATCATCAAGTCCAACCATTAACCCAGCACTGTTAGGCCCACCACTGGACCATGTCTCTAAGAGCCATGTCTGCATCTTTTAAACACTCCCAGAGACAGTGACTCCACTATTTCCCTGGGCAGTCTGTTCCAATGTTTAACAATCCTTTTGTGTGGAGAAATTTTACCTAATATCCAAATTCAATCTCCTGTGTCACAAATTGATGTCATTTTCTCCTGTGCCATCACTTCTCACCTGGGAGGAGACCAACCTCCATCTCACTGCAGCCTCCTTTTTGGGTAGCTGTCCATGGCCACGCAGCTCTGCCCCATGGAGGCACATTAAAATCCTTTACTTACTTCAGAGTAAGTTGGAGTAGGTTAAAAGAGGTTGGAGTAGGTTGAAAGTGGCTTCAACAGCCATTAAACACAAGAAGAAACACACCACATCAGGAGTGATAGTTTGGTCCAAGGGTCAAAAAGTGTAAGAAGCAGAACAGCAATGTGTTTACTAAAAAAAAAATAAAATAAAAATTAGCTGTTTTTGTGTCAGGCTTCATCCTCAATTGCTCTTATTATCAAAGGAGCTGAAAGTAAGATTGAGCCTGTAGTGGCTCAAGCTGAGGCCATTTTTAGAAATATAAAGCCCTAATGAAGCCCCTGTTGCATTTCCCTATGTGTGAGGTGGGGACAATAACCTCTTTCACTGGCAAGTGTTGCAATTCCTTTAGGATGAGGATTGTTCCTTAATGCGAAACAAGCAGCACTTTGCCCAGCAGGGCTCTGACTTTTCGTTGAATGGCTTGAATTTGCAGCAAGGCAAAAATACACAAACTGAAAGGATAACAGTACTTGGGTAGGTTAATTTCAAGCTACTTTCAAATTTCCCTAGTCCCAGTATCCCTGTGGTGAATGCAGAGATATCGTTTCTTTCTGGGATAGTTTGCAATTAGAAAAGCCCTCTGTTCTCCTGCATGGGAAGCAAACCTCCAAATATTGCCTGGCTTGTCTGTGATCCATTGCTGTGGCTTTCAGCCCTGAGAGCTGGCAGTGAACTACAACAGGGGCTGCTGGTATTTAGGAGTGACCTGCCTGACACAGCTCTCTCTGCCACATTATACAGGACACTGCAGGCCTTGGATGACACAAAAATGAAAGACGAGTTTGGGATTAAGAGGGATGTTCAAGGTCACCAACACTACCCCTTAAGCATAAGAAGCATTGTCCCGTGCAAGCCTGCTCAGGACTGTCTAAAAATTGCTTATTTTCTTGTCTAATCTAATCTGGAAGGAATTCCATAATTCATTCACTAAAAATTTCTAGTTTCCTGTTTAAATTTATTTTTGGCATATTTGTAGTCACCTGTTCTTGTGCCAACATCATCTTTTAGCTTAATGACCTCTGCTCCCTCTCTAGTATTTACCTGGCAGTTATATTTAGAGTCTGCAATTGTATCATTTCCCTGCCCTCCTCCTCCAACCCTTCCTGTGAGAAATGAAACCCACATTGGCTTTGCAGTAACCCCAAGCCTCCCCACACTGTAGCCATCCAAATTGCCAATTTTTTTGTTTGCAGTTTAAATTCTTCTTTCTTGAATATGTTCAACAGAATATAGGTGGGAGGAGGGGGGATTGGGGGAAAGTGTTATAGTCAGTATTGTTGTGAAGAAAATGAAAGTCTAGAGAGAAAAAGGGATTTGAATAAATTGACACAAGAAGTGACTAAAGCAAGAGGAGATTTTGAGTCTCCTGATGCCAAGCTCACTACCTTCAAACACTCTTATTTGTGGCATACCTCCATCATAGCAAAGGGTTATTAAGGTGTGAGACACTTGGTTCTCAAACCCAGCATTTCACCCTGTGATCTTCTAAGTCTCATCCAATTTGTTCATGAAATGAAAATCTATAAGGAAGGCTCTGCTGTCTCTGCATATTAATATCAGCTAAAACTAGAGGTTTCATTATCATCTTCCTTGCCTTTCCCTTTTGCCAAAAAGGCAGCGTGAAGGTTACACTTGAGGTCAGCTGCTGCCCACATTTATTGGTTTATTCCCAGGTTTTGAGTTATTGATATTGAGCTTGTCCAGGAAATCAGAGCAGTACAACATAAGGCTCATTGATAGCCTGCTGCTCTTTATGCATTTTAAAAATATAACCTTACAGAGTACAATAAATTTTTGAAAGAGAACTTCAATGCCTTCCCACTGCCAATTCAAAGCTTTGCAAATCCTGGAGCAGCTTTTTTATTTTATTTTTACACTGTCTTTCCTCTAAAGCTGTCTTAAATGGTCAAAACAGGTTTCTTTTTTTTTTTTTTTTATTTGTCCTGAAGATGAAACAAATGCCCAGTTATGCCAGATATTCAGATAACTGACCCACTTGGATTTGTTCCCTGCATATTGCTAGACTGTCTTCTAGCTTGCTGGGCCCCAAGAATGAAAACAGAATCATGGGCCCATGGTATCAGCAGGGCTGTGACCTCTGTCTGAATGCTGCTTCCCCCAGTCTTCTCACTGGTGGTCTCTGCTTCTTGCCCTTTTCTTAAAATTCACTTCAGGGACACAAGTATGTCCCTACACTTAGTTTTTCAGAACACCCACAAATTCACCAATGCTTTACTTTTCATGCTCCTGCCTGCCCATTTTACCTCCTGCATGTGTGTTTGGTTGCTGTGCAGCTCTCCTCCTTTTCCTGCCCTAATGCTGTTATAGGATATTGCTGTTTGCTAAGAAATGAAAGATGATATTTAAAAGGATGCTAGTACCAGGCCGACTGCTGTTGAATTTCAGAGTCACTGGTACAAATACTGAATTGTATTACTTTCACAGTAACGCTCTCCCCAAAGGATTCTCCCCTTGCCTCATGTGCTCAGTCCCTGGTCAGTTCAGATCTGATTGCTCATCTGTTAGATGTAATAATAGTATTGTGCTGTAGCTCTACAGTGCCTTTCATCTCATGTGTTTTGCAGAGTCTGGGCAGCTGTTATAGAGAAACAGGTGGAAAGCTGAGTGCTGAGCCTCTTTCTAAAGTGATTTCAGCTGACATATATTTAGTGAACCCATCCTGCTGATAAAGAGGTACAGTGTGTATTATATAAGTGTATATATACACACAGCTAATTAAAATGACAGCACTGGCACCAGTGGCCAGCTGGGACAGATCTTTTTCTGCAGCACCTTTCTTCATCAGCCCCTCACCTTCCCAGGCTGGTCACCAAGGAGTACTCACCATCACTGCTGTTTCAGAACTTGATTTTCATAGTCTCACAATGAGTGAGGGCATGTGTCTGCACACAACTTGGGAATTTGGCTGTGTTTTATGAAGTTGCCACTTCTCTATCTGCTCTGATGTGTTTTCAGTAACCCAAGAACAAATCACAGAAGGAAGGATCCTGTTTGCCCAGAAAGAAGTTGCAAATGTGGCAACTGCAATAGCCTGCGATAGCCTTCTTTTACATTTCCAATTACTGGAAATGTAAAAGAAGATGGAAACCAGAGCAACAGGGATGGGTTTTTGGAGGGTAAAATGGTAACTCAGAGAAGTCATTAGAAAGTCTGAATGTATCTGCTTTGGTTAGCACAGCTGAACTTGGGACACCTCTGGGAACCGGGCCAAAACACACACACACAGTCATGATATAACACAGTGAGGATCCTACCAGGATTATTATCTGAGGTCTTTAAAGCAAAACTAAACTGCTCTGGGCACTACTTGTGTCTGTTATCCTGCTGAACAGCTCTGGTGACACCAGAGTAAGCTAATGGATACTGGGTGAAACAGCTCTCTAGCCCAGGACAAAGCCCCAAGCAGATTTTTGATTTTCTCAAACCCAAAAAAGCAAGTTGTTGTGCTAGGAGACAGATCCTGAAGCCTGATGAGTAAGAAGGGGAATTCAGGTGGAACTATGACAGCAGTGAGAAACTGCATGAGGAAGGTTAGCTTTTTTCAGTGCTGAGGTTGTACCAGCCCAGATACAACCAGTATAGATACAATGGTCACCATGGACAGTAATTTCCTCTTCCAGTAGAGGAATTGGTTACATTGGACTGGTTTGTGATCCATTAGTAGGTATTGAATCTTGGTGAGCCATTGCCTGCTAGCATCCTGCACTGATGCAAGTGCAAGTGGCTGAGATGTGCAGGCCAGAGGGAAAGAGCAGGAGAAAGTGAGAATGGTGGCGACCTTGCAGCATGCTGAATGGCAAAATCATGTTTTCTAAAAATAGTAACTTGCCTTTGTCACAACACTAACCTGCACTGCAGCTTCAGATTTGCTCGTAAATCTCCTCTTGGTCACGTACCAAACCTCCTGATTCCAACATGGCAATGCAATAAATTGGTAGTGATCTGCTCAGAAGTATATATGGGAAGAAACCCAGAACAGCATTACAGACCAAATTCTGACATTGTCCATTTGTGCCTCTCAAGTAATGCCAGTCATCCCATATCTTCCCACAATTCCCTCAGTATCCCCAGAAAAAAACCAGACATTTCTTTTACCCTTTTTTTAAGAATTTAGGATGAAGATCAGTTCTGGAGTAGTGATAAAATCCAAAAGATTTTCCCTTAGTATTCCTGAAGCCATGCATATATGATTACCATGTCAGCATGGGCACCAGGATACGAGGTATTTTACAGTGGTAGTACTCTCACTCCAGCTCAACTAATTCCAGTGAAATACAGTTCTTCAGTGGAGACAGATGCCGAGAGCAAAAGACCCTTCTGTTGTGTGTGGGGGGGTGACCAGCATGACTATATATTCATGGAAACAGATGGAACAGTTTATACTACAGTACTCATGCATATTTGGTTTGTATTTGAATGAAGACTAACAGATGCAATGTGCTATTTTATTTTTTAGGAAATATATGATTAGATATGGTTAATTTGCAGAGGGTAATGATCTACATGCCCTTATTAAAAAGTCGTATATTTATGTACATTTCTAGCAGAAACATCTTTCTCTTGAAAAAGGAAGCTGTCTGTTAAATACAGAAAAGATGACCTTTTCAAACTGGTACTCAGTTGTGTACCTGCTCCTTCTTTACAGCTTCTTACAGATGTTTATTAAGAAATCAAGACAGGAGGATACTGATGAATGAATTGTGATCCTCCAGAAATTTGTTCTCTGCATCTGGTTAGATTGTTTTCATATGCATACAGCTCACATACACCTCTCAACTGCCTGAAAGGAGGTTGTAGCGAGGTTGGAGTCAGTCTGTTCTTGCAGGTAGTAAGAAACAGGAAACAGGACAACAGGAAATGACCTCAAGTGGCACCAGGGGTTTAGATTGGATATAAGGAGAAGCTTCTTGACCAACAGAGTTATCAGGCATTGGAACAGGCTGCTCAGGGCAGTCAGTGGTGGAGTCATCATCCCAGGAGTGATTTAAAAGATATGTGGATATGGCATTTGGGCACATGGTTTAGTGGTGGACTTGGCAGTGCTCCATTAAACTCAGTGATCTTAAAGAGCTTTTCCAACCGAAACTATTTTATGATTCTATACCTGAATAATTTTGTTTGGTTTTGAGCACATCTCCAGGAAAATTGCATTTCGTTCTCATCATATTGACATGGTCGTCAACATATTGAACTTGACTGACCTTGATATTTTAATCATTATATAATGAGACATTTAGTGAAATATTACTAGGTAAGCTGTTGTTTACTTGGGCATTAAGCAATTAATAGTCACTTTGGAGTACTTTTTACCTTTTTGAAAAAGAGAATTGATATAAAGATAGTTTCCTCCTGAATTTAATAAATAATACCATGTTCTAAGGTGAGAAAGCTTTCTCTTTAGTCCCAAAAATTCAGTAGATTGACCATGCTAGAGGTGTATACCATTTCTTGAATGTTTCAGAGGGCTGGAGTCAGTAGTGGCAGATCAATTCCTATTCCCTGAAGATATCAGTAACATTCTGGGTAAACTCAAGGGACTGAGTGTCAGAGTCCTGAGGTTTAGTGCCAGTCTTGCCAATGACAAGAGAATGCAACATCAAGCAGATATAAACATGGATGGAAATATATCCCAAGGAACCACCTTGCCTTGCAGCTGCCCATGTACACACACACTTTGCAGGCTTCCACATCATCAATTTTCAGACTTGTACATTGTCGTTTTACAGCAGTGTCATGAGGTTTACTTCCTTTAACTTTTAGTCACAGGGAGTTATTAATCTAGAATGTGGATGCCTGTTGTATTGAGGATGGTAGCCAGTGTTTCAGTGCTAACTATACAATGCTGATGAGAAAGACACCTTAGCACAAAAACCTGGGTCACCCTTTCCATTAAAGCACTCTGAGATTTTTAACATCCCTGCAGAGCAGATGAAATCAAAGTTTCCCTCAAAGCACTGACCCACAGTGCCACATGGCTGTGTTTTCCTGTCCTAGTGTGATGTAAAGCCAGGCAGACTAGGCTGATGAGTCCAGTCCCGTGGGAGTGTGAGTTTCCCAACATCTGGCCCAGGCTTTACTGATGTTGCTCAGCCATAGGAACAGCCCTCGCGCCACTTTATTAAGCGGAAGCAACGTGTCTTTTTTCATGTTGTGTATTATCAGATCAGGTCTATCTCAAATAAATCATATCATCCCACACTGTCATCTCCTTCCACCCACTTTTTGTGTAAAACTTCCATCAGCCAAGCTTACATGCACTGAATTTTCACAATGGGTAGTTTGCCAAAAAAAAAGAAAAAAAAAAGGACAAGACTTGGCCTTTATTTGAGAGATAGCTTCCTTTGTAACATTGGGAAAGGAGGAAGGATTGTGATAAACATCATTACTAGCAAGTAATTTTTCCTTTTCTGATGCAGCTCTACTGTGAGTTTGTTATCTGCCTGCATGAAAGATCTTTTCAAGATGTTTCTAGTCCCCAAGGAAGTGAGAGACTAACAGAGTCTTCCAAATGATAATAAAAGAGGGATGTCAGGGGGGAGAAGATGTCTCTCTTGTTCCTCTAACACTTGACAAAGCACTTTGCCCCCCTTCCCAGCACTACTTTCCTAAGCAGTTTGGGAGGGAAATGAGCTTGCAGATATTTTTGTTCTTTAGCTAAAGAAACAAATGCATTCACTGAATATAGCTCTGCCAAGAAAATAAGAACATGGGCAGGACTTTGAATGGAGTCACTGATGGGAATGAAGGAGAGGAACAGTTTGCTGTTTGAATTGCTCATCAGGAAGAAATAAAGGTGAAGAAAGGGAGGGAGGAAGGAAATGGAGTTGTTTGAGTGAGGATGCTGAATGCAAAATCTGAGTTGAAGAAATAGTAAATGCTGAGAAGAAGCTGGATGAGTCTGAGTCATGCAATAGATTTTTTTTTTCCCCCAAGCCATGTAAAACAGACGCTGCAACAGCCCACCTCAGAAACCTTTCATGCAATTTTTATAGGAGAAATGACCCCAGGGCAAGGTCATGTCTTCAACAGATGGACAGAACCAGCTCTTCTGTTCTTCCCTCCCTTGCCCGAGAGGGCTGAGATCTCAATGGTTTTGAGTGGCATCAGAGATTTTATGGCACATCATGGTAAAGGGAGTTACTGCCTGCCTCCTAACTCCCTAACCGCAGGGACACGCAGAACCTCAAAAAATCCCAATTCTTGCTCTTCTCAGACCAACTTTTCTAGCACAATGATATTTTCGAAATGAAGCCTGCTACTGACCTTCTGAATTCCTTGTAATTTATAACTTTAAAATACTAGAAACTAGGGTCACTAACCAGTTTTCAGACAGTATTTTTGCAAGTGAAGGTATGTCTGCATATTTCCAAAAACATGCAAGTAAAGAATCTGATTTTTTTCATCCTAGTCTGGATGCTATTCATAGGCTTATCTAGACTTGAAAATGTATTAATATAATTATTCTTGGAAAATTATTTGGAATTATTAATTTGAAAATGAATAATTCTGGAATCAGAATGATCAGCTACTTGTGCCAAAAGAAACAATGCTGAAATAATTATTTCATAAAACCCATATTAGTACAGTTCCAATTGGATAGGAGCTGGTATAAACACGAAAGAAGCAAACCCTATTGTCTCCCTCCTTCCTTACAGCCTTGTTTTACAGCCCAATAGGCAGTAATGAGGCTGTAGATCTATGTCGCCTTCTTAGAATCCAAAAGGCTTTACAGAGTCTGTTGGATGAATTTCAACACCCTGTTCAAGTCCAAGGAGGAAGTAAGCTCTTCCAGAAATTCACCAATCTTCCTTTTTCTTCTTTGAGTCTGGCTGTATCTCAAAGGAACCTTATGGACCATCTGTCCCTCCTATCCTCTCAACCCCCACATTGCCACCATTGATAAGACATCAATCTGAGAAGCAGCTCTGGGAGAGATTTTTTAGTAGCTTCTCCAGGAAAGCCTCTGAGTGATTCCTCTGCAGAATCTATCTGCTCTCTGTGCCTGCTGGGGAAAAGGGGTATTGACCTCTCCCCATCTCTAATCTGGTCTGGACATTCTTCTCTTGAAGGACGCAAATATATTGGCAAGAACTTTAGACAAAGCCAAGAATGAATTAACCAAATCCAATTCAGGGAGGACATTGATAAACAGTGCATGGCTCATGAGAACATTAAAGGTTTGGAAAACATTACTTACAGTGAGAAACTCCAGAAGAAAAGAACTAAGAGAAGGTTTAGAATTAAGTTCATCACTGTCTATGGGGAAATGAATCTGTTGGAGTACTATTCCGGGTGTATGGTGTCTTTGGGAACCATTCCTGAATATATTCTCTAACTTTCTGTGCTTATATGGGACTAACCATAATCTGATGCAGACAATGCAAAATGCTGATGACAATGACTGGGATAAAAATGATTGGGGACTGCATTTGCTTCAGAGTCCAGGCTGTGGCTCTTTCTAAAGGTCTTTGCAAAATTTTCTGTTGTGAAGTGGTAAAATATCTCCCTAGAAAAAAAGCACTATTACCTTCCAAAATATTCCTTTGGGAACTGATTTCCTCCTTAGTCATGCAGCTTAGAGAGAAGTTGTCTGAACTCTTCTTTTTAAGTTTGTCTCTAGATATCCAATAAAATGCTGAGAAGCATTGAACTGAGTTCCAGAACTTACAGCCTCAATATAAAATCTTTTAGCCCCTGAAGTTCTCTATCCAACAATCTAACAATTAACATGGTGATATCTTTTTGGTCATTTTTTTCCTGTCAGAACTTTGAAAATTTTTTACCAAATAATGAGAGGGTTTATCTGTTTGCAGTGAAGGGATAAGATTTTCCACTGATTCTCCAGATTTCTGCTTCAATTCACACAAATCACAAGGTCCAACAGCTCACACACATGATCCCCTATTGAAGTGAGCTATGAAAATATCCCATTCAGACTTAGGACCCATAGAGTTTTTGTGAGTTGATCTCTGTTTTCTGCTTGCTCGATTCACAGAAGGAAAATGACTAAAGAGGGCAAATTTGTCCTGATTTAAAAGCAGCCAGCATACCAGTGGAAGGAGTCCTGTGCAGATTAAATGACAAGGACTCTCCTCAGGAGGAACCACCCTTGATGGACAGTCAACTGCCAAAAATATTCAGGTGGGGTTGACAGACGCTGTGGCCTGACAAGGGACGTGGAGAGCACATTCCCCCCGCTGCTGTGTGTCACAGCAAGTCTAGTTTAGGCATATAATTTACAAATACATACATCTATATTCTATTTGCATAAATGTTTAAGTGAACTGCATCAGCCTAACCATCTTTATCAACCAAATTTCTAACATATTTCTCTACAGCTCCATAAGGTAGCATTCCTCTAAGCCCTTTCCTTATTCTCCTTTGTAGACTGACTCTATGCCAAAATTTCTACTTTCCTGACACCAGGAGTAAATATCTGTAATACCCATGTCATTACCTTTCTTTTCCTGAGAACTGAGCCAGGATTAACACTTCAAACTTCTGCAAACACAGCAGTCATTCATGGCAATCCCCCAATATATGATGGGTCAAATCACCAGCCTGGGTAACAGACTTCTTTAAGGACAACCGAAGAATGCATAGAATGCATCCAGCAAATTGCACATGTTCCAGAGGGAGCACCTTGTATTAAATGCCAAGGAGGAGTGGAACCAGCTACAGGTAAAGTTTGCTTTGTTGAGCACTAATGAAACTAATGGGGTATGTTTATGTCGCACCTTTCATTCCAAATGATCAAGTGCTTTGCGAGCCTTAATCATTTCACCCATCACTGAACTGCAGACTCCTCTGGGGTGGAACATTAACAGCTGCTTGGTAGAGCACAGCAGCAAGCCAGAGCAATTAATGAAGGAGAAACATCCCTTCCAACTACAGGAGCAAAGGGAATTTTGTTAAGTGGAAGGTAATTATCCAAAGCAGAGAGAGGGAGACATTTCCCTTCATACTCTAATCTGGGGGTGCAGCTGCTTTTCCAGTCCCTGTGTTATTGGGGAGTCAGCATCCTAGCCTGGCTCTAAGGTCACAGTGCTCCATTCTAAGAAAGAAGCAAAACTCCCAAAGGAAAAGCATCTTGATGTTTTTTGTGGGATACCAGATTCCCACTCCTTTGGATGAAGATTACCATTTGCCTTCCTCAAACACCTAAACCAAACCAGAAGCAAACTAAGAAAGTGGCTGGAGATGAAGGCTCAGTGCATAAATGTTCCATACACGCAACATGACTCTCTCTCAGCTATAAAATCTGCACATTATATAAGTGGGAGAAATCATTGTCTCGAAACTATTTGTGGCAGGGTGGCTTGATTTAAATTATAATCATGGTTTAAACCAGGAAGCAGGGAATCTTGATTTAAATAATCAGGTTTAATCTTGTTTTGCATGTGTGCTTTTCAGTTATTTTCTTTTAAAACTGGTTGATTCTCACTGATTGGTATAATTTGCTGCTTCTTTATGCTAAATCAAAAAGTATCCTATATCTATACATATTTATTTCAGCAATTATATAGTTTAGCATGCATTTATTCAGATTCCTACTTTTTTTCATTTCTTACGAAGAGAAAATGGTGAACAACAGATTTCTTATTCAGTAGATGATTACTGGCTTTTTTAGTATTTTTTGTTGTCTTACATTTATTTGAAATTCACGTCAAAACTGCATTTAAATGAAAACTGGAATATGGTTGTAATTTCACCCCCTCCTCCCAAATTTAGGGTATTAAAAGCACTTCACCATGCTGGAGATTGAGAAGAAAGTAAAGTCTGGCACAGAAAATGCATTGGTGAGAACAAAGACTGTGACCACTGTTGCTGGGGAGCTGGACCAGGGGTGCATTTCTGAGAGAGCTTGGCAATGCTTCTTCCTTGCTGGCAAAGCTGGTTTCAACAGCCCCCAGATGTGCTTGCTATGCCACCCTCCAGTCACTGGCCCTTATTGGACTCAAATCAGAAGGATCTTCTGTGGGGTGGGATTTCTGCTGCTCTATCCTGCAGCAGAATCTCTGATCTCTCTGGCATGGGAGCTGAGTGGGAACTGAAATCAAGAACTCTGTGTAAAAAAAGCCTTTCCTTGAGGAAAGGCTTTATAACACACAGTGTGGGGGGATAAGTCAGAGCTGGACTCCATGAGCAGTTGCACTATCATGACCATGGGGATGGAGAACCCCTGAAAGGGCATGGGGATGGGTATCCAGGGTGGCAACCTGTTAAACAAGTTGTTCCCTCAGACGAAAGCATATAATCACAAAATGATTAGAAGAGATCTTACAGATCACTGAGTTCCAGCCCCCTGCCATGGGCAGAGACACTTCCTACTGGACCAAGTGTTTTAGAAACCCATCTAACCTTGCCTTGAACACTTACTGGGATGGGTCATTCAGAACTTCCCTGGGCAACCTGTGGCAGTACCAGTAAAGAATTTCCTTATATAATCTAATCTAATCTATAATCTAATCTCATCTCTTGTCTGTTAGTTTAAAACCATTCCCCCTTGTTGCCTGTGTAAAAATCTATGGATTAATATTTTCTTTTTATATACATGATTCAGTAAATCTTTGCTGTGCTGGAAGAAACTAAACAACAACCTGCCCTAGAGCATATAATTAAAATTTTTAGGGGCAGTCCAAAGAAACACTGAAAACTTTGCAGAATTAGGGCAGTAATGCATTTTCAATCATTGCCCTTGATTGAATAAATTTGCTAAAAGTTAATCAAAATCCTCTGAGAAATAAAACAATGAGATTTTAATGAATAAATTCTCATGGCAGAAACTATGCTTTCATTTATTTGGAGCTCAGTGTGCACCTCTGGGCATGGGTGAACCAAAAATAACGTGCTCTTTCCTCTCACTTTGTTCTGCTTGTAGAAGGAGACACATCTTCACTGAAAGAAACAAAGCCAGGTACCTCAAGGGGCATTGTAGGAGACTGAACCAGATGTAGACTAACACTGTGTGCTAAACTCAGAAAGCACATCCAGTGGCCCAAATGGGAATTCAGAAATACAGACATGAGCATCTGGAAAAACCCAGTTGGGAAGAACATCTAAAAAGGGAATAGTGAGTATAGCCATGTGCATCAGGCTTTCTTCCCACTTTCTTCTACTCTTCAGGGAATAGTGATGTATGTCTTTGAAAGGCTAGGATGGTGAAGGGATATGTCCTGCCCATTGCAGCTCAATGTGACCCCTAGAGATCCAGGATGAAGGAAAAAAATGGAGAAAAGGCAATTGGGAAACAAGCTTTGGCTCCCTGATCTGTGCTTAACCAGCTGGTTAACTCTGGAGGCAGGAGCCTGTGGGCCACAGAGGGAGACATCCCAGCCATTTTGAGTTCTCAGCCATCACCCTGTCCTTGTTAATGAGACTTTTACTGTCTCCTCTAATTCTTTGCTTTTCTCCATGCTGCTTTAATTTCACCTATCCCAGAGTGATCAGTTGTTTACATAGAATAGAGTTTAAGTCTAGCCCTAAAAATAAAATCCTGCTCCAAGTGGTCATTGAGCTGCAGGTCCACCCTGTCTCCAGTACAGATGTCCAGTGCCATGCCAGATCTGATGGCCCTCTGTGTCCTGACCATAATCCTCAGTCCATGCCAGTAGCCATTCCTGATTGGCAATGATGCATAAATCCCACCCCAAAACCAGGCTGGAAGTAAAGTGTTACTATCAAAAGAGTAATAGGTTTCATGCTGCTGAACATAGGTTTATTCCCCTTGGGGTGTATCACACCAAAAGAAATTATTTATGGCACTCAGAAACAGTGTAAAAAAGGCACAGATTTGCTTCCAAATACTTGGCAACTTGCCTGCAATATTAATAAATGCAATTATTTCCCTAAAAAAATTTCAATGACAAGGCAGTTTAAAGTGGCAAAGGAAAGGACAAAAATTAATGGCGTAATTACAAAGAACCATAAATTCTTACCTGTTAATGTTGTTTCTACATGCCCTCTCCCCCAGTTCTCAGGCTAATAATGAGTTTTTAGAGTTTTAAGCTTTTTTCCCTGCCTCATGGCTTCACCATCATCACAATAAAAATAACAACGTGAAACCTACACACTAACCTATACTGAACTGCAGTTCATTACAGCAGAATAACATTGTGAAGGACTTTAATGTCAGCATCCTTTCAGATGCAGATTACAGTAACACAGAAAATACATTCTCTACAGGATACACCACACAGGAATAAAATTAACAAAAAAAGAAAATAGAAAGACTTCTTTTCCTCTTGGGACAAAGAGTCCAGCAATAAGATAAATTAGTCCTAGAAATCAGTGAGAATTCCTTCACTGTCTTGAAACAAATTCAAGATACTGACCGCTAATGCTGCACTTGAAGTACCAAACTCAGATTAATCTTAGCTGCCTTCACCTCTTAAATGGGGAGAAAAATGCTGCTGGTTCCCTTTGTGGTGCTACCAAAGGGACAATCAGCTCTCAAGTGGGGTGAATCCTGTCTGGGAGGCAGTGACATGCTCATTTTGAAAGGCTGTTTTACACCCAGTGGGCAGAGAGTTGGTTGAATGTGGAAGGAGATAAGAGTCTGTTGTCCTAAACCCCATCAATTCACCATCCCATCCAGGAAAAACTTTCTCTGAGACTCTTGTGAAGGAGGGAGGTGGTGACTCACCTGTTCACTTTCGAGAAGTATCTCAAGACTAATATCTAAAAAGGACAAAAAAGATAAGAGGACAGAAAATATGAGGAATCTGTCATCAAGAATGTCAGTGATTAGAAAGTTGGATCACAGGTAAGGAAGATGTAACAGCCTCCAAGGGAGCTATTTTTCAGTGAAAAATGTAGCATTTGATGGTCATACAGTTAAAAGTCTCCTTTTTAGGACTAACATTCTTCATTGGAATATTAGTATCTTTATGGTTGGAGAGCCTGAAGGCACATTTCTTCCCCTGACCTTAACATTTCAAGCGATCACCAAATCTCCAAATATCTCTTGTAAGGTGGCTTCAGTAAATTGCCATATCTGAACAATATCCACACACCATTAAAAAGGGGAATTTTTGGCAAATGCTACCAAGAAAGGAGTAGTGTGAGAGTTTTGAGAAGCTGAAATAAGGAAGGGTATTAGGGAAAATTCCCTTCTCAATGTGTTACTACTTTGAGCTCTTCACTACTAACTTCTGCAGTCAATGATGGATCTTTAGTGGTAAGGGTTCTGGTTAATATTTATTTCAGGCTGAAACATGTTGTTAATATTAAAGTTAAAACTGGTGGGAGACAAGTGAAAGATGACAGCCAGCATATGTCTGATCTTGCTGGGGTAGTTCTAATTTATTTTTGTTTCCCCTTACTAAAAAGTCATAAAGAAAACTTAATAAAATATAGCTCATAGTACATCCATTTTAAATTTTTATTTATTCTGAAAAATGTTTTGTTTTTTAAAAAAAATTTCTTTCTGAGTTCTCCAGAATATGAGTGTCACATTTTTGCCTACATGGTTTGCAGAAGAAGCATGTCTGAAGCACACACTCATTTACTGGAAGTACTTTATAATGCACTGTTTAATTCAAAGGAGAAAAGAAAGAGATGATGTTGCTGCAACCACGGTAACAATATTAACACTGGAGTGGATGAAGCCTGAAAGGAAATTACTCAGCAAAACATGGTAATAAAAAGAAAAGTCACCATGAATTATCAACTGGGGTATTAACAAATAATTTATAATGCAGAGATTACACAGTAATTCTGGCACTGGTAATTGTACTGATATATTGAACTGTACTTTGGGCCAGTAATTTGGGTCAGTATGATTTGGGAAATAGGAAGGTGAATGTGAAGAAAACAGTGAAAATCCTTCCTCTGCAGAGAGTCAGAGCAATTTAGGAGCTACCTTGCAAGGCATCTGGTAGCAAATAGAGACATCATTAGAAGAAGAGCTCTCAACAACCAAAGGGAACAAGGAAAACACACAGAAATAATTACTGTTTGTCTAAAACTCTCTTAGCTGTTGTAAAACAACTCTGAGGAAAAACATTTTGAAAAAGTTGATGAAATGTGGCTTGATTATTGGAACAACTTTCTGATTTAACGAGAATTCAAAATGGCTATTAGAAAACTAGCAACAAACAACATATTGTGGTGTATTTAACCAAAAGTATTAGGATTTATACCACTTGGGCATGCTATTTTCAAAAATCAGATTGTTACCACCATGTGTCTAGAACCTGGTGTAACACTGCTGATGGCAACGGGAGCTTTCAAAGGCTTTGATGAGTTCTGTATTAGTCACCACTGAATAAATGAAAGTGTCAGTAATATTTATTAACTATCCTGGAGAAATAAAATTGTAGCATTTTTTTGGTGTTCCTTGTTTGAAATAGTTGTCTTTAATTATTTCTTGCTTTAATGCACCTCTGTGTTTCTAATATGTTCTATAAGCATTCAGTTCTGTTGAGTCCTAAAACACTACTCAGTTTCTTAAGCACTCTTTCCAGCAACAGGAATGGCTGAGGCAGAGGAAGCAGAGAATGTGGTGGTTACTACGAGAAATGTTCCATAAATCAGGTATTATGACAATTAACATGGCTAAGAATTGAGCCTGGGATAGTAGAGGAGGCACAGCTATTGTGTGAGATTTAAAGTTCCTGATTGCCACTGTGCTTCAGTTTTACACCAGTCTATAAGAATTTTTCAGAAAGGTTATTTATTTGGTGAGAAAGCAAAAGTTAACTGTAACGTATCTACTACCTTTCTGGTTAAATGGATAAGGCTTGGAGAGCAGGTTTGGATACTGAGCCGGATGTTTGATTGATAGTTTTAAAATTCATTTAAATGCATTCCAGCACAGTAGTGACTAAAGGAAAAAATTCACTGAGTAGTTTGGTTGGAAGGAACCTTAAAAGCCGTCTAGCTCCAACCCTTGGATTGCCCCAGGAAGGCAGGGACACCTTCTACTAGACCAGGTTGCTCACAGTGGCATCCAGCTGAATAATTCCAGGGATGGGACAGAAGGGGAGATTATTCCTCTTTGTAGAATGTGGGTCCAAAATGAATTGGTGCTCTTAATCTTTTCACCAGTGTCTGTATTACTATAGTCATCATATAACCTTTGGTACTGACCAGTGCTTTCAGAGGTGAAGGTAAAGATAAATGAACCTGGAGATGAAGCTGTTCTTCCTAAATACAGATGATCAACAGACGTGTGGTGGAAGTGTTGGGGTGATCAAACCTACATTCAATTCATCATTAAAAGGGTGACTGGAGTCCAGTAGTAAACCCTTTTGCAAACACAGAAAACATGTAGAAGTTTTTACGGGATGATGTTTCCCACATGGATTTGAATTGTGAAGATGGAAAGAAGTTGCATAGGGCAATTTGACGGAAAAAGTCCTGCAGCATGAATTTTGGCTTCCAGACTGGTTAGATCTGGAATTTTAATTCATGTCTACATCTCTCAGTGTGCTAAAGTCACACTTCAGCTACACTTCTGCAGCAAGAATTTCTTTACATGATAGATCACAGTTGAGCATCTTCAACTCAGTTGAACTGTCTTGAGCCAGCTGATGTTAATCATCCTGTCTATAAGATCTTTCTGGCCTTTTGATACTGCCCACATTCTTCCAAGGAAGAGATGATGACAGAGAGAAACATCACACCACTCCTCACAGTATTAATCATGGCTGACTTGTCCTGCTAATGAAAAAACTGCTTCTTCTATCTCTTCTTCCTTCTCATATTTAACCAACTACTTGCCTTAGTGGATATGAACAATGAGCACAGATTATAACTAAAGTAAATCCTTAGTTTGGAATAGTTTGGTACAGCTTCTTTGGAATAGTTGAAAGTTAAGCTGTAATGCATGTATGTTTGTTTGTTAGTAAAGGGCTGCAACTCCACTTTCACAAAGACAAACTTTAAAAATGCTGTTGACCCAGGTGTACATGTATAACCCTGTAATAACTGTATTGCATAAACCAGTAAATTCATTATCACTCTGAAGGTAGAGGAAAAAGTGGTTTGGTTTTGCTGTTGGTGGCAGGGTTTTTTAGTTGGTTGGTTTTGTTGTGGGAAGGGTTTTCTTTTGGAATATCTACCCATTTTCTGCCCATCTCTCAAATTTAAATCCGTCCAGGGATTATCAGCATGACTCATAACATTTTGGGGGGATTGGGGTTAAGATCTCCATTACAGATCCAAAGGAAATAGACACGGCCCAGTTCATGGATGCTTGCACACAAACACTGTCCATGTCCACATATGTTAGGAGTTCCCTAGGCAGTACAAAAGCCCAGCCTAAATAGTCCTGCACAGCCCCAGAAGAATAAGGCACAGCAATGCTGCAAGAATTGGAAATGGAGAAAGAGGAATGCTTGTGAGGCCAGCACGGAAAGCCACTCTGACTGAGACAGCACGTAGTCTAGATCTTTCTCAGCGCATCTTTGTGTAGTTTACACTTAAAAGCTTTTGGCACTGAAGCTCCTCAGACTCCTCTGATCTCTAGTGCTGCCTTCCAAATGTTTATGAGGAGAGGGAACTCTAGATGTTGTCTTTTAACTGTTTTTGTTATGAGTGATGTTCAGGACATGGAGTCAGACTGTTCTTGGAGATGCTCAGTGGGAGTAATGGACATGAGCAGCAGCTGAAATCCATGCCAGGGTTAGAAGAAGAGTTGTTCACAGCAAGTGTGGTCACCTGAAGAACTGGGATAAGAGGCTGTGGCCTCTCCATTCTGATAGATACTCAAAGAGTACTTGAAAAGAGCCCTGAGTGACCCAATCTGACCTCCAATTTATCACTGCTTTAAGAAGGAGAGGGACCAGAGGCTTCCAGAAATGCCTTTCAGTATAAACTATACTGTGGTACTGTATTTTTATTGATGATATTCTTATGATTAGAAGTTTTTTGGGTTTTTTTTTTTGTTTTGGTTTTATTTTGGTGGGTTTTTGTTTTTTTTAGTGTTTTTTTGTATGTGACTAAATTGCTGCAAAATAAGACAGTATCTGGAAGACTATTACCTTTTTCTTCTTCAATGTGCTCTTCTCTATGGTAAACAATTCCTGGCTCAGTACAAATCCTGTTCAGGGTTAGCTAAGGCACCGCCAGAAACTCCAGGCTTCAGTCCAAATGACCACTTCAGGAATTTCTTTTGCCTGAATCAGTCTGGCTGAGAAATAGTGCAATCTGCTACAGGAAAGAAGTTCTCCTAACATCATTGCTAGACTTCCAGGAACCAGGCTCCCTCTGTGCTTGGTTCTGAACTGTTAATGGGAGTTCACAGTTCCAGTTCAGATCATGATCATGCTGCAGAAAACCCTTTGAGCCATATAAAGTGCCTGCTACATCAGGAATGCAGAATGATGGCACTATCCCCAGACAAGGAGCAGCAACTTGAGCTGTACCTCTGTCCCCTCACTTAGCAAAGTGACTATTCAGGTCAAGTGAAATGCACTGTCCACTGGAGGGGAAGCCATCGTGGCTGTTTAAGTGCCCAGGATGTGAGCTCAGGGCAATACCAGAGTTATAACTCAACTCTTTGGCAAAAACAAACTCTGAACTTAGTAAAAGCATTTGGCCTCCTGGAAGTATTCAATGTAACGAAGGTGTCCCTGCTCAGGGCAGGGGCTAGGAACTAGATGTTTTTTAGGTTCCTTCAAGCCCAAACTATTCTGGGATTCTGTGAAAGCCTCATAACAGTTTAGACAAAGCTACAGATGGATTTCCATGCCAGTTGCCTGTGTGAGCGATCTATGGACTACAATATGCCATGAAACCAGAGCACTTCATAGGCTACCTTAATGATAGCAGTAGATAGTGCCTGCACTTTCTGAGCAGCATATCTGTTCCTTCAAGGCAACACCATTCCTAAAATAAAAACAAACCTGCTTTTCAAGGGAGCTAGACCTCTCATTTTCTAGGAAGCCAATAAAAGATTTGGCAGAATCATGCTTCGACAACTTTGGATTTACAAACATCAGAAGTAAATTTAGATTATTTATTTTGGATAAAGAATGAAGAGCATAAAAACTGCTGACTTTGACCTTCATTGGAAAAACTGGTTTAATGGGCCCCATAAACTTTTCTATTGATGGCAGGTTCATAAAGTCCATATTGACTTCGGCTAAAGGCTATAACTTCTATCAATACTGTCAACAATTAATATTGGCTCATGAAGGTATTCTGTAAACTGAGTCATGACATTATGTTACTTTACGTTGCCATTAGCAAAATTTCATGTCTTGTTGAAAATGTTTCTCCTATAAATCTGGGATTTCTCAAAATAAACTGTGTGATAGTTAGCAGTCCAGAGAAACACTACTTATATAGAGTGAGGAGGGAGGAAACACCTTTATGTTTGGCAGATAAAGCTTCTGGGAGGGTCTCTGACTTTATTTGCTCCTATAGCATATCTCAGGCTGTGAGGAGTTTGTGCAAAAAGGTTTCTCACACTTGTGCCAGGCAATTACAAAAAGAAAATGCTCAAATTCTGCCTACTTAAAAGACTTTGTCCTAACCTTCTTTTCTTTCTACTTGCAACATTTGATTGGATATGTTTGTACCACCAATTCGACTGCAGTCCCTATAATAATGAGAACTTTTTCTCAGTTCTGGACCAGTTTTTCTGACCTCAACATGGTCTGATGTCTATGACATCTTCCCAGGAAAGCTAAGCCTCAGGTGAAGCTCACCACCAGTGCAGTTTGAAACTTAATACTTTCTTTCAAGTTCCATCCCCTCTTTTCTGTCAGTATGGACAATACTATTACCTAGTGGGCACCATAGCAATCAAGGTTTTATCTGTGCTACACAGATTTCTGGTTTCAGCATGATACAGCCTTCCTTATCCAAAACACCCAACATCTAAGACTGCAAATACCTAGGATCCAAGGAAACTCCTACATTTATACAACACTGTATGTTCTCCACCTCTCGCTTCCCTTTTTCTAATTGCTATGAAGTGATGGTTCAACAAATGGTTAGTGTGACATTAAATTTAAGGAAAGAGGGATTGAAGATTGTCTGCAACCGTAAGTGATCTGTAGGTTCAAAGTTGCATTTGCAGGTGTAGAGCTAGCATTACAGAAAGGAGGGAAAAAGACACCACCAGATAATGCCATTTTTCTCTGTTAAGACCAAAGGAAAAAGAAAATCCCTAAAATTCTGTATACTGCTTTTCTTAGTAGGCATGGAAAGAAAAAAATGTATGGGATAGGATCGTAGCTGCTCACACATCACATGGAAAGCACAAAAGAGAGCTTGGATAGAGGAGAATGGGATTGAAGCACAAGTTGCTTACTTTTGTCTGTTTTCTAGAAATTTCTTGTAAGTGTGCAAAAATTCAGTTGACCCTGATGATCCCTCTAATTTTTCATCAAAACACAAGTATCAGAAGGAAAACAATAAACCCTGGAACTGTGTGTCTGCTTGTAAGACACTACACTAAGAATTTTAAAAAAATATGGTAAAGATAATTTAAAAGGATTCTTCTATACATCCTTTGAACAGAAGGCCATTTATCTTTGAACTCTGCTTAATATATCATTATCTCCAAGCAGAAACTTAATAAGCTTCAACTGTAATTTTGTTGGAGTTAAACATAAAATCATGTGGGTGGTGTATGTTTCACTGTGTCATGGCTTCCAGAGGAAAACTTATCATCATTTGTCACTATAATACCGTGGCAAAAGGCATGAAAAGAACAAGTGATACAGTCATTTCACATGAGCTTTCTGCACTGAGCACAAGTGCCCGATGACTTGTGCGCAGCAGCTATATTAAGAAGCAGGCTGTGCTATAATTGAATTAAAGGTGCAAAGGCATATAGGACTGGATGAACTCCTGGGTCAAGTTCCAATTGAATCAAAATCCCCTCTCCTTCTCCTACACTGCTTGGCAGAACTGCTGACCAAAAGGTTCACAGACCTACAAAAGGCATGCAGGAATCCCCGCAGCTGAGGACACAAAGTTACAGAGATAAAAAAATCTGTGACCTTCAGCTTTTATTTTGCACAAAGAAAAAGGCTTCTAAAAATATTTCGCCATCGTTTTCCTTCATAGAGCAGTCAGCCAATTTACATAAATGAAACGGCCCCTGTCAAGGAACCAGCAAGGAAGAGGAGAAAATTATCTACCCAGAAAATCTAGGCAAAGATAAGAGTAGCATCAGCCAGAGGAGGGGAGATTTAAATGCCTTCCCTCTGAAAGGTTGCTGCAAAAAGCAGAGAGAGTATTACAGCTATTTAATGATCTCTGTCGCAGTGATAAATAAGCAGGAGCTTCTCCAGCAGTTCATTAACAAATACTCTGTAGGACAGCACAAAAGGCCACTACATGGGACTGTTAGAAGAGTGTTTCCATGGAATCTGATAAAAAAAACCCATGACAAGACCTAAGGAAGATTAAAGTGGAGTAGTAGGAAGAGACATTCCTGATAGAGCTGGAGGCTGACACTTGCCCGCGCAGTCACTTACCGGTTTCGGTATTCTCATGCTCCGTGTCGGTGAGGGTGAGGTTGGAGTTGGCCCGGCTTGACAAGCAGGAGCTGCGTCCAGACTTGGTGTTGCGTCCCCAGAGCCTCACTGGGTGCTCAGGGGACATGACCACATCTGCCTCCGTGTCGGCATCCGAGCCAGCGCTGATGGAGTAGCCGCAGTGAGGCAGCCCGATGTCGGTCCGGTACAAAGTCCCATGGGTGGGCGTCACATCTTCAAGTCCCAGTTCTCGCAAAGAGAAGTTGGCTCCTGGAAGGAAAACACATCAGCCTGGTTATTCTTTAGTAGGGCGTGGTGCTGTCTAGCACAAGTCAAGAGCAGAAGTGTTCATCCTCTACCTTCATGTGGGGCACAGCAGCATCACAGTAAAACAAAGCAACAACATACCAGAGATATCCCTCTTTAGTGGTCTTGCTCAATGTGAGATCAAGAGACCACAGAATCATAAAATCGTTGAGGTTTTAAGATCGAGTCCAACCATTACTCAGCACATCCAAGTTCACCATAAGACGATGTCTCTAAGCACCTCATCGACACCTTTTTTTTTAATAACCATTCCAGAGACAGTGATTTTTCCACTTCTGTAGGCAGCCTGTTCCAATCCTTGACCACTCTTTCTGTGAAGAGTTTTTTTGTAATACCCAACCTCAACTTCCCATAGTGTCACTTGAGGCCATTTCCTGTTGTCATATTGCTTGTTACTTGGGAGAAGATACCAGTCCCCACCTCACAATCACCTCCTTTCAAATATACCAAGACTAAAAAGTGACTGGATTCCTGCTTCTGGAACCTAATAAAAGCTCAGGGTATGTTCAGAGAAATCATCAAGTTTGAAAGCAAAAATGGATGTAGAAATGGTGCAATTCTTTAGGAGAGGCAAAAAGTAATCTTCTTGTGAGAAAAGAAAAATGAGGCATGCAATGATCAAAAGTCCTACCATACACCTGACAACTTCCCTGCAATAGGCAATTTGAGTGAGTTCTGCTCATTGAAATCCCTGAAATTACATACTAGGGATTTAAATTTCCTTTGGAGATTTCACTTTCCCCTTGCTGACCACTCACACCTTGACTCAGTTTAGCTATTCATTCTGATAGAGTCACAGCAGAGGTTATTTGGCTGCAAATAGATGCAATTGTTTAGCTGACTAAAAATATGACCTGAAAAGTGACTCTTGACTCCATGTCCAGTTACCTGCAGAGCTTCAAAATCAGACTGAATTGATGTGAATAAGGCTTCAAATATTAGCACACTTTGTTTGGAAAGTTCCACAGAGAAGCTGGAGAGAGCAATTTTAGACCATATTTATTTATTAATGTATGCATTTTTTTTTCAACCCTGAATATTTTGAAAAGATTTTGGCCACCCATGAGTGCCTTTAGCTGCACAGTGCATTTATACAGCTCAATGCACCCCTGCTTCTGTTATTCTATGCCTTGCATGGATTAAGGAACTGAACAGTTTGCAGCCCAGGCATATTTCAACAAGATAAATCTGAATGCACAATCTCCAAGAAATTTCAAGCACAAAACTTCCTTTGAGCACTGAAGTTCATAACTACTCATTATTGAAATCTGTTCACCAAGTCTAGATATCAAGGTTGTGTCCAAAGCTGAATTATCATTTTCTCCTTTCTCAAGACCTCACAATCGTGTTTTTCTCACATTTCTGTTTGTTGATGTCAACTATCATATGGTAGAAAATGTGTATCCAATAGAAAAAGTCAGTTTTCCACTTTTCCAGAATATGGTTTCACACATGCGGAAACAACCTTGCTTGTCCTTGATCCCTGCTGCTTGGGGAAAGTCTCTCATATTAGAGCATACATGCATCAGATGACAGATGGCCAAAAGCAGATGCTATTTTACTACATTTTTTCATTCAGTTGACTTTACAGCTCAGAGTGATCAGAGAGGAGATATCTGGATGCAAGGTGAATAATGGGACTGGACAACATTTTTATGTATAGCTCAGAGAAGGAGCTATGAGGGCAGGAGAAAACTCTAGTTCAGCTGGTTACAGATCTGCAGCTGACAACACTCCAAATGCATAAAGGAGTCATGAACTTCACACCTCTTTAATTGACCAAACAAGATTAAAGCTTTCAGAGAGAGTGGACAGAAAAGGTTGCTTGGGGCTTACACCTCTGTCCGACCCTAGGGCCTTGCCTGGGAAGCACAATGAAAGCTTGTGGCAAAGTAATCTATTTAACATGATTGCAAAGTGGTTTGAGAGATTGTCCTCTACAGTCTCATGGCACGAGGAAGCAAATAAACCTGACCTTAGTTATAAATGCTAGGAAGCAGTATCTCCCCAGAGACCTTGCTCTTCTCTTCTAGTTTTGACTTAGTGTAAGGCCATGGTTTTCTTAACCATCCCTTCTGGAGTACTGAAAATCATCTAATCATCTTTTGGTTTTCCTTGCATGTTTGAATCACTGATGGCGAGTTCCACCTTTGGCTGAAAGAAGCCACACTCAGCATCATCAGGCACATCAATGTGCAGCATGACTGATGTTCTCCAGTAACAGCAGCTCATAAATTATGAAAAATGACTGCTACAATTAACTGAAAATCAAATTTATTTGCAATAAACAGCAGCAGATGCATTGATTTTCATATTCTATGCTCACTGTTGCCTTTTAAGCTGGAAGAACTCAAGTCAATAAAAGGAAGATAATAAATACCCAAGACTTTTTAATTCAGATCTGGTCTATTTTCTACTGTGCTGACTCCTACATTTGCTGACACTCACTCTAGCTAAAACCATTTAAATGCTGACTTGTTTATTTACTGAATTTATTTGGTCAATTTGAAATGTTTCCCTCCTCTGCCTTCCAAACCAATGCAGAAGAGAAATTCACTTTGCCTTGTTGATGTCAAACAGGCTAATAAGACTTGGTTTCAGCTGGCCTGAAGCCAAGCAGCATCACAAAGAGAGGTCCATTCATGGCTTACTGCCAGTGAAAAATGTGGCACAGAAAGTCTGGGATTACTGTTAGCACTCTTCAGGCCAGTTTTGGGACCCTCAGGATAAACTGGGAGAAAGCTTTTAGTTGAGCCATTTGTGAGGGTTATATCAGAAAGAGAACTGGTGCTCTGACGTGGTTAATCTTCACTTCTCAATGAATTTCAGCTACTTCGTCCAGCCATTTTTACTATTTCTCAGTACCTCTCAAAATTTTCCTAAGGAAGTATTGAGTTTATGTATAGAAAATTTATACTCCTTGTCAACAGGCTGGATTTTCAAGAAAAGTAATCTTTTCTGGGCTTCTTAAGAGAAGTCCATGGACCTGCATGGCCTCGTGGACCTCCAAGTTGAAAACCGCTGACCTGGACTAATTCACATCTATCCTGCATGGTGAATACATTGTATGAAGTAAGCAAATGCAATGACCTAAAAAGTTTCCTTTTCTTTATAATGTCATACATTCCTTAGAGGAGATGAAGTACTGCAGAGTTGCTAAGAGGGAAACTGCTTTTATGGTGTCACAGTGCTACTTACAAGAACTATTGGCCCTTCTGTTGATTATTGCTTGTTTCAGCTGTTAAGAAACTCAAACACCAAAGCCATATGCATGAGGATACTTCTGCAAATCATTTTGCTTGTGTATGCCTTGAAGATGAGTCTTGCACCAAAACCACAAGTGCATGATTTTTGAGGAGTGAAATTAAGCAGCCCCCAAGTTTAATGAGTGTAATTATATGCATTCCTTTTGGGGAATCAGCTTCTCTAAATTGCAGAGGATGTGCTCAGTGTACTCTGGGTCAGCTAGTTTATGTTCATTTTCTGGAATGCTGCCTAGTCTATTTGACTTACTTTGCCATTTTATGCTTTTCTTGATGGACTTCTAAAAACAATTTACATGAAGTCCTGTTTGGAATCTGTACTACGTCTCTACAGAAAAATGAAGGTGAGTCTTATAAGTAGGGGCCAGAAATCTACCTCATACAGGCAATAACAGCAGTGAAAATGTAACTACACTGACTTCAGGGTAGCAATAAAAAAGAGAATATCTGGAATCTCAGTTAGAATTGAGGAGTCCGTGATGACTCTTTAAACTCCACACCTTCTTCACAGATACTGGAACTCAGATTCACTAAACGTGCTCCTGTAAGTCCTAAAATGNGAGGAGTCCGTGATGACTCTTTAAGGAACTCAGATTCACTAAATGTGCTCCTGTAAGTCCTAAAATTGTTCCTTACTCCTTTAATACTGGAGTACGTCCCCAAGGCAAACCTAAAGCCTGCAGGCCATGTCCAATGCCAAGAGGGTTCATCCCATCTGGAGCTCAGTTGTCTCCGTTCTTCCAGAGTTCCTGGGTTTTGCTGTAAACCAGATGGACAGTGTGAACAGAGACACTCTCTCCTTGTTGCCTTCTGCTTCAGCATCCTTGCTGACTGCCTTCATGACAGAGCAGACACATGACACAGTGAAAGGTCTCCTGAGCAGGCAGGAACTTACCATGTCAAGTCAGTACTGTACAGAAGGTGCACAAGGGGTTCTAGTCTCATGGTGGGAAGTGGCAAAATGCTGCTGCAAACAGAAAGACTAAGACATAGAAAATGTGTCTTAGTAAGTGCTATTGAAAACAGGATATGGGTATGCCACTGAAGGACACAGGGCTGCACGCTGTGTTTGTGCAATACAATGAAGATGATCTCTGCTGCTCACTTTAAATCACTCTATTACATCTTGCTTTTCACCTCAGGGCCTTTCAAAGGTAGCCTCCCACCCAGCTCCGTCTCTCAGCTGACTCCCTCACGCTGCTTACAGCTGCATCTGCTGAAAAGTACCCACCTGCTCGGCAGAATTCATCGGCCTCCTGGTGCACCATGTCTTTGACTCGATTGCTGTAGGTCAGCCTGGAGTCTTGATCATAAGCCTTGAGGGTCTCGCTGGAGCTGTAGGACTTCTGGGGTGCCTTGCTGTCCTCGCTCTCGGCTGAAGAGCTGGTGTAGCGGCGCTCAGTGTCGCGGCGCCGAGTCAGAGACCGATACGGTTTCCTTTCTTTCACATCCATGGCACCCTCGTCTGCGTACTCAACATTAAAATAATGACGTCTGTGAGGTGGTCAGATTGGAATAACCTGAAAGAGAGAATAAAAAAATGTCTTGCCTTTGGGCACTCAACAGCTAATTTGCCTTCTTTATACACTCTTACATTGAAGAAAAGGGATGTTACTTAACGAAAACCAGAAAATTACAGAGGATTACAGAAAAACCCTCTTAGAACAATTACCAATAAAAAGAAAGTCTCAATTATGTGTGACTCATTTAATAATTGCCACTGCTAACAGGATACATATATGCAGCAACCTGCATCAGTCTGAACTAGGCATGCACTTGGGAATTTGAAACTGATTGTGATATTGTGTGTCTTCTTTCCATAGGAAGTGATTCAGACACCTCAAGGAGGCACCTATTCATCAGTCACCTAATTCCTGGAAACCAGGTAATGCTGAAATGTCTCTATTTGGGCAACCGGAGGGCTTCGGAAAAATGCTGTCCTGTGGTTTTAAAAACATTTCCATAGATCATGAGGTTAGAACGTATGAACAAGACTGAAATGGTATAAGAAGGCAAGTGGAAAGGGAGAGGGAGAAAGGGAGAATGAAGGAGTGAGATACGGACAGAAATTGCATAAAAATGTCTTCCTTTTCAGAGGGCTCATCTTTACTCAACTGGAAATATATTAGAACTAAAGCAGAGCTGAGAAAGTGTAAATAAATGATAGTATTCTGCTTCATGTAACAACATGGCCTGGGATTTATTTCTGTGAAAAAACAATGTATATATGCACTGCAATGCAAGCATACATATCTGCACACAGAGAAAACACATATCAGAAATAAAATGTACAAAAATATTTTTGTCAAAATAATTAATAAATGATATTTTTACTTCAAGTTTATTAAATGTGACAGAAGTCACAGAAAAATAAAGACAATGACTTGCATCAAGATGGACAAACATTGTTTTTAATATCTAAACTGGCTTATGAGGAAAAATAATGATAAAATCCACAAATCAAACATGGAAAATCTGTAATTATGGGCTGAACTTCTCAGAAGCAGAATCATCCTGACAGATAAAGAACAGAAGTTGAGTCTCTAAATGCCACCTGAGGATGTTGTTGTTTACCACCAGCATTAAATAACAGAAAACAAAAGGTTCAAAAAGCACCTATCAGTTCTTGTTTTTTTCCACAGCAAATGCATATGGAAACATATGGCAAGGACTGAATCACATTCTATTGGCATTTCTCTCTTTAAAAGCTAAACCCTGAATGTACTAATGAAGTCTTGCTTGCCCATGACTCAGACCCCAGCCTTGCTTCAGATGCTGTGCCCTGGATTTCAGAGAATCTTAGAATCCTAGAATGGTTTGGAAGAGATCTTGAAGATCATCTTGTTCCAACCCCCTGCCATGGACAGAGACATCTTCCACTAGACCAGGTTTCTCAGAGCCCCATCCAACCTGGCCTTGAACACCTCCAGGGATGGGACATCCACAGCCAGTGCCTCACCAACTTCACAGGAAAGAATTTCTTCCCAATACCTGATCTACACCTGCCCTCACACAACTATAGTGCAGTAGTTGAGGATGGATGTGCTGAGAGCTTTGCAGGTCAGTTTAAAGGGATGTGGTGTAACATAGCATTTGTGGGTTTTAAAACTAGTGTGTGAAGGATGGAAGACTCCTAGCACAGGTTCTGATAATGTCCTGAGGTGACTTTATGATGCTGAATTGTAGCGCTATTCATCTGTTTAGCCCAGAAAAACATTTTGCACTTTTAAAACTGGTCTGAGAGTGAAGGGGGGGCAGGGGGGAGAGGGGGGAGATTGAAAGAGAAGCAGTGGAATGTCTGAGGCAGCTGTATTCAAAAACATAGAGACAACCTTTTCCAGAATCAGTTGGGGGAGGGAACGCTTGAATATGCTTTAGAGGGACCCCTTTGGAAGCTTCCTCCCAAATTTGCCCTGAACCAGGACAAATACAAATCATAATAGCAATACTGAAGCCTGACGACAACATTTTATTATTAATTTCTTACTTGAAAAGCTGTCTGGCACAAGCACAACTAAAAAAATACTGGAATTCAAGAGAGACTGCAGGAGGAAGCAAGAACTCCAGGGAGGCTCTGAGATAAACTGGCAGCTGGGAAAAGAAGAGCAGCATCACACCCTTGGGACTCTTGTGGCTTAAACCATGACACATTCCTATTTCTGCAATTCTGATTGTGCTAAAACTGCTCTCTGGATTTTGTCCCTTTAGCCTCCAAAACCAACTTTGCAATGACAGTCCCCAATTCCAACACCTTTTGTGGCTTCTGTAGCTTTCTTCCTGGAAATTAAGACACTACTATTAAAAAAAAATAAAATCCATTGTCTTTCAGTCTATTCCAGAAATGGTGGCAGATCAAGTTCATACATTCTGTTTTTCAGCAAAACGTGTAGAAACTATTGAACACTTAGGGATGGAGAGGGGAAAGGAAGAGTGTCTTATAATGAGTTTTACCTAAGTCATTCACAGAGATTTGAGCACTATGATTTTTAAACATGTTTCTAAACCCATGGAACTCATTGACTCAAATTCATTCATGTGCATGCAACACAGTGAATGCAAATGGGATTACTCACCAACCGAAAGTGACGTGTTAAATGTATTGAAAAGTAAAGGTACAAAACTAAGGCCTGAATGTAGAAGCAATGGTTGAGGAGATTGTGTTGTGCTAAGGGAAAATAGCAGCATGTAAGAGATCTACCAAATATTGCTGTATTATTTTTTGCACTGAATCATATTGGTATCCTCACACTGGAAAGAAATAAAAGAAATAGAGCATCTGATTGCCTTTCAGTGCACTGTCATCTCCCCTTTATCTTAAAAAAAATCTTTCTTTGGCTTGAAAAATTGTGACTTTTATTTACACTTGTAATTGTATCTATCTCCTTTATAGCATCTCTGTTTGAAAACCTTAGAAGGAGTAGGTTTGTTATACTTTTGAATATAACACCTTAAAACAAGCTCCTTCACAAAAGCCCAGTATTGAGAGCTGCTATAATGAACACTGAAATTGTGGTTTATTGTTATGGGGGATGGAGACTGCAGAATGTGAGCGAAAAGTGGATACTCTCTTAAGAAAGAAATGAGGAAAGGTGGCTTCTATCTACTCCTGAGCATTGCAGCAATTCCACCTAGGGCTGGCCATTTAAAAACCCTCTACCAGGAGAGGAACGTGTGCCAAGAAAACCTTTTTGCACTGCTAGAGCCGCAAGGTACAAACAGGATCTGTAATTACCATTAGTACCTTGCAACTTAGGAAGCGACAAAAAAACACAAGGAAATTGACTGAATTTCCACCAGATGAAGGGTTTTCTTTCTGTAAGGAAAGGTGCTGAAAAACTGAAAACTCTCCTACAGTTCATCAAAAATAGCCCTGTAAATTTGCACCATCCATATGCACATTCCTCTGTAGCAGTGTTTCTATTCCCAACTCATTCATGTCCTTATAAATTTAACTCTTCTCAACTTTTTATTTCTCTCTCTCTCACAACTTGGCTTGACTTTCCAAGTAGAAAGGTTAGCTCCATAAAACATAATGGAGATTTTTTTTAAAAGTTATTTTTAAAGACTGAACTGTTGCATTTACCTGACTTAAGTAAGTTTCCAACACTTCTCCATGGACATGCAGTTCTTGTCATCTCAGTTTTATGGCCCAATTCCCAGATGGTATAGATACCATACTTTCAATGGAGTTGTGTTGTCAGAGAGTTTGCCTCATAGTCTTTCTGTGGCAGATTATTATTATTTTATCTGCTACTCCTTGTGTATAGATTTTACTTCTGCTACAATTTCATCAGTGCCATCAACACCTCACTTTTTTCCTGACTTCTCTGGCACATGAAAAACACAAAGAATCACACTCGTCTCAGTTACATACTCAACCACTAGTTTCTTTCCATCTTTAGCTCATGATTGCTCCTCATAATTTTAAAAGCGTCCATAAATTTGCTGGACTGGACGTTAAAAACCAGGCTTTTTAATATGGACCTTTCCATCTCTGTGTTCATTTTCCCTCCATAAAAACACACAACCCTCCTGCTCTGAATCATTTATATTGCAAAAGGCCTTTCTTGTCCTATAATGCAGTGTTTCTAGTTCTGTTTGGTTCTTTCATCATACTGCTGTCTGCATAACATATAAATTTTAATTTTTTTCCAATTTTATTATAAGGCAAATTAGTTACAATTGCCATTCCTATTTTTGGCAGTCCTCTGAATGGGGGTCTAATCCCAGCTGAGCCACAAATTGGTCTGGAGTACAGTTCACAACAGAAGCATCCTTCTGTCTTTACTTATTCTACCCAGAAAAATCCCACTAACCCCAGAAAGGCTTACGTAGAAGTAAAAGCTTATAAAATCAGATTCCTTGATATAGTTATATTTTTCAGAAGTGTGAGACTCTTCTCATGTCCCGGCATATATGTCAGGGAGTGAAGCACAAAAAATCAGCTTTCTGGTTCTGGTGCAGTAGTGCAGCAAACATAATGCTTATTTGCAGCTCTTTCTATTTTGCTTTTGCTTTGGTTTGCTCCCAAATAATCCTTTTTATGATGTTTATTCTTTATATCTTTCCTCCTCACTTTCAGTTCTGTTGGTTTTTGTTGCTCTTTGGAGCTTTGATTAACCACATCAGCTTTGTGCTGCAGAATCACACTCAATGAATGGCAAGGGGTATGATTTATTTTCTGAGTCACTGCTTAAAAGACAAACTTGCATCAATCAAAAACCAGACAAGGGAGTGTGACACCACAAAGCGATATGCTAGGAGGCGCTTACAGCAAAAAGGACAGGTGGTCTTTGATAGCTGACTTACATTGCAGGTCACTAATCACAGAGATTAGCAGCAAGGTGATAGACAGCGCCTGTTCTGGGAGGCTGCATGTCATATCATCCAATTTTCTGTCAAAATGTGAGGGTTTAAACAGTACAGATAGCTTTAGGTGCTTTCCATATAGTTATGGCAACAGGGTGATGAGAATGCTGGAAGAGTGAAATATCTTGTCTGCAAGAAAATGTGAGCATGAGCTCTGGCGGGTTGATTCCACCTCGACCTTTGTGCAGAAGGAAGCAAAAGGACTACGTCTCTCAGTCATTTCTTTTCCTCTGCAAAACTGCCTATGCAGAAATGGTATCATTTTACTTCGTAGAGCATGCTTTTTGTCTTCCTGAACTCGATCTCACTTCATTGTTTAGGCCAATATTTTTCCCTATTTTTTATTGCTGCTGCTCTTTGTAGAATGAACACAACCATAGGATGCTGAGCAGCAAGCTTAATTTTATATTCCCTCCTTTGGGCTCCACAAATCGAGTTATTAACTAAGACCTAAAGCTGGTAAGTAGTGAGCAAGTATCCCTTCTCATACCTTATAGAGGGAGAGATGAGCCACAGGAAGTCAAAGTGAATTGCTGAAGGCAGTACAAGAAGAAAGCAACAAAACTGAGGGCAGCAACTTGAACTCCAAGGCTGAGTCTGATATTGAGCCCTGGATTTTTTTGAGAACCAAGTCACACAAACATAGAAGAATAATTAATTTAAAAAACTGTGGTCAATGCATGCTTGAAATCTTTGTTGGAGAACAGTAGCATGAACCTCAGGTATTGGTAACAAGAATGCTCTTTCATGTTCCTTAATGTCCTTCAGTCGGAAGGACTGTGGAGCATGGACAATTGCAGTTGTATCTGACCTGTGAAATTCTATGGTGAGTGATGAAAACTCTACTCAGAGTCAAAAGCAAGACAGATTTTTACCTTGTGTACTAATTTTCTGAAAGCCACCAATAGACGCTGGGGCAAACCAGCAATGGTTTTTGAGAAATTACCTCCAACTCAGGATCTTAAGTGGCAACCAAAGAAGTTGTGAGTTCAGATGATTAAATGACTTTATGTCTGTGCTTATTAATATCTTACACCAAATGAAGTCATCACCTGGCATTTTCCATCATCTTTTAAAGAAGGCAGTCCACTGTGACAGTTCTACCACTTCCATGGGGATACAAATGCATTGTTCAAGTCTCCTTATTGTGATTTTATAGGCTCATGGAAAGGCTTGGGTTATAGAGAACTTTAGAGACCATCTAGTTCCAACCTCACTGCCACAGACTGGGATGCCATGCACTTGTTCACTTGTTTAGAGTCCCATGCAGCCTGACCTTGAAAAAACCTGGCCTTCTTTACACAAAACATTGAACCTGAGAAATCTTATTTGGTCATTTTCATTTGTCAAAAATTGTCTAAGATATTGCCTCCCATTTCTCCTCATCTAAAGAACAAATCTGGAGTAAATGTAGTGGTGAATGTTCTTTCTGATGCATTCAGCAAATACTTAGGCATGTACTCGGGATATTCAAATCAAATTTGTATTGCCTGGTGATCAGAGTCAGCAATGATCTGATCCTAGCAAATACACTACTGTGGCTTAAACAGTGTGATGCCATTTACTAGGTTTCTGGGAGATTCTTCTAGAACATAAAGGATTCCTGTGTTTTTTATTAAACTTTAAGCTTCAGATTAATAACAGAGGTTCAAATCCCATGAGGTCTTTGTAGCAAATAAATTAAGCTATAGGTATAACATCCTCTCACATTTTTGGCAAAGATTTAGGAAAGAAGCAGGCATGAGAGAGGAGAATGAAGAGTTGAATTAATACTGCTTGGCTTCAACCCAGTGCTCAAAGAAAGTAACAAAACCTCCCTTTTCTGGTCTCAACCATTAAGCCTTTCTTCTGCTGGAAAGAGACTTGCTAGGCAGTTGGTAAGGCCTTGTCTGAAAGATGTGGTCTGTGACTTTTTCACGAATAAATCTAAAACCGCATTAAGCTGGAGATCCAGGAAAGCTTTAAATAATAGTGGTGGGAAACATGAAGGAGGCTGGAATGCAATTATCTCAATTAATCTGGTTTGTGACTCTCTAAGTCTTCAGTCATGGGCTGGAGCATTTAACCTGTGCTTGTAGAAGATTTTAATGCCCAAAGATAAAAATTCTTCTGAATAATTTTTGACAACTATAAGCAGTCTGCAGTTGCAGCCATCAGATCCTTACTCTGGCTTATGCAAAAATGGAAATTACTTTGGAAAAATCTTAGTTTTATATTGAAATTCTCATTATGAGTCTATTAGCCAGTCTTGGATGAAGTGGGTTTTCTTCAGAACCTCAGTTTAATAGACAATGCATAATGGCATTTAAATAATAAATGCCAAAAGATACACCCTGACCATGTACACTGTTTTATGGTCAGTCTACAGAATTTTTCCTAACTCTCTATGTCAGACTCCAGGTTTCAGTGTATGATGTGCCACATATCCAAACTCTATGTGAAACCAGCCCATTTATCAGCAAATCTCAGAGTGACAAAGAGCTGGCAACATAAAATGCAGGTAGTCACTGAAAGTACTCTCATTCTTTCTCCATCACCTACCTTTTGCTAATTTGGGCTCTTACCTGGGATACAGAAAGCTAAAATTTATGTCTTTAATCTGAGTCAGACAGTATGAAGTTTTGAATGTGTTTCAAACATCTTAGATGAAAGTCTTTGGCATAGACTTTCTCATTCTGTTTGGGAGAATTTTTCCTTTTTCTTCCAGAAAAGAAAAACATAGCATGGGGTTTGGTTCTTGTTTGTTTGTTTAAAAAAAATATATCAATTCTAATTTCTAGTCATAAAACTATAGAATGGATTCTATGACAAGGAGTAAGATATCTTTGTGTTGGAAGGGATCTTTAAGATCACCCTAGTTTAATTCCCTGCCATGGACAGGAATGCCTTTCCCTAGACTAGCTTACTCAAAACCCTTTCCAACCTGTCTGTGAACACTTCCAGGGATGAGGCACCTACAATTCTGATGGACACCCTGTGCCAGTGTCTCATCTCTTAGACATTAAGAAAAGGCTGGTACAGGACTTAGAGTGTTAAGCCTTATGCCCACTCCTGGGTAAGCTTTGTGTCTAATTCTCAGTGATCTGTTGTGGCCTACAGGAAGCTTTTGTAATTAAATTGTGATCCAAATTAAAATGCAGCAAGAATCCCAAGACAATTCCTATGCACTCCTTGTGCCATTCAACCTCTTTATTCCATGATGAGGTAAGTGAATTCCCATGCTTAGATACACCAGCTCTGTATCGCCACTTCTCTGTCAATAAATTGAACAAGGAGACTATCCATCTTTATTTACATACCCTTGTATGGATTAGATGCAGTCAATTTGGAAGAGAAGAAGGAGACAGTGGTTGTGTATGGTTGTTTAAGAATTGAGGTTGGTCCTACCCCTCTATCCGCTCCAGCAAATTTCTCTGCAGGACCACTGGGTGTGGCAATCCCTCATGAACCCGTCCTCTGAGAGCTGGCATAATCCCATTTGACTCTTAAACACTTCTGGCTTTCACAACATCCTGTGTGCAGTGCTCCAGTGTGGCTGTGTGGTGTGAGGAAGTACTTGACTCATTTGAAGTCACTGTTTATGGTCTTTTTCATCGGAATATTGACGAACCCTCAGCCTTTCCCATAAGAAAAGTGGCCTTGAACTCATATCCACTCTCAGATGTATTTTATTGATATTACACATTATTTCTGAAAAGAGCTGAATGGAGGCTGGGACTCTTTCAGGAAAGAAAGCATGTCTGTCTTTTCTGCCTGCAGCCACCACCCTGTATCCAAATTCCTTCCTCAGTAAACTTATCACGTGGATGTGCAGCTCCTGTTTGAAACAGAGTTCAGAGCATCCTCTGTTCTACACCTTTCAGATGCAGCCTGGGGTCTGAGCAGCTCACAGGGTGACAGTGGGAATTGAAGGAGACCTGTAGTACAAAACTTGCAAGATCTGAATTTTTTGTCATTAGCTTGACTGTGAAAACAATAGAAAAGTAGTTTTGGCCAGCACTGACTTTCACTACTGCCACTGAACAGCAGGGAATGCCATAGGCTCAACTTAAATTGGAAGAATATACTCAGAATTATGCTCAAAAAGCTTTACTAAAGACAGATTTACTTTGTATCTGTCTATTTATTAGGACTAATTATGTAGACACTCTGCAGAACAATAAGATGAAAAACTTCCTGCAGCAGGGGTAAGCTCTCACCTAATCAGGCAGGACACACAGCATAGGGAAAAAGTGTTATCAAGGCTCTTTTGCAGGCAAAGGCAACTATCATCCAGTTACTTGAATTCTAGTAAGTAACACAGGAAACTCCTGCAGGATTAGTCACAAGGCCAACCTGTCCTTGTCTTACTACAGTATCACATGTAAAAATGTCTCTGCTCTTGTCACAGATACGGGGTAATCTCTCCTTGCCTTCTTTCAGCAGGGGGAGAAACCAACCTGTTTTCTTGTTCTGACAAAATTCCCTAAAGGGTTGAACTTCAAACTAGGTTTATTAAAATATGAATTATCTGTAAAAAATACTGCAAGGGCTCATGAATTGATTCATTTTAGGACTTCTCTGTGAGATAATCAGAGTACATTGAGAGATGCTAGGGATTGATTAATCAGTATAACCCCTACCGTGTCCAGAGCTTCACTTTCAATGGCACAATAAGCTTATGCAGCAGGAAGTGTATTTTTCTTAGGTAAAATGTCTATGGGGGAAAAAAATAGAGAGGTAAAAATAGTAAATTATAAATAAAAATTGTTTGGGTTTTTTCCTGATAGAAAGGACCCCTTCATTGGAATAATAAGGAGAGGTAATACCTCTAGGAAGATATTTTAAGCATATGCAAGAGGACTTTTGCCTGATTGCTGGGCTGCAGCACAGCATTGCATGTACAGGGGTATGAAGAAAAGGTCTAGGAAGACCTTACAGCACCATCCGTGCCTGAAGGGGCTACAAGAGAGCTGGAGAAAACAACTTGACAAGCGCATGGAGAGATAGGACAAAGGGGAGTGACTTTGGACTGACAGAAGGCAGGATTAGATTAGATATTGAGAAGGATTTCTTTCCTGTGAGGGTGGTGAGGCAGTGGCACAGCTGTGGATGCCCCATCCCGGGCAGTGTTCAAGGCCAGGCTGGATGGGGCTCTGAGCAGCCTGGTTAAGTGGGAGGTGTCCCTGCTCATAAGATGATCTTTAAGGTCCCTTCCAACCCAAACCCTTCTATGATTCAATGACCTTCCAAAACAGACATCAATACACTCTTCTGGATATACAAGTGCTACTCAACTGAAAGATGCATTAAGGAGGGATCTTAGTAAGGTAATGATGACTGATACTGTAGTTCAGGTAAAAAAATCAAACATTAAATTTATTCTATTCTTGCAAAATGCTGCTTTTCTACTTGCCCAAAGCTACCAGAGTAACAGCAGGATTTATTTTCACTGTTGTTGTTGTTAAATATGTGGTAAATCTTCAGATTCCTTACTGATTTAGCCTTCAACAAAGTCCATTTTCATCTCTCCCATTTTACAGGCAGAACAGACTGGCAGAAAGGAGGTGATCTGACCAAATATGCAGGAAGTTAGTGGCACAGAGTACACAAACCCCAGCTCCTGTTTGCATATCAGAAGCCTGTTTACTGGAGTTCTTGGGTTCTGTGCCAGTAATAAGGAAATCCAACCATCTTTCAGTTGATAAAACGCTAGATAAGAGATTAAGTGGTTTATCCAAGTCCAAACTGAAAAATAAATTTGCATTGTTGGTATTAAGGTCACTAGTTTAGTGACTAAGTGATGAATCTTCTGGTTTTCCATAAGAAAACAACTTTGACTTTCTGTGGCAAAACAAAATGACTTGTCAAATCTTTCTTAGAAGAAAAAGTTTTTATAACACTTAACAGAATGAGTGGGAAGCCCCACTCTTTTGCTGATTAAAAGCTTTGCTGTCATACTAAGGAATCCATGTTAAAGAATATTCAGCAAAAAGACATTGTGGGAAGAAAAGGAAAAATCAAATGAAGGAGCTGGGGAGGGGAGAAAGCAATTGAAGATGTAAATGGGTTTGCTTAGTCATACCTTTAATGACTAGCTAACCAAAGATTAGAAGTAATTGAACTAGCTCTCAGTCAACAAAAGATGTAAGTAGATGGCAAAATAGAGTGGGATTACATTAGTTTACACTAAACAAAGAGTAATTAGTGTTTGAGCAGTGCTTAGAAAGCAGAAAGTACTATAAAAATGTTAATTATTAGTATTTGTTTCAAATAGATGCAACAAACACAATCTTATATATGCCTTAGGAAGTAAAAAACAATAAAACAAAACTCAGAAACAGGCTCCATCATTTGGCTAAGACCTTTGGGAAAACACATGGAGTTTTATTCAGTGTCTATCTCTGAATCCTGAGTGTTTCATGTGAAGTCGCAGGTGACTGTATATTTCTGGAAAGCCTGTATTTTGGGAAATTATAAAAAAAACCAACCTAAAACCCACCCAAAGCACCAAGATTACCAGCTCCATCAATGTCAAAAGTACAGAGAATTTAAGAGATGCAGACCATGGGTTTTGGTAACAAGTAAACCATCTTCATTTTGGGCCATGCAACAGTTCCTGGGATGAAGAGATAGTTATGTTTACTGCTGAGAAGCAAGACCTTGGGAAACAGCACCAGTTTCTCTTATGCCCTGCTGTACCATTAATTTATTGTGTGATCCTGGAACCAAGGCATTTAACCTTTTGGGCCCATTTTATGAGAAACAGATATAACCATTCTCCAGCTGTTTCACAGCAAAGTAAAAGGTCTTTTTTTGATGCTTTTAAGCATGTCATTTCAATAAATAATTTATGAGACATATCATTATTAAGAAGATGTCCGAGAGAGTCTAGGAGTCTAACAAGAAACTTATGAGGTGAGATCATACACTTTCAGGATGGATTCTGGGCTATTACGTGCTAATGATTTGCAAAGATTATTAGGCTTGTTGGAATCATGGACATAAAAGAACCCTAAAGTAAAATGCTTATCTACTTTTTTGCAATAAATTTTCTACCAATTTCCTTCCTACCTTGGCAAACTCTTGCAGAGAAGAATGATAAATAGCAGAGGTCCAACCACTTTGTAAGTTTTAAAATCGCAAGGGATAATTCAATTACAAAAAGTAATTTGTATGAAAGAAATATTTTGCCAGGATATGAGCTAATAAAAACCTATATTTAAGCTCACTATTTTCAAGGCAGTATACAAATGTTAATTTATTAGCAATTATGTCTGTAAAGGAAGCAGTACAGATGGAGACAGAGGAGACAGCAACATCCTCAGTCATACGCTCCTGAAGCCAAATGTCTCATCGTACATATCATTGCCCAAGTGAAGCTGGATCAATGCTTGCATCTGCTGGAAGCAGAAATCTGCGGGAAATCCAATTGCCAAGAATCCTTTAAACGTAAGTTTGTTTTCACCAAAGTGCAGGCTCCTGGGTTTAAAATGTCAACCTCAGTAGAGGAATGGTTCCCTGTTTCAATGTTTCTGATGACAATCCCTGCTTGAGATGTTCCCTCCTGCTAGGGCTCAGCCACCCTGCTGCTTTCTGCCTCCCTGGGGATACTAATGCAGCTGTTCATAAAACCACACCATAAGCAGATCAGGGAAATTGTCTGGAAATTAAAAGAAAAAGAGCCCTTATCTGCCAAATCCTTACCTTTTTATTTTTGCAGCCTACCCCAACTTTATTCGAGCGAGATTAATATCAATCTGGTTATATAGGGGCATCTCACAATTAGATCCAAGGCTCAGGCAAGAGGAGATACACTGGGGTGGGAAGGAAAACAGACTGGGATACTCTTTTCTATCATCTAGGTTGCCAGATGGAGCTGTTTCCACTTTAGGTCATGCATGTAATAACTTTCCTGACCTAAAAATCTGTATTTCTAACCAGTTTTCAAGCAATAGAACTGAGGGTCTCTAATAACAATCCCAGTACATCTTTTCCAGCATTAACCCCCGCTATCCATAGGCAGGTGCACATTTTGTGACTCTGAGAGATAGCATTGCTCCAATCCTTGACAAGAGAGCTGCTGTTTCATGGAAGCTGCCTTGCTGAAACCCCTTGATGCATGTCCACAGCTCATCTATTCCTCCTCCTTGCTTACAGAGAAAAATTTCTCTGCCCTTAATTAGAATTTTTGTTGAGACTTTCTTCTCTCTGCCATATCTTTACCACACTGTTTTCAAGAAGAGTTGAAAACTAATGTAAGCAAACCAGGTAAATGCAGATAGCATCTTTTTCCTCCCTTCATTTACTTGTTTTTCTTTCTTTTTTTCCATTTTTATTCCTTTCCTTTTATTTCAGTAGCAGTTGTTGATAGCCTGTGTAGAAAAAATGAGTGTTAAAAAAAATAGATCTTTCTTACTACTTTGTGGCTTTTTGCTTTGGAAATCATGCTGTGTATAAGCTATAAGTTAAGGTATTCCACAAATCACTAGTTTCCTCCCTACGTCTCTGACCAATGAGGAGTGAATCTCTTGTGTCATCTCCTGACTGGCATTGAGTTTTACACCACCATGGCTTTTGTGAACTGTGCATCTGAACCAAAGTCCTCTAAATTACTTGGAAGTATTTTCCATTCATTTCACTCGGGGAGTAAAATGGGGCTTTATAAGCTCAGCTCTCTGCACAAAACCTTTTAATGTTCACTTTTATGGTATGGGCTGCACTGCATCATATTTCAGTCTCCGAAAGTGTCAGTGCTGAGGACAAAAAGGAATGAAATTAAGAAATTGGAGTCTTTTGAAAATCTCCTTCTCAGAGTGAGCCAAAATGAAACTATGAAGAAACGTGTAAGAGAGCACATTGGCAATTTTCTCAGATGTAACCTGTGACCTTGGGAGCTGCTGATTTGCCCCCATGGACCCTTGAGAAGGCCTGGGTTTGATGGAGCAGGCTTTTTTCCAAAATTAGGCTCCTTTCTGACATAATAAGTATAGTGCCTTTTATGATTAAGGCATTTTTAAAATTTTCCTTCCATAATTATATGTAGCTGGGGTCTGGAACAGTCCAGCCTTCAAGCTGTCAATAAACACGTTTAGTGCCGAGTTGGGTCATTAGGCTTACAAACAGGTTGAACCTAAACACTGGGGTTTTTAAGCTGATTTTTTGGGTAGGTAAAGAGATATTTATATTTTCATTTAGTTTGAGTGATACCAGCACCTGCCACTTGCTCTAAACAGAGCAGTTAACCCATAACTCCCTCTGTCAACTCCTGTTGATGAAAAGCAAAGCAGATAAATTAATGGCTCCCCTGAGAGCAGAGAACCGAGAAGGCTCGTGTAAACAAACACCTCACAAAATACAACTGTATTAATGAGAATGGAAATGAAAGAGAAAATGCCTCTCCTCATCCTTGATAGACACAGCAGGCTGGAAGCAAACACCAACAAAGAAGCTAAAGGTGGAGAACACACACCAGGCTCTTTGGGGCTCACTGAGCAGCCATTAGTGCAGATGGAAATATTTCAGTCCAGCTGACACCAGTGGCAGCTTTTTTGGAGTATCTAACTCTGTAAATGTGACCCTTGCCCCTCCACGCTGGCATGGACACAAGGTCCTGCTGCAGGGAGTTGCACCCTGCAAACAGTAATTAAAAGTGAAAGGAGGTGAAATATGTGAATCTTTTAAAAATCTGGTTTGCTTTTAGGGAAATATAAAGGATGATCCATGCTCCTTGGCTTTCCCCCACCTGAGGGTGGGCTCAGTATCTTCAGCTGCTCTGTCTCAAATGTGCTGGGGGCATGGTGCTGTGACATAAACTGAAGAACATTCAACTACTTTGTCTGTGAAGGGATGATGTTAAGACACTCAGATATCATAGACTCATGGAATGGTTTGGGCTGGAAGGGACCTTAAAATTATCTACTTCTACTCATGCCATAGGCAGGGATGCCTTCCATTGAAAGATGATGGGGATGACAATCTTACCAAAAGCCAAATGTGCAGGTCACTTGATTGGGCTCTAGTCAGGGGATAAATCTAACTAAGAGAATTTTTTTCCTCCTATCTCTATGGCCTTCCTCTCTCAAATATGTTTTTCCCCCCTTTCCCTGTAATGGGAAACTGGATTTTAGTTTCTTTTCCTGTAATTGCTTTGGAGTGGTCCTGGGCACCAAAAGGCTTGTGCACTTCATAGTTTTCCAAGGCAGAGGAATGTCTGCACAGACAAAAAAATTAAAGCAAAGACCTCTTCCCCATCTCACTCTGGCTGGTCATTTTTACTCATGCATATCTCCTTCCTTGAGATAATACTAGCATTTGTGTGATTCTCATCTGGCATAAAATGCTTGCAAAAATGAAAATAAGTCAAAAGTGGGGTTTTTTTTGCAGACCAGGGATTCGAGGATCCAACCTGGTTCCCACTGCTGCATGGTGGGACTGGGTGTAGGCAGCCAGAATCTGCTGCTTGCCAAAGCTACAGCCAAAGGAAGGCTTTATGAAAGACAGTAGTGCTGTGTTTAGGGTGAAGGCAGGTCCCATGTTTGTGCCATCCTGCTGTCCTGTTCAAGATGGCCATATAACTTCTGTCTGCTCTGCATACCCAGACATTGCAACATCTGGACAGATGGTGTGAAGATTTTTGCCAGACTGGAGGATTTTAAGTGCATTTTTACCTCTCTCATACCTCAGCTACTCCTGGAATGAGGAGGAGAAGCCCAGAGCTGAACTTCCTCAGCTAAGCTGAGCTTCTGTTAGACTACAGATTGTAATTTGACAAAGGATGTAAGGTGGGAAGAGTACAGCATCAAAGCAAGGAGCTGCAAGTGGAATTCATATTCACATGTTTTACCTCCTACCCACACATTGCTTATTGCTTGTGTGTTGGCTTGGACCAGAGCCAGTGAGTCAAACAATGTTCTCTGTGTAATTACATGGTTAATGGAACAAGCAGAGGTGCCACAGCCTAGATTTGGAGAGGACTGTTTCTTAGTTGCCTCTGAAGAAGAGCTGGGAAGGAACTTGCCATAGTCACATGCAGAAATGTCAGTGGAAGGGCACCATCCACAGTAGGACCATGTGGTCTAGGGGCTATGTTCTGCAGCCCACTCTAATATCAGTCAGTGACTTCAGAGTCTCTGAGACTTTCTAAGATGGCAAATCAAGATCAAGAAGTTACACCTAGTAGTCATTGTGGCCTGCTGAGGACCAGGTAGCTGCAGCTCTGAAAGCACATATGATTGATGCCAAAATGCATCGACAGCCCAGGGGTGTGGCAAGAGATGATGTAGCTGTATTTGTGGTGGCATGGAGTATTTCCCTTCCAGATTGATTTTCTGCATCACCCTTTCTTCTAGAGGTTAATGGTCTTATAAGGGCAGCAGCAATAAATAAATGTGCCTAACCTGGGGCCTTACTAATATAAAGTCCAGAATTATACACCTATTTATTAACTTTGCATAAACTGGGTTGGCACGAGGATGGAAGCATGAGCCTCCTTCCACCTTCCATTCCGCTGTCTCTGCTGTGACAAGGGCAGGAGAGCAGCTGGGCTTGAGCATATTTTAAGCTCCTGATTTTATGCTGCTGTGCAGAGTTGCTCTCAACATGAGGGCTCGGAATAAATGTACAGGGAAGGGCGATAGGATCACAGACAGACACCGTCAAGATCTTGGCCTAAGGCAAACATGCCTGTGGCTTTCTTACTTCATGCTTTTCAGCTCAAATTAGCTTATCTGTGTCAGAGAGGGCAGCTGTTCCATGGGGGAAGGAGGAGGAAAGGTGTAGATCACGTATCTGACTCCAGAATTTTGAAATAGAAGTAAATGCAGTGGGAAAGGGGCACAGACAGTGGCTGACATTCCTACCTTGAGCCCAACACTTTCTCCCATAGGACTGCAAACAGAGAAATACTCCAGGGAAAGTGCTCAAGCAATGCATTAATTATGTCAATGTTACTAACAGACCCCTCTCTGTCCTTTCCTTAGCTGACACCTCCCTTTTTCTGCCCTGTGTTTATTATAAACTGGTACTATAAGAACTATAGCAAATTTCCAGCTGGCTCAGGGTTTTACATAGGCTAAGGCTGAAATGAAACCATTTCGCTAAGACATAAGAAATGGTCTCAGTAATTTTTAAGTTTGGAAACAAATGTATTAAAACTTATCCTCTCCCCCCTCCCCCCAAAGCCCCAAGCACACAAAGAAGCAGACAGCAACAAAAGCTGTAAATGGCTTTGATGGTTACATTTATTGCTAAACTGCCATGCTAGTAATGTACTGGTCCTCAACTAGATTTTTCTCTAATCTGGGAACTCAGCTAAACTGAAATCCAAGACACAAATGTGATATCTACACTAGTAAATTAAACATTTTATTACAATAAATAATAGTCTGGGACTATTCCCTGGAACTGGGGTCAACTGGCATGGAGAGGCTTCCACCGATATAAAAAACCTTCCTAGGGTCCAAAACAGGGTGATGTAGTCTGCATTTTGGGACTGGTTCCTGGCCTATGCCTTAGTTGTGCTCAGAAATTGTATGCCCAAGTCAAAACCTTGCTAGGAACCTCTATTAATTGCTGTTTAGCTGCTATTCAACAATATAAACAATAACCCTTTGTTTCATTTACTAGCATAAGCAGAGCCAAAACTGCATCATGCCAAACTGTAAGGAAATAGGTACCTCCATATTTACAGTAGTTTTCAGATCCTTTTGTAAAAGAAAATGTTCTTCTTCTTATGGTTATGAGTTAATCATGCAAGCCCTGAAGTAAGTGTGATATCCTGTTCTTAAACCCAGTCTAGCATTGCCTTATGTGCATTCCAGAGCTTGAAAAAGCTGCATGTTGGTAGTCTCAGAGCTGGCAGGCTCAAATGTAACAATAATTGAGACCTTGGGTTTGCTTTTTTAGGGAAAACCCTGCTCCTTCCCCTTCCTCCCAAGATTGTTGAACAGTGTAACTTTTCTCAGCATTCAATTTAATTTTCTTTCTTCCTATGTATTTTTTTATTTTTTTTTAATTTAAGAGGAAAAAATCAAATTAAATGAAACTGATCTTTCATTAGAAACCCATTGATGGAGGAGATATCATTTAGAACAGGTTGTCTGGGAGTGAAGGCAACATCAGCCAGAGAGGAAATGCTGCCAGCTTGCCCTCCTGACTCTAATCTCTGATTTTGAGCTATTACATGAAGCTCTGTAAATCACCAAACAATGTGAACAATAATGAAGGCGTGTTTAAGAAAGAAAGATGCCATTTGCAGAGGGATTACTGGACGTGAATGGTCTCTCTCCCAGCTCTTGGCAAAGAACGAATTGCAACTGCATTGTCGTCAAATCAAATATTCCTACAGCACCCCTAGGGATTGTTTTGCAATTTTGTTAATATTTTAAAAGCATCCCTTGATCTCTCCCATGCCTGCCTGCAGCTATGATTTCATTTTGCTCTGAAACAGATGTCTTCTCTCTCCCTTCTCCCCTCTCTCCCTTCAAGTGTTCATCTTAATAAGGTACATTATGAACAATTGATTTTGAAGCCCATGAGCATGTGGAATTCAGCAGGATTCAGACCACTTTAATCCTGCCATATTTGGACAATTGGCCTTTTTGCCAACACTGGTCAGACATGAGTCTTCTCAGAAAAAAAACAAGAAAAAACAAACAGAGAAACAAAAGCTTTCTCTTATAGCCACAGGACAGAAATGCAAAGCCATGACTGTTCAGAGCATCTTGGTGTCCTGTTTCTGAAAGCCTCCAAGATGAATTCCCAACATTACCTTAAACTATCAATGAATTATACATTACACGAGGGACAAACACTTCAGCAGGTTTTGCTGAGCTAGGAGAAGGATTAATGGTTTTACACTAAAAGAGGGCAAATTCAGACTAGATATATGTAATAGGTCTTTTAAAATGAGGGTGGTGAGACACTAGCACAGGCTTCCCAGAGTGGTGGCAAATGCCCCATCCCTGAAAACATTAAACAGGTTGGATGGGGCTCTGACCAACATGATCAAGTTTAACATGTCTCTGATTTTGGTAGGGGTGTTGGACCCAATGGCCTTTAAAAGATCCCTTCCAACCTAAACCATTCTATGCTTTGATGATTTTTTCAGTAAAAACTGAATGAGCTAGTACTGGAGTGTTGTATCAACAAATAAATCAAAGCCTGGGCTCTTTGCACATTTTTCTGTGAAAGAGCACTTATCAAAGTCCTAACCAGACCAAGGCTACCTACCCTAGCAGCATTTATGTTGCTGTTTATCTTCAGGATGGTTGACACAGAGGTAGAGTCTCCCTGAAGGCCAGGGCTGTGACTTTGCTTGACATCTGTAAAGTGCCATCCATCACATGAATTAATTATGACTCACAAGATGATAGAATGTGTGGCCAAAGCAGGTCAAATGCCCTGGCTGAAGCACAGGCAGCTAAGTGATACTATTCGTAGCCATGACCTACACTCCTGCCTATCCATCACAATAAAAAGGACTGGCTTGTTTTCTGGTTGAGCCCTTTCTACTGATTTCCATTTGTTTTCAATAATTTTTTGGTCCTCGGATGTGGATATCACACCAAGGTAAAAAGAAAGGTAGAATAATTAAAGGACTTAGCACTCATTAGTAATAGAGGTTTACTTGTTGAGCTGTCTGTGGGATGAATAAAATTATCTTACTCATTAAAAATGCCTATAAAATGACCAAAGACTGTGTGTTGTAAAGCAGAATTCCAGCTGCAGCTGGAGAAGAAGAGGTATAGATGAAGAAAATAGAGGGGTGTACCCATGTGGTGAACAACTGGATGCCTCAGCTGGCAGCAGAACCAGAGACTGAGCAGAAATCTTCTGTTTCCCAGTCCAGACCTAGCCTAAGTCTTGCAGTTAGACCAGTTTCAGCTTTGAGATGCTTTTCTGTCACTGCAGAGTAAGCATTATCCACTGGAGAGCATGTTTTCATCCCAAACTTGCAGGCTTAACAGCTGAAATTCCTCTTTTTCTCCCTTGCCTTGTCTTGGCTTTTTCCCTTCCTAGTTAAGTGTATTCAAATATGCAGATGCTGCAATGAACTCAGGAATGGATATTTCAGTGGTGACTTCACGTGCTCCTTCTAAATTCATCTAGTAAGCCATTTTCTTTAACTGTCTTTTAAATAAAACAGAGTTGAATTCTCAGACGTTTCTTTTTATCTGTATTGCTGTTCAGGTCTCATTTAATTTGTAGACTCAAGACAAATTGTCAGACATATGTTTTACTTCTCTAGAAAGAAACCGGTTTGATGGCAGAGGACCGGACAGCTTTCTGATTCACAGAGTGAAGTAACTGTTGCTATTTCAGATCAGATCAACTGGAAAGAGGATCCAAAGACAAACCTTGTCCCAGAGAGACACCTGCACAAGGTGGTTGGGTTGTGGGGATTTTTTAGGTGATTTTTTCATGGCTCTCCTGGGTTGGACATTGTTTGTTCCAGGACAATGCCAGGAGGTTTTGCCTGCAGGGCTCAAGTCTAAACATGAAACACTTTCATATCATCTGGGGAGAGGAGGTTGTGCAGGGGGCGGTGGAGCCTGTTCATTTGGCAGGCAGAGAGGGAGAAGATGACATAATAACCAGAGGAAAGTAAGAAGAAACCTTCAATGAGTGCAGTGTCCTTACAGCATGGAGTTTCCCCCCCTCTCACCCCCAAATCAAGGGAACTAGCTCACAGTACTATGAAAGAAATAAAGAGGACATGAACATGCATAGGAGCTTAAAAAATCAACTGTACTCCCAGATCTGAAATGCAAACAGGAGAAACATTTGATATAGGAGCTGAAAGAGGCAGTAAAGGCTGCCCAAATTAGGAAGAGACTGACACGGTGGAAGAAACACAGAGCAGAACTGTGAGCTGTGTACCTGGAGCATTTGTTTCTTAAAGGCTCTAGCAGCTTAAGGCTGGCAGGCCCTGATCACCACTTGTGAGCTGGCTGATAAATGGGTCAGATGCATTCTGTCACGCTTGGCTGGGGATGCTGGCCATGAAACAGAGAGGGGAATTGGTGTGGGGTAGAAGGTCCATGTAGCCCATGCTGTTTGTGTCACTGCCCTGTGAGTCATTGCTGGACATAAAAAATAGTACCTTGAAGAAGAGCCTGGAAAAGACTCTGCAGTGAAGACAATCAGCAATGCCTGCTTCAATGGGATGATTCTCAAATTTTCCTTAATTATGACCAGAGCCACTGAAATGCATTGTCAGAGAGACAACAGGGTACACATGTAATATTCTATCTTCTTAATTATACCAGAAATATGACAGATACTTTTTTATTGTGTTAGAACAGTAACAACAGCAACAAAACCTAGTTTTTATCTGTTAGTTTAAGGTCAGGAGGAGAGTGCACATATTCCATAATTTATTATGGGAATACAAGAAAAAAGTGAAGGAGACTCTCAGGGTTTGTCATGGTGCATTAGAAGCTCCAAGGTAAGGGGAAGTTGGCTTAACCCATCCAAAAAAATTGTTACCTAGTCCCAAATAAGCTAATGTTGGACCTAGTCCAGCTCAACTGAGTCCCAAGGATCCCAATGCAGGGTATGTAAATCCAGACTCTATTATTAATACAGTTAAATTTGTTTCATTGTGTCTGTTTAGCTCAAAACCTGTAAAGTAATGTTTGAAATTCAGCTTTTACCTCCCACACCTGTAAAACAGGAGGTAATTTTATCAGCAGACCAGAAACAAAGATTATTCATGTCTGTATATGTGCTCCACCATGCAGTGCATAGGCCCTGATTATTCCTTTCACTTCATGAATTATTCCACATTTTTCTCTTTCCCAAGGACAATCACAACTATGTAATTACAGTGCTATTGCTTGTGGATGGGTACAAAGTTGTGGCACCATTCCTGGGCAGGGGGGTTGGAACTATATGATCTTTAAGGTCCCTTCCAGTCCATTGAGTCTGAAGGGGAGAGAATAGCAAGGTTCAGCTGATCTCAACAGATGTCTCAGCTGCTTTGCTATTCTCCAACATTTAAAAAATAAACTGAGACAGGGTTTATTCCTACATCACAGCCAAGCTACAGAACATGAACAATCACAGGAGTGGTGATGTTTTTCTCTACATTTGATTTAAAGTGTTCCTCAGAGGACAGATGGGGAAGATAGAGTGACCCCTTAATTTAATTCATAGATTGGTGTCATCACTAACTCTTTACAGTTTGCTACCTTCTACAGCAGGGAAGTGTTTGTCTCTCTCAACATGACTGCTAAGAGCAGGCTTGAAGTGTTTCACATATCCCTAGGTGGTTAACAAAAGTATATCCATGTGTATATACTTATGTAAAGCTTAAGGAGAGTAAGTAAGAAGAACTGTTGCATTAAACATCTGCAATAAATATATGCAGATTGGCAAGCAGTGAAAAACAAAGGGGTTATAAAAGTCCAGAGGAATCTAAAGGATCTCAAAAAAAAAAAAAAAAAAAGAAAAAAGAAAGGATATTAGTGCTACTATTTAATTCAGAAGAAAATTCGATCAAGAAAAAGGACATTTCTGATTAACACAATGAAATATTTTCCTAATGATCAGATCCCTTAGGGAAGTCAAATAAAATAAATAATAAGAATAATAAGAATGATGATTAAAAAATTAAACACCTGAACCTTAAGTGACCTCAACATGAGAAAAAGCTTTACTGTGTGGGTGTTAGTGCACTGGAACAGGCTGGCCAGAAAGATTGTGGAGTCTCCCTGTCCTGGGCTGATGCTAAATTGTATTCCCATTTGTCTGTTTAGCTCAGAAATAAGTTTCATACCTTTAAAACTGGATCTGAGAGTGAAGGAGAAGCAGTGGAATGTCTGAAGTGGTTGTTTTCAAAACCTAAAGATCACAGTTTTCAGCTTCCCTTCACACACGGCCTGTGTTGTCTGCAGTGTCTGGAGAGCAGAAGAGAGCTCTGCTTTGCTTTTTGTTAATTTTTGGCTGGCTGAGGCACAGAAGTTCTCCGAACTGTGTTTTTTTTCCCTTTTTCTTGGAACTGTTTGAACCTGCTCTGGACTAAACACCCCAAAGGGCCCCAGGAGCTCCCACCTGTGTCCCACCGGGCCTGGCCTGGGCCCGGCCTTTCCCAGCCCTGAGGGACCGACAGCAACTGAGCCGAGCTACAGCCACGGGAGAGACTTTCTGAATTTGGCATCTCTGCGGAGCACAGAGAGGTTTTGTTTTCAGTATTGTTCATTTTTGTTCTGGGGAGTGCTTTACCTGTTAAATAAACTGTTTTTTTTCCACTTATCTCTGAGGAAATCTTTTTCCCAAATCAGTTAAGGGAAGGGCCACTTAAATTTGTTTGCTAGAGGAACCCCTTTGGGGGTTTTGTCCCAGATTTGGCCTAAACCAGCACACTCCCTAACTGGAGATATTCAATGCAATCCTGTGCCATACGCTTTAGGATGACAACACTGGAGCAGGGAGGTTGGATCCACCCNAGAGAGGTTTTGTTTTCAGTATTGTTCATTTTTGTTCTGGGGAGTGCTTTACCTGTTAAATAAACTGTTTTTTTTCCACTTATCTCTGAGGAAATCTTTTTCCCAAATCAGTTAAGGGAAGGGCCACTTAAATTTGTTTGCTAGAGGAACCCCTTTGGGGGTTTTGTCCCAGATTTGGCCTAAACCAGCACACTCCCTAACTGGAGATATTCAATGCAATCCTGTGCCATACGCTTTAGGATGACAACACTGGAGCAGGGAGGTTGGATCCACCCAGAGCTCCCTCCCAGCCTGATCCGTTCTGTGATTCAGTGACTCCCCAAAGCACTATAGAAAGAGTCTTGTATACAAATGAGCAGTCTTATGTTGGATTGGGGGTGGAATAGCCTGGTAGGTTCTCTTCTACTTTTTAAGTTTACTATACTGTACTATTCACAGTAGAGCTAAATAAGTCTGTGCCAATGCAAAAGTCTGTTTCTGTTTCTCAGTAGCACAAACCAAGGAGATGTGGACCAAGCTCCTAACCACTTTAGCACCACCCAGAATTTTAATGGAAAGAGAAAACAAGTTGTTTCCAATCAGTGGAATTCCGTACCTGTATCACAATGCTGAAGTACACTCCAGACAACTAGAAAGCTTCACTAGTTTCACCAAAGCTAGTCTGAACTCATAACCTCAGCACTGGGAGATCAACTCTCTGTAAGAAAAACCTCTGAAATTGCAGAACTTCTGTACAAGTCTCTCCTCACCCAAACATCCGCTTGTTACTTGGGTGGAATGTGGTCTGGATTTCTTACTCAATGGCATTTCCCAGCAGTCTGTAATGGGCTCTTAGTAATCCTTAACTCAGGGCAACAGCTGCTGGAAGGCAGCCCAGGAGGGTGGATGGGTTGATAGCTCGACCAAGGGTAGGAGATGTTTCTCATCGCAGCTTTGATGGAGAGGAGAGTCAGGGCCACCAAGTAACATTACTAAGCTTCAAAATATCCCGGTGATCCTGCTTTTGTGAGGCACACACATTGGAGATCTGGAAACTGTCAGCTTGTTCCAGTTTTGTAGTACCCTCAGGGAGGAAACAAATACTCTGCTGACTCTGAAGATGTGCAACTCTAACTGCACAAATTCAATAGTAACAGCGAGTCGGGCGAACAGACCTACCACTACAGAGAGGATACCAGAATGGAGAGGCATTTAATTGACAAATGTGAACTGCTGAGCACTAGTGGAGACAATGAAATACCACATTTGTAAGCAGTAAAGCAGACTTTATCTGATGTACAGTACATCTGTGCCTTAAATTCCCTCTAGAGCGCAGCTGGGTGTTAATCCCCTTTTCTTGTTATACCCATCTCTGGCAGTGAATACACTTGTCAATTAAAATATGTTCTTTGAAGTTATTTCAAGCTTTCCAGAGTAAAGAATTGTGAAGACTCACTATGACCCAGGATTAATTAAGAGGGGCCAAATTTGATCTCATTTATGGGAGCGTAAATGTGTTGTAACACTATTCCCAGCCTAGCAAGAGAAGACATTTACTCTTGGTTGGTTGTTTTTTTTTTTTTCCCCAATCTTTGGTCAGGAAAAATTAAGGTAGTTTTATTCTTCAGCTGATAGTGATGCCTTAGGTTTTAGATTTTATATTTTTTAGATCCTGTGCTGTTTTAGTGGGTAGCTTTAAGTTTCATATTAAATGCTATAGAGTAGATAGACAAAACAATTCCTTCTCTAGCCTGATACCAAGGACAACTTTCAGGCCCAAGAATGAAAACAGTGGTGAAGTGAGAAGAAAAAACAGGAAGATGGAGCTTCATAACCTGAAGCTATGGCTGGACAATTGACTCTAATATGCTGATGGACCAGAACTTATATAAAGTGTGGGACCTCGTAGTCAGGCATCCATTTTGTGACCATTTTGGGGCATCTTGGGTGGGGTCCGACTGGACTCTTGTGTGGCCCAGGTGTGCCCATTGAGGCCTTTTAATAAATACCTATTTTTCCCCTTGCTCTGTCTAGTCTCTGTTGCAGGTCAGCCTCCAGAAGGCAGCAATAGTCTGTGTACTCCATGTGGATTTCTGTGGTGCACAGCTGCAAGTACTTTCTTTAATAAACTCGGGTCTGAGACAACTTTGGGCGACAAAGATGATCACATCTGGAGTAGTCTCTGTTGCATGACAGGCTGAGAGAGTTGGGGTTGCTCAGCTTGAAGAAGAGAAGGTTTCAGGGAGACCTTAGAGCCCCTTCCAGTACCTAAAGGGGGTACAAGGGAGCTAGAGAGGCTAATTTGACAAAGTCATGGAGTGACAGAACAAGGGGAAATGCCGACAGACTAAAAGATGTAAAGTTTAGATTAGACATTAGGAAGAAATTCTTTCCCAAGAGGGACATAAAGCTTTGGCACATGTTTCCCAGAGAAGCTGTGGCTGTCCCATCCCTGGAGGTGTTCAAGGCTGGATGGGGCTTTGAGCCCCAGCCTGGTCTAATGAAAGGTGTCCTTGCCTGCGGCAAGATGATAGGAACTCAAGGATCTTAATTGTCCATTCCAACTCAGACAGTTATGTGATTCTATTATAAGTTATCCAGATAATGACAAGATGTAATCTGCTGAAATATTTACCAAAAAAATAGAAAATTTATCTTGTTTATCATTTGTCTTTTGAAGTGTTTTGTCTCTAGGCACCTCTGTACTACGTCTGTGCTAAGAATCATTCCACTGATGGTGTAAATGAAACAGACACAGTATTGAAAATCAGACCCTCATATTCTGTTCTGTGCTTTTATTACACATACTCTGACAGAATCAGAGGCAAAGAATTGCTCATGTCTGCTAACGATTTGCTGTATAATAAGATATTATTTAAAATTATCATTACTACATATTATGTCTCCTAGAGAAAGATGCAACATCCAATATTCAAAGTTGTTCTGTAACTGCATAAATGCTCTCATGACAGACTGGAGACAGTCACACAAGCCCAGTTCAGCATCAGATGTATATACGTCCTCCACATGAATTGAAAACAATTCCTTAGTTGCACATAAGTTAGTAGATTCACAACCCTTTCCAGTTAAGAAATTATGCCATAGATGGAGTTTGCATATGGAAAGTATGCTGTGTATAAAAAATTGTGATGTGGCATGGAAATCTCACATGAGCTGATTTGTAGGAACAGTAAGACACCCCTTGGCGAGCTCACTACCATGCTACTGAGAAGGCCTGGAGAGCATTTGAAGCATGTAAGAGAGTTTTCCCTTTAAACTGACAAAAAAAAAAAAAAAAGGGCAATAAAAGGTCGATTTGATGACCAAACTAGTTTCATTGTGTATTTGAGACGTCTCTGGTCATAGGAAAGGGCTAGGAGAGGAAGGGCAAGAAGAAGACCAAAACAATGTAGCTGGTGACAGCAAATACAAATGTAAAGCCATTGCCCATGATTCCCATTTGATAATTTTTATCTAATTTTACAGAAATAAATGAACATAAAAGAAATAAAGTGGCAAAAAAAATTTGATAATATTTTACTAGTGGAAGTCCAATAGTACAGTACTGCTCTTTCAACAATATAGAAAGTAAAACACTAAAAAAAGAAATCACTTGCTGAATATTCTTTGACTATTTCATTAATCCACCTTCATTTATTTCTAGCTTGATGGTGTGATCCTTAGCAGTTGATTAAACTGTAGAGAGTGGCAATTTATTCAGTTAATGTGAAGTAAATGAAAGATAAGCACATGTTACATGAGTCTTGCAAAAATTTGATACAATAATAAACTCTAACTCCCTGTGCCTTCTTCAAAATGTTAATGAAGTATTATCACACTTCTATATTGTATTACAATCAAGTATTATTACCAAGACATGATTTCTTCAGTCTATTGGGAAAACAAAGTGCATTGAGCACCCTCGTTTCCCTTTGTATTTGACCCGTATTTATGTGGCTAAATTTTGTTTCATTGGGAAGGTTGCAAACATAAATAATTTCATCTGGTATTCACATTGCTTTCATTATTGCATTTTACCGCAATGAAACACTAAGTTAAAAAATCCAAATACGTATGAAAGAAATAAAAACAATAAACTTCTTTTGCAATTTAGTTCTTTGAGTGACATTCTTGAGTATTTTGATGTTATTTAGTGATGGAATCATGTGGCATTCATTCCACCCATGTAACTGGAAACGGGATCTAGCCTCCTATTATAGGACATTTGTGTATATTATTTTTTAAGTGGAAGCTCGTGGAAGAAAAATCAGTCCACTGGGTTACTTCGGAATTATTTCCAATGGGTTTCAGCACTTTAAAGTGCTTCTAAAATTATATTAACTGAAACTCAAGTAGAACCCTGTTGAGTACACTCAGGATGCTGCAGCTACAATCAAGAGGCTTAGAGAACTGTGTTTCACAGATGTACACAGCCTTGATGTGTCTAGTGCCCATGTAATGTTCTCCTTTTCTCTCTCCACATGGTTTCTTCCCTTTGCTCATTCTTCTTATTGTATTTTTTATTTTTTTACAAGGGTGAGAGAAAGGAAAACACAGCTGTTGATTCTCACAGATCTGCAACGTGGCAAGACAAATCTCAGAGGTGGTCAAGACTCAAAGGCTTGCTGGGAAGCCTGTGCCTTTTGGCTGCTGCTCTCTATTATTTCTTGATCAGCATTCATCAGTACTGCCTTTGGGAAGAGAAAAGAAGAAGAAATGCGAAACAAGGGTCTGATCTTTGTGCTGTCCATTGGGCTTGCTCACTACACAGCATCTTAAATAGCAAGTCCTCTTACTTTGGGTATTTCTCTAAGTAAAGAAGCAATTCACTATAATCTACACCAGCCTTGTAAAGTAATAAATCCCTTTCAAAACCTAAGAAATGCTTGTGTCCTTAAACCTTGTCTCAATTCTTTCCTTACAGTATTTTTCTGTCATCAGTTCTTTCTAAACAAGGCCCTTTCCCTGATCCTACACTCACTGTGTGCTTTTATATACTCTTTTGCTGTCTGACCTAGCTTGTCCAGCCAGAGCTTTGGGAAAGGGTTTCAGAGACAGGGACACACAGGTAAGTGACCTATTGCACTCTGCCATTGCCCTGATGTTTGACTATGGGCAAGTCAACAGCAAATGGGTAACATTAAAAAGCTGAATTTGCCAATATTTAATAGTGGATGTTATATAAATGACATTATAACTTCTGCTTATTGGCACAGGAATAGTCTGTTTAAACTATATCCAACTAGCAGTAATGAATTAGACAAGAACTTTTCCAAGTTTGAAGAATAGCATAAAAAGAAAGGAAAAAATATTAAAAAATAATTAAAAGTAGGGAAACCATCCAGAGAGATTAGAGTCAAGAAGTAGTCTCAAAAAGTTGTAACAGAGGTTCCATTTTAATGACTCACAGAATCAATTAGATTGGAAAAGACCTCTGAGATCATTGAGTTCCTGTGACCTTACACCACAATGTCAATAAACCATGGCCCTAAGTATCGCATCCAGTCTTTCCTTGAACATCTTCAGGGATGATGACTCCACCTCCCTGGGCAGCCCATTGCAATATCTAATCACCTTTTCTGTGAAGAAATTCCTCCTGATGTACAACCTAAACCTCCCCTGGCACAGCTTAAGACTACATCCTCTTGTCCCCTCCACAGGTGCCTGGGAGAAGAGACTGATCCCCATCTGGCTATGACTTCCTTTCAGGTGGTTTTAGAGACCAATGAGGCCACTCCTGACCCCCCTCATCTCCAGGCTGAACAACTCCAACCCTCTTCTCATAGGACTTGTGCTCCAGACCCTTCTCCAGCTCTGTTGCCCTTCTCTGGACCCACTGCAGCACCTCAATCTCCTTGCTGAACTGAGGGGACCAGAACTGGGCACAGCACTCGAGGTGTGGCCTCACCAGTGTCTCTTACAGAGGCACAATCTCTTCCCTGGTCCTGCTGGACACACTATTCCTGATACAGCTCAGGACACCATTGGTCTTCTTGGCCACCTGGGCACATGACATTGTTGACAAGCATCCCCAGCTTCTTTTCCTCTGAGCCACTTTCCAACCACTCCACCCCAGGCCTGTGGAGTTAGGGGTTATTGTGATCCAAGCACAGGACCTGGAACTTGGTCTTTTTAAATCTCATATCACTGTTTTCGGCCCATCAGTCCAGCCTGTCCAGATCCCTCTGCGGAGAATTCCTGCCCTCCTGCAAATTGACACTTCCACCCAACTTGGTGAAAGGCAACTTTTAAAATTTTAGGAAACAGTAAATCTGACCATAAGTTTCTACCTGGAAATATCTTTACTGTGAGACTTGGAATGTCAAGCTACCATGCAGAGTACTAAAACACAGCCAACACAGGGTAGAGTTAGAATGCAATGTGCTCAGGAAATGTGTCCTTCTTTTTAGTGGAGCAAACTTCCAAAATGGGAGATGGAAAAACATCTTTTTAGCAGCTGGATGTCCCCTGAGGGTTCTCTAGAACTGACCAAGAAACATCAAGCTTTGTGAGACACTAAGGCTCTCTCCATCTACCAGAGTTACTGTTTCTGTGTTCACACAGTCTATTCTGAGCACTGGCCTTAATGGAACTTAGATTCCCAAAGCAAAAAGCAGGGAGATAGTGAAATATTAAGCATCTAGCAAACAAACCCATTTACAAACTCCAGGCACAGATCTGATCCCTCAGAGAATCAAGCAGAAGACAAGGACAGCATCCTGGAGGTGTTCAAGGCCAGGCTGGGCTCTGCTGAGTGGTGCCAAGCAGAAAAACAAGAGGCAGAAACTGATGCACAGGAAGTTCCATTTGAACATGAGGAAGAACTTCTTCACTGTGCAGGTAACCAAGCATTAGAACAGGCTGCCTAGAGAGGTTTTGGACTCACTTACTGGAGATATTCAAGAACCATCTGGACACAACCTTATGCATGGTGTTCTGGGATGGCCCCGTTTGAGCAGTGTTTGGCCTAGATGGCCTACTATGGTCCCTTCCAACCTGACCCATTCTGTGATTCTGTGAATACAGAAATAAGTAAATTGTTCTCCTCTGGTGGCTCTTTGCAGCCACATCACTGCAGACTACATGGTCCTATGGAGAACAGAGCAGTAGAGATTTCAGTCCCTGGAGCCCAGGGCTGGCAAAAAAACCTTTATTTATTCTACAGATAGAGGCGTGAAATGCAGCATGGAGGAATATAAAACACACCAAAGCAAGAGAACAAACTTAGATGTGCTTAAACAAAGGACTTATGGTTGCTTCCTTCTCACCTTCTCTTTCACGACTGCATGGAAAATAAAAACAGTTGTGGCTATAAATAGAGCCACTAAGGAAGGAGGACAAATCCTGCATCATTCATGAACATGAATCTCAGACATTCTGCCAGAGCATAACTTAAACATTTGCTTACATCAAAGTGGAGCATGATCAAAAACTGCAGGCTTCCCTCAAGGCTTTCATTCAAAAGAGAAATAGAGAAAGAATTGCACTCTACCTCTGTTACTAGATGCATTGTATAAATGAAAATTAGTGTAAACAGTCTGGAGATAACTAAATATTAAATGCACACAATTTATATAGCTTGAAGGAAAACAGTAATTGGTTAAGCTCACGAGAGAGCTGAGACTCCACACTCTATTGTTTTATTCTTTAGCAAACAGAGAAAGAAATGGGTAAAAAAGAGCTACAGCACCATTCATAGGTCATCATTATCTCCCTGAGTACCAGAAGGGAATGCCTTTATGTTCAGGCCCCTACAGTCACAGGCAATTATATCAAATTCTAAGACCTACCTAAATTAAGACACACTGATGGATCCGTCTTTCCCCCAGGGATTGGTGTAGCCTGCATCAGGCACAGCAAACCCACCCTGAAGATGCCTGATTTGGCAGGAAGGCTCCTAATACAAACCCTGAGTTATTCAGCAACAAAGCCAAGCCCTTGCCCACACAACATCCACTCACAGACCCTGAGCACAAGCCGTAAATCACTCCTCTAGACAGCACAACAATGGAAAGGCCTTCAGCACCTATAACCACAAGAGGTAAAATCTACGCTGGGCCACCAATAAAAACCAGGGCAAACTAAGGGCATGGCCAGTGTTGTAAATCCACTGTAAGGGTGGGGAGCATCTTGTGAAAATTCCTCAATGGACCACCTGACGTTTTTATCTAGAAAAGTTTTGTCATTCCTGCTAATATCACCCAGGGAAAATTCTTTCATGAACCTCGGAGACACTTGGTGTTCCGGGAACATCAGCCTGCTCTGTCAATGACACTCTCTCCTGTCAATCAGGTAAACCAGTTAATGAGCAATAGTTAATTGAGCTGATGACCACAAATTTAAGGATAAGATGTTACTAGGGAGCTCAGAGCTTTTCTCCCCAGGGTGCTACTGTCTACAGCCTTCATAGAAAGCCAAATCTTTTCCCCTTTATTTTAACATATTATTCAAGGCTACACACGTATCATACTGTTAGTTTGCACAGTGCTGAGCACAAACAGGCTCTGGTGCCACTGCAACACATATTTGCCAGGTTTCTCAGTAAATATTCCCAGTGACTTCAGCAGGGAACTGTGCTGCAAAATTGTTCTTTAAGACCTCATAGTTCCTAGTAAAATCCGAAGGACGCAGAAAAGATGTTGTGGAATACCTCAGATCCTACAACAAGTCATCAAATACTGATGTAAGAATATTCTTAAAGTGTAATTCTAAACATACGTAAGTCAGAAAATTACTTAAAATTTATAAGTGTACCTCATCTTCAGGTAGCGGGTGGGATTCAGATCCCCAAATTTACAGGCAGTTGTATGTTTATATTTGAGGTATGCTCAGACTATAGATTCTGTTTAGAGTGGAACAAGGACTTCTAGCAGATGAATAATTTAGTCATGAAATAGGCAGGAAAGTCAGACTTAGGTTTTAAAAAATTAATAATTTGAGGAGCTGAAATTTGTGTATGATGGGAGAAAGGCTGTTCTCCATTTCCTGAGTCAGCTTTCTGTCTTTCTGATATGAACCTGGTTGCATGTAGCTTCCTGGATATGTGAGTTTTTTTCTTTTCCAGATGAGGATTAAAATCTCTCTACATTTATCTGTTTCTGGGATTTTTTTTTGGTGACATTTTTTGACAGTATTCTTCTGATAAAAATATTTTTTCTTATGTTTGGTGAAAATTTCTTTCACTGACTATTTTTTATTTGTAAACCTGCTCACCTCCAAAGATTGGTCAGTCAACAACAAGTGAGCAATGCATAGGAAAATTATTTACAGATCTTTTGAAATATAAAGCAGTAAAGTAAGAATAGGGTAACAGTGTGTGGCTGTAGGACTATCCAAGCATATCAGCTTGTTCAAAGGTTCAGAATTCAGCCTTATTGTAAATCATTCCCGCTGATGATCAGTCTATTGATGTCTGCACTGTGCTGTCAGGTCAAGGTGCAATCAGACGCTCCTTGCGTATTTGCACATCCCAGATGGACTTTGCCACTGGTCCCCATTTAAATGGCTCAGGTGAGCAGGTTATAACCACCAGAATTTGCCATGATGGTAGAGGGAGAAAACAATGTAATTTATGCTTTTGTACAATTTTAGATTTCTCCCATCATAGGCCAGAAAATAACAAGCACTATAATGATCCCTGCATCACGGATGGAGCCTCGAGAAATGAATTGAGTTGTCTGTCAAGGAAGAAGCAGTGCATATTTCTTCTGATACTTTTCTCCACTGGATTTCCCCCCTTTTAATCTATATATTTTATACCTCCCTATACATAGATAAACATTAATTTTTAGATTAAGGGCAACTAGCCAGCTAGTCCTACACAACAATTTAGAACAAAAACAGTGTATGAATTCCTTATATGTGTTAAATTGAAATACATCTGATTTATATTCTGGTGTTAAAACAGCTCTCTCAAGGTTTCTAATCTCCATTTTGAGCATTTTCTTGTCCTTTAGAAATCTATTATTCATGTCCCCTCATGAACCTATAGCTCCATATAACCATGGAAGTACCAGGGAAGAAAAGTGTCTGCCCACTGGAAATGGAAATCTAAATTTGGAGTAAGTCACTACTGAAAAGAATGTTTGGGCAAGCGGAAATAGAAAGAAATTGTCTTTTGGGGAAAGAGAAATTAAAGTAATAAATACTGAAGGACAAAGGAAGATGCAAAGTTGTGCAAAACTTTAAATGACAGGATGGTGATTGCAAATGGACTTCTTGTTTCTTCCTCATTGATATCCCACTGAGAATGCTTCTCCAAGATTCTTGCTTAGGGTCCTAACTCTGCATATGGAATGTGCAATATTTAAGGCCGTTCTCCATCCCTCTTTGGAAGAATTCCTGTGGAACCTAATTTTCAGATGTACAATGCTGACCAGTTTCTTGCTCCACACACTGCCTGAGCACTGAGGATGAAGAGAGCGTTCCCAATAAGGCAAACAAAATTTCTGGACAATGCATTTATCATTTGGGCTTGTTTTTTTTCCTTATGTAGTAAAGATTCAGGACACAAGAACAAACAGAGTGTGACCTCAGGAAAGTCCTATGGTAGGATTACTTCTAACTTTCCATTGACATTGTTCAGAATGGAAAGTGCCTCAAGGCGATGAATATGTTTATATAAATCACACTGGAAATTAATATATATTAATTTATGGAGAAGGAAGAGATTGAATCAAAGTCCTCAATAAACAGACAACTTCTTATGTTTAAAGAATTTTGGTCTTCATCCTATCTTCCCTAATGGATCTCTTCCTGAAATCTAATCATATGCCATCAGAATTACTTATTCTGTATCAGTAACACTCAAAAAGTTAAACTATGCTTATTCAAACCCATAACTTTATTTTTTCTTATATCATCTGGCTCAAAGTCATCAAACTTAAAAAAAAGTGAGCTATTTCCTTACTTTCTGTGCCATATAATTATTATTACACATTCAATTATCATTCCTTATTATAGATGTATTTCACAAGGTGTATAACTACACATGAATAAAAAAACTAATTGAATCAATACCAAACCCACATTTTCCAGCTAATCATACCAATAATTCTCCTTTGTTTTCTCTATTTATGTCAATGGATACCTGAAAAAAACAATTAATGCATTGTTTCTGTAGAGCTAAGGAAGTAAATTGACTTACAAAGCTGGGGAATTTTGGTGAGAATTTCATTTTCAGAATGACTGAATAAATAAGCCATTGTTATTTAAAAATAAAGCTTACTCATATGAAGCCTGACAAAGCACTGTCAATAACATCTCCTAATAACTATGTTCTTCTACAAGAATATGCTGATCATAGAAAGGTGGTGATAAATAACATCCTGTTTGCTCTTCCACTGCAACGCCGTTACTCAGCCATATTTATAACGTGCCATTTACTACAGTGTGCATGTTTACAGGCTCTCTGGAAAAGTCTGATAAGGGCAGAGATTGGTGACAAGCTATGCTCCAAATGACTCAAACTTCCTTTCCCCACTGATGCTGGCTTTCAGCAAAGCTGGACCAGAGCTCTCAGCATCCTTCAGCAGTTCATTTTCTTTGCTCTCCTTGAGCTTTGTGGCAGCGGGCACGAAAGGAATGCAAAGTCATGCTCTTGTGTGCTGCCCTTCGGCTTCATTATTTACTTTACACTCTTCTACCTGAATGCATCAGAAAGGGCTCTTTTTAAGACTTCTCCCCCTCTGCCTGCTTTTAGCAGAAGCCTGCTGTGTGGCACTGTTAGTCTAATTTGAGCTGGTGGGAGGGCCTGCTCGATGGTTTCCCCAGGTGCTGGGCTGGAGGGGGCTCCTCACAGCCATGTCCTGAAAAGCTTCGTTATTTACCCCTCCTTTTCCAATGCCCACCCACCCCGCCTTTGGTATGGCTATTCTTTAATTGCAGCTCAAGCTTAACACAAATTCTTTCTGAAAGCATTTTTTAGGCAGTTCCAGAGTTGCTTTTCATTTATGAGGGCTGAATGGCGGCTTCAATGAGATATGTATACCCAGCTTAGCAAAATGGGTACATAAAAGAGGTAAGAAAAGGCTTTGTTGTGCTTTCAGAGTTTCACTGTAAAACTTCAGCTTCTGCCAGTTCTACAGAAATTTTTCCAGAGTAAGAAATAACCTAAATAGCTATTCCATTGATGTGTAATACAGAGAATAGGAAATAATTATTGAGAATTAACTCATTATAACTTCAGTGTGAGGGCACTGTGGAGGGTCTACTGAAAGCAAAAAGCAGAAAGCCAGCTTGAAACTTCAACCAGAGCTACCAAACTTTGGAAAGCGGGCCTGAGAGGTGAAACAAAAGCCATGCTGGTATTGCATTCTGCTGATAATGTCCTTCCATCCATAGTGTGGCCCTAAAACAATATCATCAGACTGTCATTTGTCAAAAACAAATATAGACCAATCTACCATATGTAATTCACAGTCACGCCTTGACAACATACTGCAGTTATCCCCAGCAGACACAACTGTTTACATTTTACACACATAATTGGGTCTGGTTCAGTAACATTTTTCACTGGTGTGTCTGCCAAAATTATTAAGCTATTAGTACATGCTGAATCTGTGCCAAGAAAAATATTTGCCAATAAAATTGGCCTTATCTGTATAAATGCCAAAAAGGTTTATGTTTTTTGGGGTGTGTGTGTGTCTATTTTTAAGACTTTACTCCTTATATGTACATGTAAATGTTAAACAAAATGACTGGACATTGATGTGGCATTTTTGAGCACCATAGTCTAGAGTTTGGATGTGACCCTTGGGATCATGTCTAGTCTGCCATGTTTTCTGCTGCCCCAGAACCATAGGATGGTTTGGGTTGGAAGGGACCATGAAGATCATTCAGTTCCAATCCTGCTGCCATGAGCAGGGATACTTTCTGCTAGACCAGCTTGCTCCAAGCCCTGTCCAAACCGGCCTTGAACATTTCCAGTAATGGGGCATGCACAGATTCTCTTCTCTATTGCCACAGAGGAGATGGATAGTGTCCAGTAGTACAACCCATGGAGGAACCTTTTTAAATCATTTCTTAGCAAGGTGTGATGGACTGGCCACCATATCCGCACAGAACTTGTGGGAGACAGAGATCCTTAAGCTAGAATTTGGCCCCAAGCATGCAACATTCAGCCCAATCTTTAAACACGTACCTGTAAGGGTACACAGTTCAGATCACCACAGCCACTATGACATCCACTTTTCTGTCTATCACTCCAGACTACACATTTAAATTCACATCCAATCTTCACTACTTACAAGGAACTGCAGAAGTTTAGCTAGTTGCATATTTTTTTTAACACACAGTTTTTTGAAATCTTAATATGTATTGGTTTTGTGACTTGTCACAAAAGTCACCAGAGAAAGAGCAATTTTGTTACTGAGAGGTAGATTCTTTTTCAGTACTATCTGCAGCTTCACCACCGATTCAGGAAAATGCTTTCTCAAAACTACTTACTCACACTGTGTCTCAGCTTCCCAACTGAAGAGGAGGCGTGCTATGTTATTTAAAAATGCCTCTTTTTAAATCTTGTGGCGAGGAAAATAGTTTGTAAGTGGCAACTATTCAGGGAAATTTTCTCCCACCTCCTCAGGAAATAGGTTGTTTACTGTAATATTCTCAGTAATTCTTATTCAGACCATCAAAATGTGATTCTCTCCAATTCCTTGAAATCTCTCCTTACCCACAGCCCATTCATGGGAAGCAAAGAATGACCTGAACTCCCACACACTTAGGTGGGGGTTACTGTGGTTTAAATTTATGGGGAACAGGACTGATTATTACGATTGAACCTCCTGTGAGGTAAAAGAACAACGTTGAGATAAAGAACAAAAGCAAAAACTTTCTCTCCAATGTAACTGGACATCAAAGATGTATACTTGTATTTATTTAGCTTAGAAGATGCATAATCAACATGGCAAAGGTAGATGACAGAGTTTGCAAATCTGTGATGCGATAACATCAGACCTCAGTTCAAATGATGTAAAGGGGGCAATTTTCCACCCTCATTAAAATGTCTGTGGTATCACTATCATCATAGGATTTACAGGTGCAATTCATCTTACCCTAATGCACACATATAAAATACATCAGCTAAGAAGCTCTGCAAAAGGCTGTTTCCCTTCGCTGACAGTAGATAGAGTACAGGGTGACTAGCCAAAATGTGGATGTCTGCACTGCTGACAGCTAAAAAACAAGGCAAATTCAACTTCTATGAATCACCAAGAGGTTTTCTTAATAAATCTGCTTAATTTCTCAGGTCCCAAAATTTTGATAGATCTTTTAAGTACTCAACAACCCACATGAATTATTCAACATCTGGGAAGATCAACATGCCAGTATATTATTACTTTATTAAATTGAAAGAACATATTCAGTTTAACATCTCCAGATAATGTGTTTCCCTGGAATGAGCACACAAATGTATGAAATACAAGACTTCATAACCAAATTTAATTCCTCTATATTTTTTAAGAGCATACTTTGAAAAGCACGGATTTTCATATATCCGTATTCTGGCATTTTAAATGCTTTTTATTTTATTGTAGTCTCTTTTTTAGAGTAATCTATGTGGAGCTGCACCAATTCTCCACCCTTTGCATGACATCCCCTAAAAGTCATTGAGCATGAAAGAACAAGTTAGCCTTGACCTCACCTTCTCTGTATTTGAAAGAAGGCTTTTATCTTAATGTTCTCAAGTTGTGTGTCCTGTTTTGATTAATACACCCATTAGCCATCACTCCTAGTTTTTTTTTTTGATCAGTCAGCATACAACCCTCATCAGGAAGCCTTAAGGTTAATTTTAAATTGTTTTTCCATATGGTAACTAGGCAAGAGCATTTCTGCAGCACTGGCTGTGCAGCTGCACAAGGTAAGGTGGTTAGCTTTGTCTTTGGGGAAGCAAAGAAAGTTGGAATCAATGATCTTAAGGGTCTCTTCTGACATAAATTCTTCCATGAAGACACCAAGGCAGCGTTCACTTCTATATTGCCTTTGGGCAACATGAGGTTCAGCTCTGTCTCACCCAACCTGGCTGATATGTCTAGGTATGAAGATATAGATTTTTCTTCCAGTAATGGGTACAGACAGAATGGAAGTTCCTGAGGGTGGTTTCCTCATTAAGATCTATGAATCTCATTTGGAGGCGAATATCCAAGGAATGTAGGAAATAGGACTAATCTCATAAGACAACTGCCCCCTGCTACATTCCCCTAATGTACAGAAAATAAAAAGATACATTTATGTATTCAATTTAGCCATCCTGTTTTGTTCACTGAAGATAAGAGGAACTGGATATTTAAAATGCCTTTTCTTTACGAAGTCTAAAAGAAACACTTAGGGGTTTTTTAGGTAAGATGTACTGCCTGAAATAGGGACAAGCAGGGTGAATCCCAGACTGTAACTCATCTATTCATTATTTTACTGTGTTGTAAAAAATGGAAATCCACTGCTTCTTGTAATCAGAGAGGAGTTAGTGAAATCCTATGAAAAATGGTTATAAAATTTATATTGAAAGAACAAAAAAGAAAAAAGAAACAGAATGGTTTAGCTGGAAGGGACTGTTACATTGCTGTCCTATATGTCATGTCCCTACTTCTGGAGACATCTCTCTCCTCTTGTTTAGTTCCCATGGGCTATGCAGCTGCTCTAAGAAAGAAGACACCACCATTCATACAAAGGATAACAATCCTTCATCACTTCCACCTTTCCACCCTGACAACTGCTGACTGTGGTGGGAGCAACATAGAAAGGAACTGCCTTTATTATATGTAATTTTTTTAACATCAGTAGAAAATAAAGCCTTCCACCTGCTATTGTGCAGCTGAGTTTCTAATCTCTGGTGCCAGCATGGCTTCTGGGAGACAACCCTCAAGCGAGAGGAAGCGGGGTCAGGCACACAGGGGCCAGGACGGCTGTGCTGATGTGATGTGACACACATGTCTCTGCAGCACCCAGTAAAGATACCCTCAGCTGTTAATTGCTGGGCAAAATTCATTACTTCCCCCATGGGCAGCAACTCTGGACTGCATTTAGCATGCTGGCATAGAAACTAATATCCAAATTATTTCGCTTGCTTTTCCTATGGAAATACACAGTCAGAGATTTTTATATTTGTTTTCAATGATCACCCATAAGAAAGTGGCAATTAATCCCAAAGGACAGCTCCACATACCACTGTTGGCTCCAGGTATTGGTAGGACTGATAAAAGAAACAGAATGTGAGAATATGGAATCTTTGATAAACTGATAATGAGTGCTGCTTATTAAGTGCCTTCCCATGTGTTTTCTTTGATTTAGAGTCCAGGCCCTAAATAGCAATTTGTTCACTTTATCAACAAAAGAGCTTGCAAGACCTTTTGGAGACCAAGCAGGTGAATGCATCCACACACCTCTACAGTTCTTATTTTTCTGGTCAGAACTCATTTGTCTGCAGAAAATTTGGGTGACAACCAGAGAAAAGTCACATTCAATTTACATGCAAAGCCAGGCATTAAATGGACTCAGAAGGTGCTGAACATCCACCAGGTTTTTATAATTACCAGGGGCCTCTGCTCTCCCAACAATTAAATCTGAAATATTGTGACAGACAGCGTGGGTGACAGAGGAAGGGATGGTAGAAGCTGAATGTCTGGGTACAAAAAGAAAAGGTAAAGAGCCAGCGCCATAGGCCAGCAGTGCTGAGATCAATTTTCAGCTGAAAGCAGTGACTTAGGTGCTTACTTTCAGACATCAGCTGGAAAGTGACCTCAGTTTTCTTATCTATGAAATAGGTCAAATTCTATTTGTCTTCCTCTAGGGGACCATGATGCCATTGGATTGCTAATGTTTTTGGATGCTGCAGGCTTCTTAGGAAATATGAGCTACTCAAGCAGTGGTGGAAGTGTGATGAGCAGAGGTACACCCTGCACTACACAATATGTATCTCATCCATATAAGATGTTAATGCCAGTTTAGAGAGCAAGAGGAAGTCCTAAGCAGATTTTTTTCTGAATTAGCAAAGACTATAAGGGTGTAGTGGAGTTTGAAATAGTTTCAAATGAGGAATCAAGCAAGAATTTATTTGGTTATAAAAATCCCCAGGAATCTTTAAAGGGAATGGAAGTGTGAAGGCTATCCCTTAATTATACACTTGTTCATTATCTATGTCATATTCTAACCTACTAAAAACTTTTATTTGCACATGCAGTTCTTCACTTAAAAGAGTGATTTTCTTCAGCATGTGTTGTATAACACTCCCAACATAGGTCCATTTTAAAAATTGGTGAAGCCATACCTGATAAACAAGGTATTGGGAGGGACTCAGAGGATAAGTTAACACATCTCTTTGTATAGCACTCTCAGACTGGTTTAATGGTTATGGATGAGGATAGATGTTTCCAATGCTAGGATAAGCCACCATGAAGTCAAGTCTAGTCCAGAAAAAGTTTTGGTGATGGAGAGAGTTTTGAAGATGGCTAAAATGTTTGGCTAAGAGAGAGTTAAATTTCTCCATGGCAGCTGGTATGGTGCTATGCTTGTCTTCCCAGGAAATCATTACATGTGATGGAACCCCCACTTCTCGGGAGCAGCCAAACATCTGATGGAAGTAGTGCATGGATTTCTTATTTAATTTTGCTTTGCTTGTTAAATTGTCTTTATCTGAACTCATGAGATTTTACTCATGAAAGTTTTACTCTTTCAATTCTCTCTTCCATCCCACGTGGGGAAGGGAACCAGCAGTTGTGTAAGGTTTAGCTGCCTACCAGGGCTAAACCACAACAATGGGGTAATCTTGAAAATGCCATAACTCAAAGTAACAGTAATGTCCACCTTGAAAAACCATAATTTTGCAGAACTTTGTCTTAGAGTCAGACACAAAGTCATTGACAAAGTGAAGGCATTTTAGCCCTTTCCTTCAGTGGGTACAACCTATGACACTTGCCATCTACTGTCCTTACCAGCATCTGTCTACAAGTCTGTTCCTGTTATTGGTTACTGCAATATGACTTCCTTTGAGTTCTTATTATATATATATATGCACATACAGATCTGCTGAAAGAAAGGAGTCTAAACTATTGCAACGTGGACCAGAAAAAACCCAGAGATGCTTCAATTTATTTCCTTAATATGCTTTCTGTGTGACACTGTAAGAGTACAAATCTCCCTCATACCACACTCCACTTGCAAAATAGAAATAACGTTTCTTAACAAACACACTTTTCTATCCATTTCCTCTACACATAACAAAAGTATTTGGGGATAGGGAATCTAGTATCTAGTGCAAAAGCTCTCACACTAGACTCACACTATCAAATAATTTAATAAAAAATTGCTGAGTGATCATGGCGTAAGACAGATATGACAGAAGCATCCCTAGATGGTAGGTATCCCTAGATGCTCCTGTTTTCAATGAATTCGGTTACTGGAAACTTTCAGAAATGTAAAAGTACATTTAAACCCACAAGAATGATACTCAGTTTGAGTTTTGACAGAAGGTTTTAGGTATAGTTTTAGCAAAATCTTTTTTTCATGTCAGATAGAAGTCCCTCAGAAATCACTCCTATATTCACACTGATATAACTTCATAATGCCACACACGAAGCACACCAACATCATTAACTGGCGTGCAGTGTTGATTTTTATGTTGCAAATTTGATTGAAAACAGAAGTTTATCAGTGAAATGCTGAAATAGCCTTGAATATGGGGAAGTGAATGAGTATAATTGCTGATGGGTTCTTTTTATTATCAAGGAGTCTTGATTATAGCTTCATAGACTTAAATTATGGCAAATCAAGGACAAGATCAATTTACTATCTAAGCAAATATTTATATGAAGCTGGAGATTGGCATATATTGATCCATTTATAAGGACCATAATTCGTTCTGCAAAATGTGTTGGCATGAGAGGTGCTCTTTTCTCTGTGTGCTTCCTCAACAGCAAGGAGCTGAAAGTCGTGAAGAAAAAAGAAAACACAATTTGGCATGTCAGAGGGCTCATCCCAGTCAAATGCAGCTGCAAACCTAAGTCAGTTGTTAAGGATGATGCTTTACATGGAGACTGATTAATGCCAGGTTATGTATTGTAGATAAATTAATAACCAGTTCTGGTAGTAAGATAGAAATCCTGCTTGAAAGAAAAGAAAGTACTCAGAGCATCTAGTTGTCAAGCTGGCAGGTACTGATGGCAAACATCACCTAAGGGCAGAGCATCAGCTGCAACATCCCAAGTCTCCTATGTTTGTAAGAGATCATTTTGATATAAAGTAGAAGAGCATTCCTAACTTGTGGGATGAAGAAGAATCTCTGTGAAATTATGACCATTCCCAACAAAGGCTGTTTTTGTTGGAGGAAAGGACGAATGTGGGGGCAGGGAAGAGAAGAGTCTGGATTATCTTTTGTTGCATTTGACAGTTGAAAAGGCCCTGGTGAATAATTACCCTTAAAACTAACAAACAAGGATAAAGAAAAAAATGCACAAAAAGAGAAGAAAAAGCTCCTTGACCTCTCCCCAGACAGAATAACTCCCTTTGAAATAAAAAGAAAATAAAAATAACTCATAGGGGAAAAAATAACTTAATTTAACTTTCTGCTTTTGGCAAGTGTACACACACTCACATATGTATACATCTACAGTTGGCAGTCTCCCCCTGTGACAATCGTCTTAAACTTTTCTAGACTTGATCTATTCAGCAGCAAAGCTTATGCAAAATGCAGTAAAAAAATCAAGGGAAACTCCAGCAACAAAAAGCGCACCCTTGGTTGAAGGCCCTATTGGTTTAGCCACAAAAGAACAACTCCTGGTGAGAGTAGTTGTCATCTGTTTTGCATAGTCCTTTTTTTGCTCTTAATTAGCATTATATGGAAATTTATCTACAAGGCCATGGGAACCAAAAAGCATCCCTTACCCCCTCCTTCTTTGAACAAGCAGAACCCAATTAAAGCACAATTATCTCTCTTCTGCTGTTAGCATCCTCCAGCAACAGAGAGACACAGATAGGAGAAGCGTTGTTAGTCTGAGAGCAGACACCTTTTCTTATGAAAATTTTTGTAAAGGTCATGAATAAAATAAAGGAGACACAAGTGGTCCAGGCTTTGGTGAGCTGAAGGGCAGTGTTTTTTTAAAATATTTGATCTGGATTTCTAGATGATTTTCTAAATACATTTATTTTCACAAGGGAGTAACTGACCTAAGACTCAAAATGCACTCATAGTGTTTGGAGGCAAGCCTGGAAAAATAAAGGAGGTGGCCAAAGAACAAGAGGGAAAATAGACACAGGTGTCTTCCCAGAAAGTCTAAGCTGTCTCAGAAAACCATGAAATTGACAATTTCTCTGGCACAAGTATGGAAAAAATATCTCAGGGGAAAACAAACAACCATTTTTCAAACTGGAGCCCAGAGTCAACTCCTAAATCCATATCCTGCTGCTTAATATTGTAAAGCTACAGCCTACACATGAGTTCCTGCAACCCTGACATGGATAGTCAGCACTCCAAGTTGATCATGACTTGGAAAGAGTTCCAGTGACATGATTCTTGGGTTTTTTTGGACACAATCTTTGAGGTGTCCTTGGAGAATGAACACTCACCACTGCTCTCAGTTACATATGTGTCTGGCTGGGACAGACTTCCAAGATAGCTTTGCATACCTTCCTTATCAGAAGCCATCCCCAAGTTAGCAAACATTTGCACTACCACTCATCCTGTCTCATCAGCAGCTACTAAGAATATATATGTGTCAGGAAACATCATGCATTTCATCACTTCAGTAAGTCATACCATCACAAAGCAATTTGTGTCCCAATTGATTCCCTCAGTTTTCCCCCTGAATGACAACTACAGGCTTTAAAATACTGAGCAAGGAAACACAAAAGCTGACTTTTCTTCTCAATTTCTTTTTCCTTTGGGATATCCCTCTGCTCTATTTCCATCTAACAGACCACATGCGACAAGTCCAGTTCACATATTTTGTTGAAGAAGAATCCAGTATGCCCATGCAGAAAGCAGAATTCTCTGCTTAGAGGTGCCCCATATGTGCCTCTGCTGCTCCAAGGTCTAGTCAGCAAATCTCAGTGTTAACATTTTTAGGAATTTCTGTTTTACACTTATTGCATGTGCTTGCAAATTGATTTAATTTCCCAAAAAAGTTAACAGAAAAATGCCTGGGAAGATGTTTTTTTTAGGATGCCATTAGCTCTTTGACCCTCTACAGCAGATCTCCTGCTTTCTTCTCCGGAGAGCTCAACCCTGCACTACACAGTTCCCCTGTCCAAAGAGAAAACCATGTCAGTGCAAATGTGCTGTTTGTTTTGGCCATGGTTTTTGCTTTTACCATGGCTGGCCAGTGCAGTGGGAGGGAGAGACAGAGTCCTTTCTCCAAGAGCCAATGGAACAGAGGTGGCTGCTGTAGACTCTCTACATAAGCAGGGCAATTGAAAACAGGGAAAACAGTTCTGCCAGTGGATTTATTCCAGATTAAATGGAACTTCTGCTAGTTGGTGTGTTAACCAAGGAATGGTAAGAAACTGTTTAAAGAGATCAAAAGATCAAATCAGGGGCAACAACGCAAAGATTATGCCACTGCATTTAACTACAAAAATAAAAAACTTCCCCCTGTGCCCTACATCATGTAATACCCCGGAGGCTGCTCTGAGAGCAGTGGAACAGGATGAGCAAATCCCTGTCTTCCAGCATAAAGATGAAACCTGCAGGGAGACAGCTGCAGTGGAAAGGATTGAAATTAATGTCAAGCAATAGATGAGATTTTGGTGGAGATTTTGATGAGATTTATTGCTGCAAATGTTTTTCCTGGCAAATGTCACATCATTAAAATGCAAAAAACCCACCCTCAATAGAATTAAGAAAATAAAGAGAAACTCAAAAACACTGTCCTGATAAATGGCAGCTTGAAACACAATCCTCAGGCTCTCAGGGTCAAAGATGGTCTCTTAATAAGGAAATGTGCAGGAGAAGTGCAAAATATCCTTTCAGGTCCTTTCACCTCATCAGATCCATCACCTGTGACTCCAGAGCACATGTTTTATGGACAGTAAGGATATTTTGCCAACATCTTTCAGGGTGTGTCTGAGTCTAACTGGGAACAGCCCTTGGAGCAAATTCTGCAGCTGAGCATTTCCCAGCACAGCTGCATCATTTATACATGGTCTAATATGAGTGAATTAAGATCCTGTAAATATAAACAGCATATTCGGCATCTGCCTGCTGAAGAAGCTCCTTGGGGAGCCTCTTCTGCACCATCCTTGATGGGACAGCCAGAAGCATTATTCCTTAGTGCCTGGTAATTGCATGTGAAAGTGCCAGTTCCTTGGCACTGACATGAAAAAGTGAGGATTGCAGGTAAATTGTGTGTTTGCCTCAAATAGGACAGAAACTCGGCATGAGGTTGGCCAAGCTAATTTTTATTTTCCCAAAAGAACTGAATGCTCTGTAGGTCTGAGTGCATGCCTCAGGCATGCACCCGCCTGCCCCTCCCCATAAGTACCTTGCATTTAGAAATCCTTGGAGAAAACAAATTGTTTTCATCATGCAGGGATGAACAATCCGCTCCTTGAGCCAGATGTCCAGCTCAGAAAAACATTTCTCCAGACTTTAGATTCTCTGTACTTGAGCTGCTGTTCTCATAAGCACTTGTATTTGTCCGTCCAGCTAGATTTGGAAGATCCTTGTGAACATGGTCACATGGAACCTGTCTTTTCTGAGCTGACCTGTGATTTAGAGGTGCTGATATCTCTATTAAAACCCAGTGTAGCTATCTTTACCAACAATGCCATATTAGGTTAATATACTGGCAATATACCAACAATGCAAGAGTTACCTAAACACATACTATTTATACATATTTTTAATATGCACTACACATGTTCAGGATAATAGTTTCAGCTTAGTCAGACTAGTCCATTCCTGCTAACAGGGTGTGATAAAATAAAGAACTTATTTCTCTGCCTAGACCAGGTAAGAGCTGTATCTGCTTGACATCCAGCACAAGAAAATAAACTACTTAAAAATGCAGCAATAGAGCAAAAAAAAGAGACTGCTCTACTTCTAAGGCATCAAACCTTCCCAAATTTATGACTGTCCTTTATTATGACTGGTAACACTATGCTGTTATTACAAAGTGGAATTGGGGAAGAATCTCACCTGCAGAAGTAAATTTTAAGCTGTCTTCTGTATTTAAGCCTGTCCTTCAATTTAGGGCTTAATAGGACTCCTCGCAGGAGCTAAACACATGCTAAACAGTTTTGCAGCAACAGTACTCAAGGGTGCTTTCTTGTACCAGGTGAAGATAGATCCTATAACTCACTTTCATTTATTTTTCCATACTTCTGTTGTTTGGATTATCCTGTTGCATAAGAAATGAATGTCCCTACTCCCCTTGTTTATTTTGTCTGATGACATACAGGGACTTCTTAACCCTGGTGAGCATGCACACAAAATACAAACTTCCCCAGCAGCAGAGTTGAGAATAGTCAGACACAATTGCAAAATTAATATTAAAATGAGATGAAAAAGCTCTGCTTTTTCACACAGGAACATTTCATGTTCTTCTGTAAAATGAAAAGTATGCTTATGTGCCCCAAAGCAAATTTTGCTCCCTCACCCCATGGCCACCTCACCCTACAAGTCAATGACTAACTAGAATCTGTGAATTAAAACAAGCCTAGCTTGAGACAGACAGAACATTTAAAAGCTTTGCCGCCATGAACAAAGTGAGTTTACCTCAGCTAATTTGAGTGAGCAAAAGCATCTTCCCGTGCCTAAATGGGCTACAAGAGAGTTGGAGGCAGACTTTTGACAAGAGTATGAAGGGACAGGACAATGGAAAATAGTCCAAACTGATAGAGGGCAGGGTGAGATTAAGTATCAGGTAGAAATTCTTCGCTATGAGAGTAGTGAGGCACTGGCAGAGGCTGTGTAGAAAAGATATCACTCCTCCATCCCTGGAGGTGTTCAAAACCAGGTTAGATGGTGCTTTGAGCCACTTGGTCTAGAGGAAGGTGTCTCTGCCCATGGCACAGGGTTGGCACGAGACAGTCTTCATGATCCCTTCTAACACAAGCCATTCTCTTAAGCCTATGATTTTATGAGTTTATGAAAAGAACACTGGGATGAAAATCCATGGATGCATAGTTGCCTTGAGTCCAGCAAAGTCAGCTCCCCATACCATGGCTGTGGCTGACAGACAAGGGGCTTGCACACAGTCCCCAGGGTGGCACGTGGCACCCCGGACTGTGCTTCTCAATCAGGGCTGCAAAGTTACAGGTATCAAAGAGCTTTGGCCATGGCACAGTGGGCTTTTGACCTGCTCTAGGACAATGCCAAGTGCTTATAGGAGCTACACATCTGCTGCAAGGGGAAGATACGCAGGCATGGAGAGGGAACTGAGGATGCACAGCTCCCACTGAGGCATCTGTGCTGACCGCAGTCACTGGCTGCACACACAAGCTGTGTGGACCTCGTGCATGGCACTGTTAGATGGGTCTACAAAGTACATTATGAGATCATCTAGAGATACACAAAGAAATCCTGAGGAGAACTCTGTAAGAGCATAAAAACAGCAAAACTGTGCCGGAGCATTGGGCTGGCTCATCCTGTTCATGGAGGTAGGGGGCATGGCTAAAAGCTGTTGCACTGTGCAGGCTGTGGGTTAAGCCTATGGCATTAATGCTCTGCACACAGCACGTGGTTTCCAGAGGGAAGATCCTATGATATTTTGGTGTAATTGTTAAACGTACAAGGAGATGAGCAATAAGTATCCCTAGGGGATTATTTCTTTGAGATACACTGTATCTGCAGCTGAAGACAGTTTCACAGCCATGAAGTTATCTCTTTTTCCAAACAGTATAATGATGGGATCTTTGCTATTGCATTGCTGTTGTGTATCAGTTCTTTGGAGGGCGTGAGATCATATCTTCTGCGTGTCACAATAGGAGGAAAAAAAGCAGGCTGAAAATAGATTTCTGCAACAAAGCAATAGAAAAGCAAAATCGGATGTGTCCAAGAAATACATCTGCAAGTCACTTGTAAATCCAAACAGGGAGAACACTATTGACAGGCAATGTACAAATAGTCCTTGTAATAAACTTTTGAGTTCATACTGGTTTCTACAGCTTCCCCCACCTGCTGCATACTTTACAGCCAAGTTGTTAATTACAGCTTTCCTGTTGTTTTCCAGTTTCTTCTCTGCTAAATAATCGGAAGAGAAAGGATTATGGAAAGTGATGCACTTGACAGCAAAAATAAATAAGCAGATGAATACATAACTAACTAAATAAATAATTAATCTAGTAGTCTCCAAGACAAGGCTATTCTAGCTTATCTCCGGTACCTTGAGCCAAACTTCAAGAGTTATTCAAGAAAAATGATGATCTGGCACCTCAGAGAATAAGACATAAGTATCAATTAATGCTTAATTAACACTGCATGACATTGATTTGCATAAATAGAACCTTTTAGAAGGATGTCTCTCTATATTGTGGGTTGAAACAAGATGCCTTGTGGGGAGAATGAGAAGCTCCCTAGTATTATGTAACATCCCTATAGTTATAGCACCTGGAGGCTTTAAATGTATCATGAGCCCAACGTGTTAGATGTTGTATAAATATGCAGTTGCTCAAGAGGTTTATCTTGGATTTCTAGTGTAAACAAGAAGACATGCCACACAGTTCTGGTGACAGGTTGATCAAGGCTAAGAAGACAGGGGACCCAAGGAAATCTGAAAAGGCACATAATCTAGCAATTTCTAATTAGCTGGTATAAGAGGATTTTTACAAAAATTTATTCCCAAAACTTTATCCATATAAAGTGCTTACAAAAGTACACAAATACATAAGAGTTTTCTTTTGGTGTTTAACAGGAAAAAAGAAAGGAAAAGAGTGCACAGGTTGCGGCAAGAGTGCACAGCCAACAGCAAATGTTTTCAAGCTGGGTACCAAATGCCAACCACCTAATGCCATCTTTCCCCACCTGAGTAAGAACAGTCTGATCAGCAATGAGCCATAGTTTCCACTGAGAGCTTCAAGAGGATAGCAGCTCCAAAAATCATCCTGTTTCCAGATCAATGTTGGCTGCTCCTGAGAAATACTCTATATACCCTGAGGCAATGTTGTTACTTTTAATGAGACAATAAAATAACAGACTCTACTGTTCATATTCATCCTCTGAGTGAATTGAAGAGGGACACAAAGGTGTTTAGAGGGCTGGAGCCCTTCTCCTGTGGAGACAAGTTGATAGAGTTGGTGCTGTTCATCAGAAGAGAAGGCTACAGGGAGACCTTAGAACCTAAAAGGGGGTTGCAACAGAGCTGGAAGAGAAACTTTTGACAATGGCATAGAGGGACAGGACAAGAGGGAATGGCTTCAAACTGATAGTGGTCAGGTTTAAATTGGGTATTAGGGAAAAAAATATTTCCTGTGAGGGTGGTGGGGCACTGTCATAAGTTGTCAGGAAAAGTTGTCACTCCTTCATCACTAGGAGCATTCAAGGCCAGTTTGGATGTACCTTTGAGCAATCTGGTCTAGTGACAAGTATCCTTGCCCATGGAAGAGGGTTTAGAATGAGATGATCTTTGAGGTCTTTTCCAACTGCAAACATTCTATAATTCCAAGGCTTTGCAGATTGGACCAGTCAACATGGCATACCCGGGAAGCAGCTCTGGACAGACCCCTTGAGGGGAAGATGTGTCTCATAGCTGGCATGACTGACTCCACCACCCAACTGGACATAACTGGGGAAAAATTCTGTAATTCCACAGGAAATAACTGATTTGGATTCTCTTACGGACTCTTTAACCTTACGTCACTACTCAGATCTCCTGGTAGTCAAAAGGTTATCAAATGCATCATGGTTGTGAAAAACTCCATTTTGCAATGAGTAGCATTTTGTAATGAAAAAGTCTTCAGATTACATTGACAAGTAAGAATTCACCTTCGGTAAGAAGCTATTTAGACATGTCCTCTGAAATTCTTGTCTCTTAATAGAAAGCTTGTCATGTGCAGCGACTCCTAGCAATTTGAGAAGTTTTACTTTAGAGATTTCCTTTTTTTCCTTACTCCACTCAGTTTTCTGTCACCTCATTATACTGTTACCACTTACTATGAAACCTTGACTCTGAAAACACTTTTTCTTCTTTTCCTTTTTTTCCTTTTTCTTGCTTTTTTTTATGACTAGTCTTTATCTTGCAGTGAGATCTTTCTCAGGGGTTAACTTTTTGAACTCTTGCTACAGACACAACATTTCAGCTCACACCAGCCCTAATACTTCCCTGCCCATGGTAGAGGAGGTTGGATTTAAATTATATTTATGGTCTCTTCCAATCCAAACCTTCTTATGATTCTAAGATAATGAAAAAAAAACAATTTAATTCCTTATAGGAGTAAGTGGTTTGTTTCTCCCTAAAGAGTAAAGAATGAAGCCCAGGACATGACTCGCAGGCAGAATTTTCATGCTTTGAGAACTGCTTCCTCTTTCTTATGCCAGTGTCTGTGTAGTGCTGGTGTTCACTAATCCCTTTCATTTTGTCTTACAAGTACACATAATTCTGCATCAATTTCATTTAAATATCACTTTATATTCATGGCTTTGACTTTTAGAACTCCTCCTACTGTACTTGTAGTTTTAATATTAACAGATATTTCTTTCTCTCCATTCATCACTCATATCAAGACTTCCCAGGCTGAGGAGAACATTTGCTGCTTCTTTGCATGGTAGGAGCCATAGGTGCTCCAGACCTTCACTTCTAGGTGATAAGTCCTTAGAGATCAACCCTCAGCAACATTCTCTAAGAAAGTGTGTTTTCATTTGAAAGGCAACTAAATAATGTCCAGTAGTCCCTGCCAACCTTAAATATTCCACAAGTCTTTGATTCATGCTTCTGCTTCTCTACCATTTCCTTGTAATTTTCTGTGTACTGAACAGTCCCAGCTTTGCTTTCCTTCCATTTGAGATGTACCAGCAATGATCTCCAAGCAGCCTTCCCTCTTGATCACTGTGGACAATGTCAGCATCCTGTCCCATGCCTTTAACCTTAATATCATCTTCAACACATACTCTTCCCCCACATGCCACTTCTCAGTTATATTGAGGCTACACACACAGTCAAAGTATGTTCCATGTATCATACTCCAGAAAATGCCTCTCCTTGCTCTCTACCCATCTAGGTAAATCTCTTATCTCAGACCTTATCTTTGAATATGTCAATTACTGTTGAATCCCTTTCTGTGACTTACATCACAGATGTGAATTTGTCCTGATGATATTCCCTGGATACAAAGGCCATTTTTACATGTATAGCATCCACTTCCCTTCCCCATTTCAACAAAACTAGGCTGTCTGCATCCAATCAACCCATGCAGTCATTTTCCAGAGTCTATGCACTGGATTTTCAAAGGAGTGTTTTTTTATTTTCTTTGATGCTGGTCTCCATAAACACTTTGCTAATGCCTTTCTTTCTCTGTAGCAACATCAAAAATTCTCTGACAAGGACTAGGTTGTAGGTGTGCTATTAGCATTGTCTGTCATACTGACCAGTTTCTTATTACATCCATGAGTCTCCTCTGTCTGTCACTACCCACAGCTTCTTGATTTCTACTAAGATACAAGAAATTTCATGCAAAGAATGTCTAAGTTTCTAGAGTGCCTGGCACAGCAGAAATGAATCCATAACGGAGATGGTGATACAAATTATCCTTGTCAGCTAATAAAAATAGAAACGGGTCAATAATAGACATGTTCCAGAGAAATTAGGGAAATTCCTCATGACTCCAATTAGAGAAATATGCTCAAGAAACATTACAACTATCACAATTTTATATATTAAACAATAAAACATGATTATAACATCCCAGGTACTTGAATTAGTACTCACTTTTAGTAGATGCCTTTTTAGAAATATCTAGGAACAATCCATCAAATGCTTCTTGTGGGATACGGTTTTAACCTAGACATGTGTTATTCTCAGTCTACCTGAAAAAAGAGAGACATAAAAAAAGAAAATCAGCATTTTGTTATATGATTTTTAACTTATTTGCTATAGAAAAGTAAATTAACAACAACTGTCTACTGTTATATGGAGCATCTAAAACAGTCATCTATACATATGTGGTTCCTGCTGGAATATCACATCAACACTACTAGGGTGTACTTAGTCATAGAAAGAAATGTATTTATTAAACACAAACTAAGGTTTTCTGTACAGCACTCAGAATTAAATGCCTGTCCTTGACCAACTGTGCAAACACACATCCCTTTGCAAAAAAAGTAGTTCATCAATTTCTCTATTGTATGTTCAAGAGTTTCCATTTAACACAGGAGTTGTTCCTTTCCTCTTCTGTGTTTTTGCAGCCTTCAGATGGTAAAAATAAAAAAGAATTTCTTAATTTATGTGGTTATGCCAAATATCTCCTTTCTTAAGTTTTCTTCCTTTATTAGAGAGAAATGACTGAGATCTTCCAGAGAAGCCTCTTGCTGTTTCCACTCACGTCAGTAAATTATATCCTATCTGAGCTGTGTGTGGCATTGAAGAGCCCCAACATAATGACACATGTGTCACAAACCTATCACACTACAAGCAGGAGGCTCAAAGAAAGTGCATAGCAGTGCTGGGGCTCCTCTTCTGCCTCTCATTAGCTAATTAGACTCAAGTCCCTTTTCTCAGCTTTGTCTCAGGGAGACAAAGTCCCATATAGACTGGGAAGGTGGAGAACACAGCAAGAGAGTGTCTGTAGTTTCACTGAAAGCCACATTTGCCAGACTGCATTTGTCAGTTCTCCCAGGCTACCTACTTTGTTAGATATGCATCTATTTTACATTCACTCCGGTGCACAAGGTGTTGCAGAATTAGAAAAAAAAATAAAATTAGAAGGCTGAGGGATGTGGTAGCATACTGTTAGAGAGTCTTTCCTTGGCAACTTCTTTCCACAGATATGGTCCAAAACTACACTGACCTTCTAATCTTGACAATTGCAAATTAATTTTGAATCCAAGCTGTCTACTGAAAAGGTGCAAAGGTCACCTTTAAATAGCTGCTCCGCTACATTGCCCTTTACTCCACGGTCCACATCCTTTGTCTTCTTCCCATTAATTCTGCTTCTTCAAGAGCACTCCTTGTTGCTGATTGTGTCCTCGTACAGATTTTTTCTCCTCCACATGCATTTTTCAAAGCTGCATCTCATTTTGTCATTTCCTGCCTAGGGTTTCTAGTCTCTCTATCTTTGCTGATTTATGCAGTGCCTCCCAATTTGGATCATTTGTGATTTTAATTAACATGTACTCTTTTCCTGTCTTCTGGCTAATGAATGAAGATATATAAAGAAGACTGGACTCAGGACTGCTCCCTGATGTTCCCCCTCTAGAAAACTCATGTGATTCAGCACATTTTCATTTATTATCTCACTTTGCTAATGGCCCTGTGGATGGTTTTTAATCAACATCACAGGGTCCTTATCTAAGCCAATCTGAATTAATTTTGTGAGTATCCTCTCTTGCTGATGCTCACTTCAAGTAGACAGAAAACAAAAGCAGAAGAGGCCATCACTCACCAGAATGCTTTTCTGTGAGACCTGGAAATGAGGAGATAGTGAGAATAAATTGTTCACTTTCTTCTCTCAGGACTCTGGTAGACTTAGGATCCCCTGTTGCCATAATACCTATACTCCTGATTTTTAATATATGCATTTTAAAACTGTGCCATGCCTACCTGTGTATCTCTGGGATGACCCATCAAAACAACCCAAACCCCTAAATATCAGTACATTCATTTTGAAAGAATGGGCCAAAATAAGGTGGAGTGATTTAGAAAAGGTGAGACTCAGGCACTCGGAACACATAACTGCCTCATCCAGACCACAGGATACAGAGTAAATCTTATAGCAGTATCTGTTGGATCTGGTCCTTAAAGTTATTTGGTCATCTCATTCTCACTCAGCTGGGTTCTGAGATATTTCTGAAGTCCTGGACCAAAGTGTTTTCCTTGATATTATACAGGATGTTTATACTTGATTTGAATCCAAATCCACAAAGTCTAAAATGTGGTCCCTACCTAAAAACTTCTTTCCTATTAGGATGATAATTATGTCATGTGATGGTCATTTCAGCTCCAGTCATGGTTCCATGTTCCCCAAAAATTAGGATCCCAATGACTACATGCACAGCACCCACCACAGCCACTTCCTGATAAACAGTTTTTATATGGTAGTTACACCCTTTTTGGATGAAAATTTAAACCACCTTTCTTCTACAGCAAAAAGGCATTTATAGCATAGACTTGTTTATGTGGGTGATTTATTTTCTGAAATATTAATTGATGTTTCTGAATGAGCACTGAATTATTATAAAAAACTTTATGTAGTTTTTAATAAACACTAGTAGGATTTTTTTATAATATTGCTATTATTCCCTCTTCCCTCTCACCCTCTTCATAAATCAAAACAAAAAAACAAACAAAACCCTACCACCCCCATTAAAAAAAAAAAAAAGAAAGAAAGGAAAGAAATTAAGAAAAATAATTACAAAGGAAAGAGACTAAATATTTCCAGATGTATCAGCAATCATAAAGAAACTAATCACAAGCTAAGAAATTATCTAAGGGAGCACAGAGGGAGGTAACAATATGAAGAAGACAATTTAGAAAATATTTGCAGGAGTAAAATTTATAAATACTCATTATATCTTTTAAACACCTGTCCAAATTAATATGTGTTCTTGCTTCTTCCTTTCCTATTAATATATTTAGTGCAAAAAGGGTATGTAGGATAAAATATTGTCACCAATATTCTCTTCATATTAGGAAATAATTACACAGTTTTTTTATTCCAAACTTTTAAAAATGCCCCAGTTGGAAATGAATTGCCTTTGACTTGCTAAAAATAAGCATAAGAAACTTAATCTAAGTCCATCACTAGTGCAATTTGTACTCTACACTACTTCTGTAAAGAGTAATTAACATTGCATTGCTCTAATTTATTATTGGTTTTAAAAGCCTGAAAATCAGATTCTTACAGCAAAATAGGAAAATGGGAAGCTATATGCCAGGCATATTATTGTGGCTTATATTAATTCAGTTATTTTACCTTTGATGCACATCCATCTATCCATACAACATGAATGCTCTATTGAGAATGATGCTGGGTACTGAACCTTTGGCTCGATATGAAATATGAACTCTGAAGCATAGCTGCAATAATACTTCCATTTGCATTATTATGATTAACATTCCTCTGAATAGGAAGCATCCAGTAATATTAATTACAGAAATTGTGAGATTCCAATTGTCATTAATCACTGTACAGTGTAAAGCAAGCTATCAGAAAACAGCACAGAAAAACTCTTCTTTTGCGTTTTTTTTCTGAGTTCACTTCAACCTCATTTTCAGACTTTTTAACTTGTGTCCATTGACAAGACAGTAGTTATACTTTACTCTTGATTAACACATTCTTTTCAGTAAGGTCCAAAACAGCTTTCATATGAAAGGTTGTATCCAACAGAGCATGTTTTTTCTCATTAAAGACTTAACATTCATCCACAGTTAATTTATCACACAGATACTTCCTGTCTCATGGGAAGGAGAGTGGCCTTGAAGCCAATATTGTTGGTTTGATCAGAAGTTCTCCACAACAGATGAAATAAATGTCTTTTCAAAGACTGTGATTGCTGAATTAATTTAATAAGTGAAAATATGGGAGAGGAAAATATGCAGTTTCTCTATTAAAGTATAAAGAGACATTTTGTCTTATTTGAAACAATATCATCACTAAATCTGCATGATTTTATTCAAATTTTATTTATATACTTTTATATTTGTATCAAGTCAACATTTCCCCTTCACTGCCATTTCTTTCCCCCACAGTTAGCAAAACTGTCAATATTCATTGATTCATCAAAGCAAGCAACTCTGACATTTGGTGCATCAGCTTTCATTTGTAGCAGGCACACGATGCAATGATGTATTTTGATGTGTTACATTGTAGCCTACAGAGCATCCAAAAATAAAGATGCTTTCATTAGAAGTGTTGTGAAAACAAGGCATCTGCATCAGGGACCACACACAAGGAAAGAAAAATTTCTTGCCACCTGTGCTCTTTAGTCTAGACTTTTGATGGTTGGATTGCTTTGGAGATTGCTTGCTTGAGGGTTTTTCAGATATGTTATTTTCAAATGTATCATATATTCAAAAAGCAACTGAGGGGTCTAAGCAGTGTTCAGAGCTAGAAAGAGCAGACTTTTCCTAGCTAGTGTCCTGCTTTGACTAACTCACAGTAGGTGAGATGCCCCTGAATTACTGTGGTATCAACTGAGTTCCTAATGAAAATGCTTGTCTTGCAAGAAAACGCCTTTCCTGGGATGGCAATGAGTGCCAACCTCAAAGACATGAGAAAGTCATATATAGCCTGGCTGCCAGCAGGAGGGTGAGGAAAGGTCATGGGTGTATCCTCACCAAGGACATGCAGACTAACTGGCTTTTCTGGCCAAGTGCACTTCAGTCTCCATCTTTGGTCCTGATTGAAGGACCCATAAAGCAGTTATACATTTTCAGGTAGGAAACAAGTTCCAAATGCAAAAAATTCATTTAGCAAACATTTATCATTAAGCAAAAGTTTAAGTCTCACTGGGGACAGCAGAGCTTCAACATGTGCTTGAAGTGTTCCCTCAGAGGGCTGTGGCTGAATGGGGGCAGTCTAACGAGCTGGAGACACTTAGGACCAGGATTAAATACATATATGCCTACACATACCAGTCACTGCTGCTTCTGATTGTGTCAGTGCTGCACATTTCACATTTCCAGCTCCTTTTCCATTCTCATCCTGCACTGTAAGCGATGACGCTGACACACACACTAAGTGGAGTGAGGCAGGATGTGGAGACAGCACACATAGAAATGAGCTGAAAATCATCCTCCCAAATGAAGCCCTGCTCACAGGACAACATCTCATTATTTTGTTCCCCCATGGAGAATAGAAAGGCACAGCTGATGTGTTTGGAGATCATAGGCATGTTCCAAAAGGCAGCAAATGAAAGCAGGAGAGAGTCTATTTGGGTTATGCAGAGCCAAAGGATGCCTTTCTGTAGGATGGCATTTTGCTTTGCAGTGACTGAAGTCCAACACCACTATAACCTTTTCACTCTCTACAACACCCTGAAAGGAGGTTTTAATAAGGTGTGGATTGGTCTGTGCTCCCAGGTAGCAAGCAACAGGACAAGAGGAAATGGCCTCAACTTGTGCTAGGGGAGGTTTAGATTGAATATCAGGCAAAACCTCTTCACTGAAAGAGTTATCAGGCACTAGAACGAGCTGCTCAGGGAAGTGGGCAATTTTTAACTTCATCAGACAGAATGGTGCCCAGCGAAGTGAGTGTTTTGCACATCCCAGTCTGTTGCTGTTCTGTTGTAAGGGCTACTTCACTGTATTTTGTCTCTTACAATTTCTTTGATTGGTTGGGTTTTTTGTGATTTTATGGTTTTTTTTCCCTTTAAGAAGGGTGAAGCTGTTTTTTAAGTGGTTTATAGAGCAGGTTAAAAAAAGGTTGCACAGTGGAGGCTTCTCAGAATTAAGATAATTTTCTTGGTGTGTATTAATTTCAAGTGAAAAATTGGATTTCTAGGAAATGACAGCACAAGTAAAGGATGTAGAATGCATCTCAGAAGAATTACATTTTAATGTCCATCAATAAATTGCAGTGCTCTGCTCTTTGCATACCAAGCTCTTTCTCACTTGTTGCAAGATCACCAGATATACTTTGTGTGAAAAGTTATCTTTTATGTTCTACTTTTAACTGTGCCATACCTGTCTCATTTGCTTGCATACACTTTGGTCATCAGAGTTGTATCTCAGCTAGCTTCAGACGTCTCCATAACAGAGGTTACAGAGCCATTGGCCTAGACTGTTACATATCCAGTTTTAGTTGAATGAGTTACCAGTCAGTGAGTCTCACCATGAGCTATGTTTTCTCAATGCAAATGAATAACCCCTCTCCCAGTCATTAATTCTAATGCTTCACTGACAAAATCTGAACAGCATTTTGATAATGACACTGTTCATAATATTGCAATAGATCACAATAACAAATTTGGTAAATAACTTACTTTATCAAGCCAGGAGAACTCAAAGACAAAATGTCCTGTTCTGGTCAATTGGAGCAAAGAAACAGGGCATTTCCATCAGCCTGCAAAGCTGCAACCTTAATGGAGCTGCTTCTGCTGTGGAAGTTTCACTCATTGAGCTGAGATTTCAGGTGGACAAAGAAATTTTATCAAAAGGCAACAACTCCTCTGTCACAGAAAAATGGGTCCTCTACTTGCAGATTTTAAAATTAACAAGCCCATACTATGAGGCACTGAAACAGGCTGTCTAGAGAAGTTGTGGATTCCTCCTCCTTGGAAGTGTTCCAAGCCAAATTGGATGAGGCCCTGAGCAACCTGGTCTAGGGGAAGGTGTCTGTGCCATGGCAGGGAGGTTGGGACTATACAAACTTGACAGTTCCTTCCAACCCATAACATTTTAGGATTCAATATCCATCTGATCAAGGCTTGCAAATATTTTAAAAAGCCATCATTCTTTCACATGTGAAACCCTTTTTTAGATCTTACTGCAAAATTTTCTTTGACATACTCATAATCCATATAGCAAAATTCAAAGCATTAAAATATGCCTTTTGTGAAATAACACTGCCAAAACAAATATTTTCCTGGTCTACCGTGGAAAAAGAAAGTCTTTGGCTTCTGGATCACTTTTTTCAGCTAACTCTTATCTGTGGGGAAAAAATATTTTTTCTGTTGAGTTCATTTAATAAGTAAAAACATTTCTTCTGGCCTATTTGAACTGCTGCGTATTTAAAATATCATTGTGAAAGAAAGAGTTTTTGTATTGCCTAGAAAAGCATCACAGTATGCTGCCCAGTTCATAACAGATGTTTCTGTAATTGTTCCTTGATTCTGTAGCGGCTTCAGGTCTTTCAGCAGAGCCTTGACCAGCAATAAAATATAATTTGACCATCAATACACTTTTCATTAAAGCTGTTAAATGTAAGGAACAGTCTTCCCCTTTATCCATTGCAGATTTAATCCAAAACCCTTTCAAAGCTTTCAAAGGATGGGTAATTGCTGCCCCTATTTTTTTGCCAATGGGTAGGTAAGCTGACATTGAGAAGTTTAGAGAAGCACAGCTATTGAGCTCAAAAATGGAAAACTTGATCCTAATAAAGGCTGGAAAATGTGGACTAAGCTATATGGACCCCACGTTTCTTGTAAACTGTGAATACTCCTGTATCTCACTTTACAGATCCAATCTGGTCATTTTGCAAGTTATTTGTACATCTGAACTTTGACATACTCTGGCTTGGAAATGTTGAGGAGAAGTGAGACTTCCTTGAAAAGTTTTTATGCCACTTGCCAGTGTTTGTATATTCTCCTCAAAAAATCTCCTGAAAATCTGTCTCGGCAAATTTCTTAAGGGTAGAATACAAAATGTCAGACACCAATGATTAACAAGATGCACAAAGTGAAAGCTCTCAGTATAACCATTGCATCAAATTAATGTTACCTAAAATTGACATTAAATAATATTTGAACATATTTTTAAAAACTGTTTTCTCAGAAATTAAAAAATGATGTAGCTGCTGGAGTGGACCAACAGGTAGATTGGGCTAGATAGCTCTGTACCACTTTGGGGGCCTGAAATGTTCTTCTGAACCTATTCCTTAATTTTCAATTGATTTACTGCTCTAAATCAACTGGTTGTCACATTAAGAACAGAGGGAAGGACACTGCTCCTGGATCTGAGCATTTCTGTGTTGTACTCTCACCCTTGTCTCCTCCCCTCCTGGTGGTAGAACACTGCTGGGGAGGGTGCTGACAAAGGGAAACACTCCAGGTACATCATGTAGGGACTTCTGATTCCCTCTCTGGTGCCTCTGCCTCCAGCTCAATGTGATTATACCCCAAGACTCAACAGGGCCAAAGGAGTATGGGCAGGGGTTTAGCACCGGGTCTAGCCAAGGGTGCTTCTGACCCTGAGAGATGACATCACCTTTGTTAGGCATCTTCTGGGCTGGAGGGTTGGACATGACACTTAAGAAAGACCTGCATTTTTCCAAATCAGCAAAGAAAGGCCAGGTTGGATGTCCTAGGACATCCCAAATGAATCAAACCTTTAATTCATCAGACAATGCGTTTGCAGCTGTATCCTACATCTGCAGCCTAGAACATGCTATGTCTACGCCATTGCTGGGTGCTTGGTAGGCTGTCCTGCTGGCCCTCACACTAAGACAAATGTAGGCATGCTGTGATGCCCTCTCTGGAAACCATGGAAGAATTTACCTCCTGTATTTAGGCAGCCTATTGACATTTGAATGGCTTTAACGAGGGTCCCCACTGCAAGGGAGCAATCAAGGTTAGAGCTACAGAAAGGTTTTCATTTGTGATGACGGGAGAAGCCTGTGGTCTCTGAATGCCCTTTGCTCCCTACTTTACCTATTCTGAAAAGCCAGGGTGAATAATTTAGATACTTCTGGAAAATCCCAAGAATGAGGTGGTATTAAAAAAGGTCAAAGTGTGCACTTTTATTTATGTGGCTGGACATACACACACAAATGTATTTACATAGATATACATACACACATGCAGATATATATGCATGTAGTGAAATTTTCTGTTATCAAAAGAACTACAAATAGCACATGAAGGCTGAACAGCTGGGACTAGATTGGTATATTGTACTGTAGTGACTCAGCACAGGAGTATTTAATTTCCTCCCAGAGACAAGATGTCTCTCCTTCTCAACTGGCCAAGACTGAGGCAGCTGAGCTGCCTTTGTTTTTTACTGAGTACCTATGATGATATCTTGAAAGGAAAATTCTGTGGATAAGAATTGCAGCGTTTTTCTTAATTTCCCTGAAAATAAATAAAAAATGGGCATTCAGAAGAACTCAGACCTCACAATATTCACATCCAAATGCAAAAATCCCACTCATTTCCTAACTCTGTCAGAAACAACTTCTGTGAAGTTGAGAAAAGTCCCATCACTAAACTTCAATTCAGACCTTCTTTCTATTTAGCCCCTTAATAAAACAGGAGCATACATTCTATTATGTGCTGGGACAGCAGGAAGGAAGCTGTTTAATGAGATGCCATAACAGCCCCTCCACCTGATTTGTCACAGGTATCTTTACAGATGTGTTTGTACCAGGAAAAATTCACTGAATTCAGGAATAGTTCACTGAACTATTTTTTTATAATCAGCTTTACTACCATCCCATCCCTGTCCAGTTAATAATTTGTATAAAAATAACATTTCTGCTTCTATAGAAAATTTGTAATTCTCTAAAGGCAACAGCCTCCCTATCCAGACTACCTCTCAGGACAATATGTCGTAAAAATGACATTAAGTTATGACTTGAGCTACTCTTTCTCATTTAATTAGCAAGAAGGGTGTCAAGCTAATGTTATCATCTTGAGTAAATTGATGGGATTTTTCCCTGCTCTATAGAAGTTGAATGAAAGGAAAACATATCTCTTGCTCAGCTCCCAGGACTATATCCCTCCTGCTGCTGCGTAGTGTAGATTGGCATTTTACCTATTATCAATAGATCTCCATCATTTGGAATGAGAATGGCAATCCTTCAGACCTGGTTTTTTAAAGCAAACCTATATCCATAGGAGCAATTAGTCCCCCGCTGTGAGTTTAGACACGCCAGCTACACTGCAGCTGCTGTCTGTTGCCAGCACTAAATTTTCCTCAGTAGTGGATCAACGTGTTTAAACACTTTGATCTTCTTTATCTCAGCCAGGAGATTTGAAAGCCTCCTGGCTGAACAAGTTTTCTTTAGGGTGAAACTCCATCTCATCCACCATTTCAGTGCTGACCTGAAACATTTGTGCTTTATTTACTGGAGAGGCATCGTCTTTTGAAATGGCCTCTCACATCCTCTCAGGAAGACGTTTTTTTCCATTCCCCCCCTAACACTTAAGTAATGGTACTTCAAACAGCAAATAAGAGGCACAAAGGGGACTCAGTCTTCTACGCAGCAACTCAGAACCATCTTAATCTCCATCACACAGTTTCTGATTTTCTTTTTAATCTCCCACAGCACAGTGTGCACCAAACACAGCTGAGAACGTGTATTTAAGCTGCCTTATTACTGTTACAGTATGAAAGCTTAACTCTTGTTTGGAATAGAGGAGCACAAATGAACAAATGCAAGGAAACAAGCATCTTAGATGTGGGTACAGCAGAGTAGATGATGGCAGATAAGAAATAGCACTGGGTTGAGGTTTATTCTGTTTTCTCACTTTGCAAGGAGCCACAAGTGAACTTTTAGTGATGTGAAAATGCTGAGCAGAGAAAACAGGCTGACTGTCAGGCTTATTCCTCCAACCACTACAGAATTCCTGATTATCCTACCCAAACTCTTTTCCTCTTTGCACACCCTAGAGTTGGCACAGCTGTGAATAGGGAACCCAAATCAAATCTCATTAATGAAATTACTTACCTGAGTTTTGGACTGTTGATTGATTTGCCATCAAACTGACTAAATTTACTCTCACATAAAATTTTATTTCCTCTGATAAAAACAAGAGTTACACTGCTTGTAAAGCTCATGGAAAGAGGCAAAGAACAAACCTTATTGCAGCCCTTCAGTACTTAAAAGAAGCTTATAAGCAAAATGGGGACAGACTTGAGTAAGGCCTGTAGTGGTAGGACAAGGGGTAACTGATCTAAATTAAGAATGAGTAGAGTAGGTAGAAAGAAGTTTTTACAGCAAGGGTGGTGAGACACTGGCTCAGGTTGCCCACACAACCTGTGGATGGGGTGGATGCCCTTTCCTTTGAAACATTCAAGGTCAGGATGGCAGGGCTCTGCCCAACCTGTTCTACTGGAAGGCATCTCTGCCCATGGCAGGGGGATAGAATTAGATGACCATTAAGGGTCCCTTCTAAACCAAACCATTCTGTGATTCAGTGATTCCAGAAGGAGCCCAGAGAGCTTCACTGATATGAAAACTTTCTGAATGTCAGGATTATATTAAAATGGCTGTGCTCTTATCAAAATACTTGCTCAGAAATGCAGATAAAGCATTTCCTTCACCCCAGTATCTGGTGCTGGCAGTGACACAGAAATAACAGTATAATTCGAATAAACAGCATAATTTGAGACTTTTCTTTTTGTCATAAGGGATTGCTCCCTAGGCATGATTTTAATACCACAGACAATCAGAAGAGTTGATAGAGAGACAGATTACTGAGTCAAAACTTAGGTGAACTTTGTTTCTGCTGTAGTCTGAGTGCTCCCACCCTGCACCAGCTGGTTTTATTACACAGGTGGATGGAATGTGTTCTGCTCCATTTCCAAGGGAGCCACACAAGCCTAGCATAAATCAGTCAGCGAGAACCTTGAACCACACATATTAGGAATGTAAGCAAGAGGAATTCCAAAATGAAGCATGTTTGGACAAAGAGGCAATTATGGCATGGAGAGGAAAGGAGTGTAAAAACTTCATCTGGAATCAAGGATGGAGCACAGTAGCTCAAGGAGGTGGAAAGTCTGATTCTTTATTTATATAACCTCATAAATGGGGTGATTTTAATCTCCTGTATATGATATAGCATATCTATTAGAAGTGAGTATAACAGATTGATTCCCAAAGAGGATTTAGGAAACTGGTCTTATAATATCCACGTGGTTTAGAGAGCCAGATTCAGGTCTCATTTACAAAGAGTCTGCCCAGGTGTGCTTTTATGGACATTGGAATTATGCAGAATGGAGGCAAATGATATGCAAATGTGGCGGGTTTGCACTGCAGACACAGGAGGGAGGAACAGAGTGGCTCGTGTCACTGCATGCTGCAGGCTTGACCATAAAAATGCATTCCCAGTGGGTCAGCACCTGTTTAGATAAATGGTTTACTTGAAATACACAATGCAGGAGAGCTCACTCATTTATCCATATGGCACTAACACAAATTGCCAGCTGTGGCCAGTCGTCCAATATGTTCTCTCTCCATCTATGACATATGAAACCATATGGAATCATCTCTCCATTAGGAAGAGATCATTTTCAGACAGGAAGGTTTTCTGACACAATTATTAGCTGTGGCGTTCTTGACCAGGAACAGGCTGAAATAAGCAGGAAACAAAAAGGGGCTTATGTTGCCTTAAAGGGTCATGTGAAGAATTTTCTGTTTTTAAATCATCTTTCAAGCTCCTTTTTTCTTTTTCTTTTTTTCTAAGAGTGCCTTTTATCTCTCAGCTTAATGTCATCCTGCTGCATGAGATGCCTTTCTCTTCACCCATTTCTACAGTGAATGATCATGGTGCATGAGGCTACTAGTGTCCTTGGAGCTTGGGTTTGATTGGGGCCAGCAAGCAGGTACGTGACTTGCTGGAGACTGCCTGTTTTAGGAGTAAAGGCTGAACACCCTGTTCAGCAAATAAGTGGTCCCAGACCTGCACCTCAAATGTACTTCCTTCCCAAGTGTCCTTGTCTACACGATGTAGGCTTCGCTCTGAACCAATGCTAAATACTGTATATCAGCATAAAATCAAAGGAAAACAGCGTCAAAACAGAGTCACTGGCTGAATTCAATAATGTCTTTATTGAGACAGAAAATCCTATTAAGGTAGTTCGCCTGCTCTGAATCTGGAATAACTCAATTACTCTTGATTTGCACCAATGCAAATGAGATGAGAATCTGCCCCCAGAACACTTGCTAGCTATGCTCATTGACATGATCAGAAGTACAGTGTTCCCTATAATCAGCCTTGGTTTACCTCTAATGGATATAAGCAGAGACAAGAGCCTCAGGCATTTCAGGCTGTGGAGTGAATAGCTGATCCCTGTCTGCCTGAAGAGTATGCAGATTATGTATGGAGAATCAGAGAAGCTTATTTTGGAAATTAAGTAAAACCAAATGAGTCTAACAGCAGCATTTACAGATACAGGACCTCTCCTCCCATATGCACTGTAACTCACCTAATCCAGTGGAAATCTGAGTTAAATCAGCATGCGATGAAAATAAGCTCCAACCTGTAGTACAGCCCAGACTATCCACAGAAGAGGAAGACAGAATAATTACTACTAACTTTAAAACTAAATTGGAAGTATGAAGTTATTTGATCTAGCATCCTAGTACTTGAAACAAGGTCTGGGCTCTTACATCCAGTGATTGCAGCCAGACTAGCCCTCAGACAGTTCAAATGTATGAATAAATAGATGATGCCAAACAGGTAAAATTTTGTAAAATTATTGGTAAGTGTCTTCTGCTTAACACACCATGGCCCCATTGCCAGTTCTTTTCATCCCCTTGCTGTTTTATAGGAGTTGAGGATATAGATCTTTTGAAAGGATTTGGATCTGGGTAACAAGTTTGGTGCTGTCTTTCTAACAGTGTCATATCATGTCACGTATTCTGAGAAAGTGAGATAGACAGCTGCTTGTGGTACCACCACAGGCCACAGTTAAGGAAGTAAATAGGAAACCAGATGAAGACAATATATATATATATATCTGTAATCTATCTTGCTGATGGTTATCACAACACAGTAAGAAACACCAACCAAGAAGCTTTGCAAGCAGTCTAGAAGCTACTTACATAATAATAAGGCAATTTAATGTGCAGTAAGTGGAGATTTCAGACAACTTTCTCCTGGCTAGATGGCCATATGCAGAAAGTGACCACAGCAAACATAGTAAGTGAGAATTCATATAAAACACTCCAGAGTATTTTAGGCACCTATTTACAAGCAACACAAAGCACCTAAAATCAGGAACCTAAATCTGCTAGTTAATGCAGAAATTTCCAGATAAAGTAACATTTAAAATTTGTATTTAACTAACAGATGGAATGGACAGGCTAGTAATTGTCCACTTTGCTGACAATACAAGGAGGCAGAGACTCAGTCTTGCCTAGAGACAGCACTAACCGGGAAGCAGAATACATGGATTAGTTTCCTGTCTATATGGAACAAGCTCCATACATTAATATTTTCAGAGACATTAACTCACAATTTTCCAGTCCTTTTCTGACACTCTAGTTCAGCTAATAAAGGATGCTGTTGACCATCTACTGGACACAAGCAGTTGTTCTAGCACGTCTCTCTTTTTCTCATGACCAGAGACACTTTTGTGATGAATCTGATGCTTATGAGATGTTTCTGAAAAATATTTTTCTTTCCCAATCTACAATAATACTGAGCAGCACTGGTATACTGGCATCTCAGGAGGTTTCTAGTATTCCAGCTGTTCATCTTGAAGGTTGTGATCCCAGTTCTTTCTGCAATCACTTACTTATTTTTGTGACATCACAATTGTTCTCCGCCTGATGATTTGCCTTTCTTAGGTCCTTTAACTGCTTATACTTGACATGTCTTCATCATGCATACCTGACATATTTTAAAACACCACACGCAAGCATCTCACCAGAGGAGCAGTTTAGCTCAATGCCATGTCATGCCATGCCTTAGTAGTTCAAAGCTTTAAATCCATACCAGCAATTTTCACACTCATATTTGTCACTCACCGCCAGCTACCAAGTCAACACATCACTTTAGCTCTGACATGTACATCACTACTTTAGGCTACAATTTGAATCAAAATCCTTCTTAAATCTACTAGTGCATTGGTTAAGACTGTGGAGATCACAATCTATCAGGAACTGATAAAACAAGATAATTCATATGTTTTGACACATTTTATGTACAGATAGGGTGTTTAAAACACACAGACCCATAGAAATATTTCACATAGTCACCAAAAATTTATAAACTGGCATTTACTGCTTTCATAACTGCATTTGAACAAAACATCCTAAAAACTCAGTAACATATAGAGGTTGCTGTTCCAATCTAGTATATTTGCTGGGAATTGATAAAATTGTTTGCTTTGTTCAGTTTTTTTCTGTTTCCACACCCACTACAAATGAGCGCTACACCATTGGTGCCAACATAAAAGAGTATTCTGAGAACATGGATAGTAACAGAATTTATCTCAAGCACAAAGCTTTGTGGATCTATAAAGCGTTACCAAAGCAAACATGCTGCACAGATGATGCTACCCATCTTGAGTAGCAATCTCATGTACAAAAAAGTTGTCTTCCCACTTGTAGAAGCAGTAAGGTCCTGAGATGCCCATCGGCTGATTTCAGAGCCATTGCATTAAAATCTGGAGAAAGAGTCATCAGAAGTCGTCTGCTTTAATACTTGTCATACTTAGCCTTTAAAAAAATCCTACAGGTGCATTTATTCTCACAACCTTTTGAACATCTCTGGTCACAAGTCAAGGCAAACTTGCCAAATGTGGCAGAAACTAAATCAAACCGTATCAGGACCTGAAGTCCTTCTTGCATCTATTTTATTTAGTGATTGGGAAGAAGATGCCAAAGACACTCTGTGAGGTGGATCAGAATGGAAGTGTTCTTTCAGGCTGCAAAACTAAAGATTCCAGCCAGCTACTCTTTGAGAAGCCCCCGGCACATTTACTTCCCAGACCTGGAAACTACAAACATTCAGTCAGGTAGCGTACAGCTAGAATTACCCCTGCTTTTCATTAACTTCAGTAGAGATGCATTGACACTGACATGGAATTACTGTGAAGAGTAGTTTGTCTCTTACTGTAAAAGGCAAATGCCATCCAGACTCGGGGATGATACCTGCGTCTTGTCCCTTGCCACCATTCAGAATTACGATTCATCTATGCCTCCTATTCCTTTCCCACTTGTCTGCTGAGATATGATGCCTTCTGGGACAGGCTTTGTCTTACACATATTTATCTGTGGACTGATGTTGCCTGAAACTACAGCAGCATCCAACTGCTGTAGCTGTATTCGAACACAAATACACAAAACAACAGTAAAATGTCTGCACCTCCGTAATATCTTTCCTGGGTGGGAAAGGGAATAAGCTGCAAAAATCAAAAGCAGGTCTGTTGTGATGCAGTACCTTGCTTTGTAACAGTACAGTTATTTTAGTAGAATATTTATATTCTCAGAAGACATAGTTATACTGCTAAAAAATTCCAGTCTGTGCTGGAGTAGAATCTCTCACAATGCTGCTGCAATCCTGGCTAGTACCTGTGGATTTTACTGCAATGAAAATAATGAATAATAAAAAGTAATAATTGAATGTGAACTGCATGCACTGGGCTGTCATGGGTAGGCAATACAAATGACTTGCAGAAATTCTTCCTGCTCTTCTGTATTCTGCTCTTGGTGACAAGCTCTTTGTCAACTTTTCCTTCACTGTTAGCAATGAAAATGTGCATGTGTGGCAGCCAGTAACTCAAGCTTCCCATGGGGACAGTTAATTCTCTGCTCCTTGGTCCTGTGCTTATTTCCCCTCAGTCACTTTTCCCCTATGGATCCTGTAACAGAGCAGAAAACGTGCTGGAAAGAGAATGAGAGCAATAATTAACCACAAGGAATGAAGGAATGAGACTGCTCAGAAAGCGCAAGAAGCAATGGCATGTAAAACACAAAACATCACTGCTTAATGGCTTAAACAAGGAACATGAAAGCCTTGTTCTTTCCTTTCCAGTGACACAGGAGTCTCCCTATCCACAGAAATATCTCTGTTAAAGGATAACATTAAACAATCCAATCTTTAATAAGCCACTGGAAACCCAGAGGCACAAGACAGACCCCTTTTGTTTATCACAGACCTTATATGCTCAGAGGTCTTCAGATGAATGAGGTGCCAGACAGCAGTCTGGGGGGACTGGGGTTATTAACTCAACACCCTCCATCAGCTTCACAAAACCATCTCTCCGTGCACTCAGACTCCACCCTGCCTTTCCCACAGTGGCAGAGGATAATGAGGAAATTATTTCAAAACTATAAAGAGTCTAAAATAAATTTGCTTCTATCTGAAAGTCAGTTCTATGCCACATATTTACACAGGATCCACATCCAAAGAAAAAAAAAACTTAGCTTTTATGAGTTCAACGTAGAAACCCCAAAGGAGTTGCTCACTTGCCTAAGCAGGGGCTTCTAGTTCTGACTGAGATCTCCTGGGGTATCCCACAGCTTGTTCCCCATCTCATGTCCACTATTTAGAACACCTTGTGGCACCTCATATAGCAGTGAATGGCTGTGTCAGGTACCTGAGCTGTTCAGTCTATTCCAGGCTACAGTTTCACCCCAAGGCTAGTTTGTGATGAGAGCAGAGTTTGCAGAAAGTTTCCTTTTCTTGCTTGGCTCACATTGGCAATTAGTCCTTGGAGAACAAAACACTGCAGAGGCAGGACGAAAGCATGTGAACAGAACAGAGCTCATTTCCTCTCTGGCTGGCGTGGGGAACAGATAGAGCCTTTAAACAGCAAGCATCAGAAGAAAAACTTTTAGGTCTGGATGTCAGGTCTTAAATTTTCTTCCTATTTGTATGTTGAAAATTCAAAACTGTAACCTGTTAAATAAGGATTTGCCTAATGCCTCATATAAAGCTCACCGAGTTCTGCTGTAATACCAGTTCTACACCTGAGTGACAGTGTCGGCTTCCACATTTGCAGCACTGGGGCACGAGCTCTTCCTAATTTAATTGCAAGCGTTAGATCAAGCTGCAGAGAGGCACTTCCAAGAACTGGGATGTTTGAAGATCCATCCAAACTCTTGATCAAGACAAAGCAAGCCCAAGTTACCTGTTTCATGTTTCTCCTTCAACACCAAACTAACATGTATGGGGAAAAAATGAGGCTTGTGTGCTTTTCATGGACAGGCAGGTTTTGCTCAGAACCTTTTTCATATCCCGCTCCAAGTTCAGCCACCTGGGAGCCGCTTGACTCCCAGGCTTGGTGGAACTCATGACAACTTCCCAAGCACCTCATATGCTTGTTCTAAGAAAGCAGAGCCAGTTTTTAGCTTTATCTTTAAAAGTGAAGTAACCCAGAGCTCTGCCCCGTTAGCTATGCAGGACAGATAAGTTCAAAAGCACTTTGGCAGGGAACGTGCGTCTGACACCTTTCCTACACATGATGCCCCTCCAAATAGGTTCCTAAGCTAAACCATAGCCTATGATAGGACTTGGTAAAACAAAAGGGGATTTGTGAAGGTACGTGGCAAAAATGGGCTGGCTGAAAATACATGTTATGCTTAGAAAACTCCTTTGAGCTTACAGTTCATCTAGCTGGGTGATCCCATATGAAAGTGGGATCTAATAAGGCAGTGAAGCTGCATGTAAACAGGTAAGCAAATCCCTGCAAAAAGTATGAGCTCTCTCTGGAGGTTGTGATGGAGAATCAAATGCATGTGGGCTGGGTGAGAATTCCTCATTTGCACCAGGACAGCAGTGTATAACAGCCTCCTTTGCTTTGCCTCATTCCTCACACTTGCAGAACAAAGACTTGCAAAACCTTTAAAGATGCCAGCATGGTGTTTACATCTTGCTACAAGGAGCAGTGAGCAGCAGGATTTTGATCAAGAAAATCTTCTTCAGAGTGAAATAATCACGTGAAGGGGGAGAGAGAAAACAGACGGACTGTGGATGTGATAGAAAAAGATACTATGATTTTTCTTGAACTTACACAGTTAATTTTTGAAAAATTGCAGAACTTCCAAGCCTTTAAGAAAACCCCCGGTATAGCATGAGCTTACACATGATCAGTTTGTCCAGCTTCATGTTTTCCCTTTCTTACTGACCCCTTTGATGATTTTCCAGGCAAGTGAAGCTGGACATTTTTTAGAAGGGGGCATCATGGCCAGGGAAGGGTTACAACAACAGATGCCCCACATTTGAAGTGCTTCTCTAAGCCTCTGTATGCACACAAACAAGAGAGGTTGCTGAGACTCTCTTCACATTGAAAAAGATAAAATCAGGTCACTTAAGACAGAGAGAAGAAAGAATGAGACAAAAAAAGAGCTCAGAAGTCACCACTAAGGGAACATCGTGTACATATAAGAGTAACGCAAAGGGAAAAGTGAAATTCCTGCAGACTCCAGTTCTTGCATGAATTCCCTCTGTTGCTATGAGAATGATTGGGTTTTTTTTCCAGCCTTTCTTTCCCCACCTACAAAACGGGGACAGCACTTACATAACCATTTTGCAAAGTGCATAGGAGGATTAGCTGGCTGTCATCTGTCATATGAGCAGACCTATGAAAGTGCGAAGGAGTATTTTTAATAAATACCTCATTACCTCATTATATTTTTGACTTCAATTCTTCCCAGGAAGGTCAACTTCATTTTTTTTTTTCTGTTATCCTCCCCAAAATGTGCAGATCCCTTAACCATCTCATCCCTGGTGAGCCATCTTTACCTAAAATGACTTGCACACAACGTGATGTGCTTCTCTTGGTCAGTCACGTATACAAGTCACAGTGGGCAGAACATTAAACAATAACAGATTGATTTGTTTTTTTAATAATCTGACCTTGTTTGATCTGGACAGGCAATGGTGTTTTACATCCTGTCATGCTGCAAACATGACAGGCTATGGATCCTTGTTATGCTGCTGTGAATATTGAGTGATTGCAATGAAGAATTCTACCACATAAACAGAAATCAAAATAACTGTAAATAACATAGGGTATTTAAATAACTTGGAAGTGGCAGCAACCTTGTGCTTCAGGCTTTAACCTGCACAGATCTGTGAGATTTTGTGCTCTTTGCAGCTAAGGAATGGGGCAAATTTTTTTTCCATCATACATAAAGCCCATTTCATTTGTTCTAATCAAGTTGACCTGGATTCACTTGGCTTCCTCCAAGCAAAATTCACTATACTGCTCAAGAAAAAGAAAAAACAAAACCCTCACAGTATCTGCCAGATGTAGTGACCCTCAGCTAAAA
>VZTB01015536.1:391837-591815 GCA_013397245.1 Thryothorus ludovicianus | reverse complement strand
CAGCTAAAAAAAAAAAAAAAAATCATCAGCATATTATTTTATTTCTTTGGCTGATTTGCTTTTGTTTCCTAAAAGCCTCTGGGACACAAAGCCAGCACTAACTTTCCTCTCGATCACAATGCTCAGAGATAACATTAACTTGACCCACTTGAGTCAATGAGTTATGGTAATAAATGACTGAAGGCAAATTGACTCTCCTGATTCTCCACAATGCAAGTCTCGATGTATATGGAAAGGCTTTTTTCTTTTATCATTTTGAGGGCTTACCACTTACCAAGGAGCACTTTCTAGGGCGAGGGAAGCTGCCATGTGACCCATGTAAAGTTGGTAAATAGTAATTTAGACTGGTTTTTTTGCACATTACACAAAAGAATGACTATAATAGTGCAGGAATTACAGTGGAGGCTACTTGACGCTTATTCTGCCTTTGGCGAACTCGCAGTGCAGAAGGACAGGTATGATGGACATGGCACTTGGGCTATGTTGCAGAAGTGTAAAACGACAGTCTCAGAAGGCAGACAGGAAAATGAAAAATAATTCAGTCTAACCCTTCTCCTGTTTTTTCCATGGAATTTTCCTAATGGTAGCCCAACTGCTTTCACAAGAAATTACAGTACAACTTCTATTTTGTCATGTCATCTCTATAGCAGAACAGACTGCAGCCCCTGGCAGATTTTGCTCATACCAGAATACAGTTCTCTGCCCTCTTTGCTTCCCTAGGTCCTTAAGTCACTACTCTAGATGACTGGATCCTGAAGTGGCTGAAAGCCTTCTTCAAATTTCTGTTATTCCTGAGCCTCTCTCACCTTCCTTCATCAGGCTATGACAAATAATCTTCCTTCCTCTCTTGAGTAGGAAAGATATAGAAGCAGAAGTAACTGCTTTCATATCCCTGTGAACCATTTAATTCTAAGCCCCCTGCTGTGGCAGGAACACCTTCTATGAGGCCAGGTGGTTCAGGGACCCATCCAACCTGCCCAGGGATAGGGCAACCACAACTTCTTTAGGCAAGCTGTGCCTGTGCTTTGCCACCCTCACAGGAAAGAGTTTCTTCTCAATGTTTAATCTAGAAGTGCCAGTACTCCCTATCCTGTCACTCTCTGTCCTTGTCAATAGTCCCTCTCTAGCTCTCTTGTAGCCCTTTTAGGCACTAGAAGGTGCTCTAAGGTCTTCCTGGAACCTTCTCTTCTCCAAGCTGAACGACCCTAAATCTCTCAGTCTGTCTCCAAAAGAGAGGTGCTTCAGTCCTCTGAGCGCTTTCACAGCCTCTCTGGACCTGGCCCAACAGGTCCATCTCCATCTCTGCTGGGCACCCCAGAGCTCAATGCAGTGCTCCAGGTGGGGATCTTGGGCATTAACCAGAGCTAGTCTTGTCATCAAATCTGATTGGGCTTGGAAGTAAATGGTTGCAAATATGCTGCTTTGAGGAAATGAAGATGCGATCAGATAGATCCATTTATTCCTCCTGAAGCCTAGAGAAATATTTGTCTGATATGAAATGAAGAGAAAAATAGCGCACAAGACAAGTGGCTTTGGACTCATTTTAAAGACACTTCCTCATTCAGTCATGAAACATTTTGACCATTTGGTGCAGCAATGGTCAGAGCTGGATGTGTCTTCCAGGACTAAGGAAGGGATGGTCTCCAAGCACTGCCTAGTAGTGACTGGAGGGTTCATTTCACACTGGCATTTTGTTAGGCAAAATAGAGGGAAGGGAAGACCATCATGTTGATTAAATTTGTTACCAATCCACTACTAGTAAGCTTCATTGCTAATGATGACTCTCTTTTTCCCACATCAGAAGACAGTTCATGCCATCAGAGCATTATAATGAGAACAGGAGAGCTATGTTTCCCAGATCAAGGTTTTGCATACCAAACTGATAGAAGGGGAAGATATCTTCATGAGTTGGAAACTCTATCAAGAAGGATAGGATTGCTCTGCAAATTACAAGCTGGACATGAGTTACACTAATCTACATCACTAGAGACTCATTAATTAGACAAATATTTAAGAGCAAGCACATAAATAAAACACCTCCAGGTTGCAGATAGATTACATGCATGCATGCAGTTCTATTATGGATACATTTTCTTCATAATTCATGCTACATGGCCATTGATAAGATTTTAAAATTTAATATCCCATGCTGGCAAATCCAGAAACTACTTCCCAAATAATCTACTGCCCATACTGATCTAAGACCAGCCTATAAATGGTGCACCAGGCAACTGGATTGTCACTGTGGTTTTTTGGCATTTCTTGTCATTCTTCTAAGATGATATGAAACAATAACTGCATTCCAGAAAAACAACAACAACAAAAAAGACAGGAACATTCTTAATTGGATACTTAGTTGAGGAACAAGAGTAATTCTTCCAATGGATTAAAAGAACACCATTAAGCAGTTAAAGAACACAGTTTTCTGAATGCAATGATATGAATATTTTATATCACTGTGGGACTTTTACTTTGAGAAAATCCTGAAAATCTTTGCAAATTAAAATTTGTGGGGAAATGCCATACAGCAATCAGAGTTACTTGAGCAACTCTGTGTGAACAGTTAGCAGCAGGACTGTGACTACTATGAAAAAGGTCTGGTTAATGTTTTTTGTGAGTCAAAACCACCCACTGTCTCAAAATCAATTCAATGTTTTAATGTATATGAAATAGGTGAAATTTTCAGTTTGTCCAATGAAGTAATTTTCAGTTCTTCAACAGATCAAAAATAGTTGCATTTTATAAATTTCTGTAGATTTTACAGATTTTTGCAACCTGTTCCATTTTCTTCAGAAAATATGTTTTGGTTTTGATCCTTAGCTATATAATTGATTAATCAAAATGCAGCAACCAAATCTGGTAGTATATGGTCATCAGGTCTATAAGTTGGTTATTCTTATAAACTGAATGATTTCAAGCTTTTATTGCAAAGAAAGTCTTAGATTATAATTTTTCTCTAGGTTATTTATAACACTACTTTTCAAAAATAGTTTAAAAACTATAAAAGACTTGAGGCATTTTAATTGACCTGAAGTACATGCATTTGTTTTCCCCTAAACACTTGTTTGTATGTGTGCTTTAGCTCTGCTTGACACAATATTTCTGCCCTCTATTTTTTGGAATCTTAGGTGAATCCCAATCTTATTTCACAGCTGCACTGCTTCATTCCTACTTGCTCCAGGCTGAGGGGATCATGCCTGAGCAGAGCCTGAGCTCTCCCTCTATGTTTCTTGGTATGTACAGGTGGAACCTGAGATGTGGATTGCTACCAAATAACACAACTTTAGCTGTTGAAAAGAGCCAGGCGTGGAGGAAATAGTGACTCAGAGAGGAACACTCTTGTAGCACTTCTTGGCTCCTTCAGGGCTGCTGCTGTAACTGACTCATGGTGTGCAGCCCTTGCTGAAGGCTGTGCACAAAACTGAGTGATGCCTTCACACTTGGTGAACGTCAGTACGATTCCACTGAGTCAGAGAGTCAGTAGGGGATGATGGCTTGCATCTGGGTTTTCCCCCCACGCTCATCACTGGTCAGGCTGCCCCTTAAATCCTGTGTTGTTTTGGGTCCCTCACTACAAGAAAGACATGGAGGTACTGGAGTGAGTCCAGAGACAGGCAACAGAGCTGATGGAAATTCTGGAGCACAGGTCTGATAAGAAGCAGCTGAAGGAGCTGGGGGTGTTTAGCCTGGAGAAAAGGAGGGTCAGGGTGACCTTCTCACTCAACTGCTATAGTGTTAACTACAACTGCCTGAAAGGAGGTTTTCAACAAGTGGAGGTTGGTCTCTTGTCCCAGACAACAAGTGATAGGACAAAAGGAAATGGTCTCCAGTTGTGCCAGGGGAAGTTTAGATTGTTTACTAGGAAAACTATATTGTCCAAAAGCGTTGTAAAGCACTAGAACAAGCTACCCAAGGAAGTGGTGGAGTCACCGTCCCTGGAGGTAATTTAAAGACATGCAAATGCAGAGCTTGTGGACTGGGCAGTGCTATGTTAATGGATGGACTTGGTGACCATAAAGGTCTTTTACAACCTGAACAATTCCGTGATTCTAAGATGGAGCATGCCCCAGACCCTCTCTTTTCCAGGTGAATGCAAGTCTTGTCCCAGGTATCAAATCGACCCTGTTACACTACTGAGACCAGGGGCTGAGTTCCAGCTGGCTCACTGCTTGCTGACATTGTTTGGCTGTCAGTGTTACATGGAACTCACCAAAACAAATCAGCTCTGGAGAAGGTAGGAATGTAGATGTGAACTTCTTGGTTTTGTCCTATAGGCTATAAGTATTTGTCCTTTAGGTGGTAATTAAGTCTCTAGAAGTCTTTTTCCTCTATGTTTTCTGTTTTGGGGGTTTTTGTTTTGTTTTTTTTTTAAACAACATAAACACAGCTGTAGAAATCCCAAACAAGCTGCCTACTTGCAAGGGAAATTTCTCTGAGCATGCAATTCTCACTTTCTTCCTTTTTTGTGGTCATATTTATATATTTATTTCTTATTTACCTTTTTTAAAATGTATATCCTATGGAAGCTGTGCCACTGACCTACTTTTTAAAATGCATTTTAGGAATCCCTAGTTCTTAAGATGTTTTAATAACAGCATTTATACTGCTAAGCCTAGTCCAAGCAGGTACCAGACCAGAGCAAGCATTTACCATAGTGTGTGCATAAAACAAAAAATCAAACCAAAACCAAACAAAAGATCTTTATAAAAAATAGATTTTGTCAGGCTTGTGAATAATGCAAACAGTGAGCTGAATTGTGTCAAAATATAAACCAAGCAATTCTTTTCAGTGATGCAAATCTTCTGCAGCCAGTCTGAAGTCTCAGTCACAAAGGTTTTTCTGCAGTATTAAAGAGTAGACCTTCTTTTCACTGCAGAGTGATAAAGAGGCACTAAGCCCTGCTCTGTTGTTAGTCACAAGTCATTTTAATGTGGGTCTGTAACACTGTGAAAGGTGACCTGCAAAAGGCAAGTGGCAGGCTATAATTCAGTGCCTTGGAAGGTAACACTGGGATCTAGTAGCTGATAATTGACTTTCCTGTTATACACTTATCATCTGTAACACTTTCAGACCCTCAGTGGGTCCTTGCTAGCAGCATCTCTGTTAATCCCCACAATGGGGAGGGAGCAGTAAACTGTTCATTGCACAGGAATGACTCTCCCAGGCTGTCTGAAAACAACAGCAACAAACATGTTGCTGTCAACTCAGCTCCAATTATCAGTCACAGGCCACTAATTAATATTTTTTACATGATACAAACACTACCTGCCCTCAAAATTGACGGGGATCCTGTTGTAGAAGTACAGGGTAAGACCACTATCCTAAAGAATTTATAATCTTTCCAGCAAGGGGCTGGAAGAGTATTTGGGAAATACCCATGGCATTTGTGCCCTGTTCTCAAACACCTCCCTAAGTGCTGACACGTGGCTACTGTCAGAGACAGACAGGAGATGAGGTGGGTTTTTGATATGCCTGATGTGATCTTAAGAGCAGCAAGAGAAAATCCATGTACTAAGGCCTCAAGTGATTTAGCCAGAGCCAGGTCAAGAGCCAAGCAGTACAGAGAGCCCAGGGGTTGCAACCCCAGAACTGCTACAGTTCATCCAGACAGGTGTCTTCCTCCTCCTCCTTCTCCCATCACTAGAGACTTTCAGAGAGTCTCCTAAGGTTTGTGCATGCTTTTTTTAAGAAGGAATATCTTCCAGACTGCAGCAGGACTAGTGAAAAGACAGTGCCTGGGCTGCTGGCCCTGCTGCTCCTCCACATTTGACATTTCAGAGAGGCAGGACTAGCTGCAGAAGCCAGCCTGGTTGGCAGGGATAATGAGGCTAACAGCGTGTACCTGCTCAGAGCAAGCAGGGATGTGTTCACAGATGTATTCCTGTTACATCCCACTTGTGGAGTTTGATATTCACCTCAGTGGGATGAGACAGCCTTTAAGGCAGCACTGCTGATTGCAGCACAGTCTGCTGGCTGCTTCTCAATACATACAGAGGTTTAAGCAGCAAAGGAGAAGAACCAGAGTAGGCTGAGAAGACAAAATACAGCTGGGAATTTCTGTACTGCTAGCTAGGAGAAAGCTATCATCAGTGTAGGAACATGACCCAGTGGCATTACTCCATTTAAGAAATGCAAGAACAGACTAAGCCTTGGCTTTATGCTCCATTTCTGCCTTGATGAAAGATGTCCCACCTGTGACTCCTCATTTGCATTGTAATCCTCACCTGCCTTGGTGTGTATATTTTGGATACAGACTTTAAAGCTGTGATGGTATCAGGTTTTCAATAGACTTTCCACAGCCATACCTCACAGGAAATTTGTCTCCGGTTTATTTTGTAAATCTGATACATGATCTCTTCCTAAGGCAACTTAGATGTGTTTTCTTTTGGATGGTACAAAGAGAAAGAGCAAAGAAAAGGATTGGGAAGATTTAGCAAAATTTGCATTCAAAAATGCTAAATTCCAGTAGATATAAGGACTCATTTTTTTCTTGTTCCTCTTTGGTTGCTTTAACTAAAAAATGAACTGACTTATCTGCTAACTCATTTGGGATGTTGAATATGTGATGACTCCCAGAGCATTAAGTTTGCTATTATGAATCGAGTTATTAGGTATCTAGTATACTAGTTTGCTATTATGAATCTGAATTTCACCAAAGCAAGCTTATGGCTCTAAAAAAATGTCTTCAGCCAAACTCAGCTATGAACTAGACCACAAAATTATAAATAACAGTCATGTCCTCTGTAAAATAGTGGAAATATGTCTGCAAAATACACATGAATGCAAAAATTCACTTTTGGGGGACAGCTCAACTTGAGCATCAGAATGTAGTTTAGAAGGACTGCGCAGGAATGTCTCTACACAAAGGAGAAAGAAAAATTGAAAAGTATCTAGACGTGGGCTGTGATCTTTCATATATCTCCATCATATCTGTTTTCTTTATGCTAGGTACTCCTAAGTGCTTGTGAAGAATTGCAGCTGTTTGAAATCCTGATACCAAACTGAAAAACATCCTGCCACCTTGAGTGTAGTAATCAATACTGAGCCCTTTTTTTACCATGAAGTAGCAGCTTTCAAGGTCAGTCTTGCATTGGCAAAGTGGAGCCAGGATACAGGTTGCAGTGCAAGTCTTATTTCCCTTTTTCCTCAAGTATCTGGAGTAAAATATGTATAAGCTACATTTTCATGATTTCATTTTTTTCCAACCAAATCAGATACCACAGTCCTGAAACTCAACCACTTTCTCCCTTGACCACTTCCCCCTTGAAAATTCCTTTTCCCCCTTTATCTGTTTCTCTTCTTGTCCCTTTTCCTTTAAACTCAGAAATTCCCCCACTCAAAACACAGTATTTATTAGCATTTCTACCAGAACTCTTCAAGTTGTCTAAGAATTCAGGTTTAATCCATCCATTGGAAGGATTATTTCTGGCTCTTGAAGATGTCTGCAGTCCAAAATTAGGAGGATAAACTTTTACCTGCAGAATCCAAGTAGAGCCAGGTTTCCATTATCTACTGTGTATACCAACCTCAATCTTTTCAAGCACTGATGTGTTTTTGCATTGACAAATGGCAAACTAAATGAGGGTTTCTGAAGATAAGTTCCTCAATAAATCATTAAGAAGAGGAGTCATTAAACATAATCTGGACTTTCTTATGTGCGCTAGAGCTCACTAGGTAAAAACAAGACACCTGATAAGCTTTCAGATATTTTTTGTCCCTTTCACTCATAGTCCAAAAAATAATCCACAGGAAGCTTAAGTGACATTACATTATGCAACCTGTTAAACTAATATCTGTTTAACTGAAATGCATCTTTTGGTAGGGCTGATTTCTGAGGATTGTTTTGGTTTAGTTTTGGTTTTTTTTAAGTGGGAGGGTTAAGGTTATTTTTTCTCCTTAAGGGAAAAAAAAACAATTCTTTAGAGAGAATGTCTTTTGCAGCAGCGAAACAGTTACAATTTGTCTGCTTTCCTATGTCTTTCACCTTCTATGCTAGGTGGTGTGAGAAGGTCTGTTCTGTTTAGGGGAACCAAACTGTGACAATCATTTTGTTCTGGGACACAGTGCTCCTGTCTGGTGCTTTTGAAGATCTGGTGGCCTAAATTCAAGCGCATCTGAAGGATATTTCTGGTTGCACAAGTGAAAAAGCCATTTTATTTCTAACTGGACTTTTAAATAAAATATGGATATTGAGTAGGGAGTTCTAATGTCAAGGGATGGTTATGAACACTGGGTATTTCATTCTCTACTGCATGTAGACATAGATTTATATAAATATGTGTCCACATATATAGAATTAAATGCATCAAAAGTTTTATATATAACACTGCACGTACAAGCAGTAGTCAAAATACAGAAATATGCTTGAATGGAAATATGTATTAATGTGTATATATAAAGCATGATTTGATGCTATTCATCTATACCACCATGATCTGGTTAAAACACCTCAAACCACTTTTGTCACTAGCATTAAAAAACAGCATTCAGAGAGTTAATGCTAAATGAATGGTCAAAATCTCTCGCCAGTAAAAACATAAATCTTCATAAACCAGGCCTGTAGGTACAGCTATACCACAAAAGCTGTCCCTGTGTACACCAGGTTTATGCCCTCAAAGGAAAAACAAGCCCTATGAATGTCTCTAAATCTCTTTCAGGTACAAGTGTAATTTCTTTCCCTGCTACACTTTTGGCCACATAGGAATAATGCAGTCACAGCTTTTCAGAGATGCTTGAGGTTGTACGTAACCAATTCCCTTTCACTTCCATCACCTTGAAGATTTCAGTTCTAGAATTCTATCTTGCATTCCCAAGGCATCATGATTTTACAATAAAGTAAATCAGCCTTATCCCTCGGGATAGATAAATCATGCACCTCAGGAAAGGCGTTTCAAGACCTTTGGAAGTGTAGCAAAAAACCCTGCAGGTTAAGAAATGCTGTGCCTTAGTGGGAGCACTTCCTTCCCTTGTCCAGAATGGCTTTGGCTACCAGGAGGTGAAGATCACCAGCAAAATGTTATAAGTCTTTGAACAACTCTTTTCAGCTGTCAGAGAAGAGGACATTTACGTGTTGTCCATGGTACTCTGTTATAGAGTGCCCTTGACTACAGTGCCCAGGTTTTCCTGCAACCGGCATGGAAGAGTAGAGACACAAAGTACTTTGCCCAAGGTCACTCTACAGGCCGAGGCTCAAAATTAGAGTGTTGAACTACAAGTGCTGTACCTTGGAGAATAACAGCATTCAAATTTCACTGAAGAAGCCTCTGGTTAAGCAAGAGAATAGAACAGATCTCAGCCTGGCCAATGTACAGCAGCTGAATTCAAAGATGCAGCCAAGCTCTGAGCCTTCCCCACTGGTTAATGCATGTTTAACAGGTCATCAGTGAATGGTTTGTCAAAATTTTCATTAACCCTGAAATTATTTTATAGTTTGATTTCACTTCCACTTTGCTGAGGACATACCCGTTTTTGAGGCATTTAAACATATCCTGATTTCCACTGAAGGCATTGAGAGAAAAGCTTATTAGCAATTTTTTAACTTGAAGCAATAAACCTCTTAAAGTTCCCAACAAAGCTGAGCATTTCTTGATTTGTTGCTTAAAGCAAGGGATCATCACTCACAAAAAACCACAAAGGTGTAACAAAGCCTTAAAGAGAATGAATTTATCTAGAATCCTCTATTTTACTAGCACAGATACCACAAAAATCTACTGATTTTTACATCCCTGAGATCTCTAACATCCTACACAGCCTTCCTTTCTCTTGTGATGGGAATCATGAAGGACAGGCCCCTAAATGAGCAGGGAACAAAGAGCTGTGGGTTCCTGTAAGGTCTCCTGCGATGCTCAGGCAGCCTCAATGAATCTGCGCCTACCTCTGAGGTCTCTTGCTAGGCTCTGCAATCCTACTCAGGCTCCCGAGACAACTCACCCTTTACCACAAAGCCCTTTCTGACTCGCTCCCATCCTTTATACAACAGAATTCATTTTCCCATTTGGTATTTTATTTTGATGTTCCAGGCATAAAAAAGCAAATGGTTCCCTCAAGCCATTTTCTCTCTGTGAAACTGTGAAATAGCTTTGCAATTTTGGAGCAGTTTAAAATGCATTGTTATATTGAGAAAGAAGAGGGGAGGAGGGGGGAAGCTTCTTTTCTGACTCTGAGCACTGAATGCTATAGGAAAAATGGATTGAAATTCTTCAAATAAGGATTTCATAGCTTCTGCAGCTATCAAGGCGGATGGCTCCCTATTTGCATACTGCCATCTATATAAAAGAAATGAGACTCAACGGTTTTATTATAATTATATAGCTCAGGTTTTAGTATTAATAAGCCTATTGTTATCACCACTGCCTTTCGAAAAAACCTCCACGTTTCTGTCATACAAACTGAAATATTGCCATTTATTTTTAAGGCACATACTAAAAAAGTAAATCTGTTCTAAAGATTCTTCTTCGTTTCTTGCTCAGCACTGAACTAGTTTGCTGGAGATTATCACCAAGTGCTGTGTTTGATCACTGTGTTTTTCAATATTCCCTTGCTTGCTGAGTGCTTTATTTAAAATTCACAACAGAGGGGAGATGCATACTTTAAAGATGGTATCAGTGCCATTTTCCGTGGGACTTCAGGCAGTTCCTAGGTGCCTGTGTTGATGTTCTATTAAAATAGAGCATCCTTCATTGAGCCACAAAAAAAGGTGACTGATAATTAAGGTGAAAATGCTGTTCTCCTGTCTACACTGCAGAACTCTTATCAGGTGTGTGAATTCTTATCAGGCGCCTTCTTATCTGTCCTGCTGTGCATCCTCTGCTGGAATCCCACACCAAACTCCCGTGACATCAATGGGAGCTCTACTCTTGGTGATGTGAAAACCCAACAGCTGCTGGAGTCTCCAGAGTATGGCTCTGCAAGCACACTGTGGTCAGGGACATGGTACACAGAAAGGAAGTGCACAAGGAAAGAACCAGTGGCTTTTGAGGCTGATACAATGTATGACAGCCTACTACTATATATATGTATATATATTGTTCATATATAGCAAAGCTGATCATTTGGTGTCACAGCCAGACGGAGAAGTTAAGCCTCAAGAGCTGAAATGCTTCAGCTTCAAATATGCACAGGAACACATTCTGGTGAGGCAAAATAAGTTTTTTCTTCCAGAGTAGAAAGATTTAAAGCAGACTGTGTCTCAGTTTGAGAGATTTTTTTATTTTTTTTTTGCATAGGAAAACAGTCATAACTTTTTCAAGCAGATAATAGAAGGGAGCTTTGTGGAGAAGATCACAGTCATAAAAGTAGGGGTTTATCTAAGCTAAATCTCTGCATGCCAGTCACTTCAGCTTCAGAAATATCAGCAGGTCCTATTTGCCATCTCATGGCTGATCTCAATCCATTTCTTATGGGCACAGTGATAGAAATGGGTTTTCAGGGAGAGGCTGGAGGACAGATATTTGAGGTATTTGAGGGAAGGGGACAGAGGCTTTGAACACCACAAGAGGTTTGAACATAAGATGATGTGAAAGAGAGCTGTCAAAAGACATGAAAGATGGATGCAGGAGAATGAGAAAGATGTTTTACAGCCAAACAACACTAAAGAAAAATTTCTAGAGCAGGCAAAAAAGACAAGGAAATTATATGGCAGGGAAGGGGTTACTGCAATCAAGAAAAGAGTGAAGTTTCGTTAGAGAGATAGGAAATTTTCTTAAAATTATCAAGCTCACAAGAAACTAATGCTGAGCATATGGCTGAATGAAATGTTAACAATACCCCCTTTTTTTTTGGGATTGTGCCCTAAGACCTTGCTTGCATGCCTCTGGATTGTTTGAATTCCCCTTAAACACTGAAATTAGCACAATTGTAGGAAATGCAAGCCTTAAGCCTTTTTATTTTCTAGGAACCCATATCTTTAGACCACTGAACCACAGGTACATTTTGGAAGAGCACTAGTGTAGAAGTTATTAGGCATATGACCATTTTAAACTGTTTTTCATGGCAACCACATGACTACAACACTGTCTGATGCTTTGCTTGAACAAATTACCAGTGAGATTTACTTCTCTCCACAAAAACAGTTCTAGCTCATTCTTCACCTACCATGAAAAAGACCTCAAGTCTAGATTTATCATGTCCCTGCTTACTTGTCAGCTTGCATTATCTTGACAGAATACAAAAAACTTGAACATATACCCTCTAGTAAAGAATTCACAGACTCCCAATGTGGGAAGGATTAAGCATCATAATAGCCAAACCAAACAATTTCTTAGGGCGTTCATATAAAGTCTGTCAAACATATCCCATAGCTCTGAGAAGAAAAACAAATGCAAATGTAAATCACCTCTAGGAAAGGCAAATTCTTCTAGGTGTCCAAATACACTAAATCAATCTCTGTATTTTCATTTGGGCAGAGTCTACAAGCTTTCACCAGCTAAAGAACCACAAGATGAGAGAATGGATAGTTTGGCATGTTTGCATCAAAAGTTCCCAAGGCAGTTTACTAAACTGAAGGTATTTTAATAGACTTCAACTTGGCTGAAAGAACTTGAGCAAGGAAGGAAAAAACAGGATTAATGTTTGAACAATTGCTGAAGAAATTCCATCTTCTACAATCACATTTTGAGAATTTTATTTTTGACTTAACATATAAACACTTGGACCAAAACTGGCATCCAGATAATATACAGTTATTAGCTACATCTACTGGAAGACAGCCAAAATGAAAGCCAGATACAGACACTCAACTGTAAGTTATTTTGGAAGAATCTGGACCCATTGACTCTCTCAGGAAGCAGCAAGTATGGCCATCTGAACTACTGAAGGAACTGCACCCAACAAGGCTAGAGAAGACCTTATTCTTTGTCATGTTCTAGACACTCTTTAAGCAACAGACTACCCTCACTATCAAAGAAAAAAAGGTAAGCACTGGAAGAGTCCTTGATAAAGAGTTCCTCTTTCAGTTACAACTTCAGAGATCTGTTCCTTCATTATGGGGATAATTTGTATCACAAAGAAACATCCATGGTACTAAGTGAAATATGTCTGCTAGCAGAGTAACTATCAAAGGAAGAGACAGCAAAATTTACTGTCTGAAAGCAGAAAACTAATTAAATTCAGGCTACGATTGTTTAAACTCATAGAACAGCGAGGACTGTTATAAACTTGCCAAAAGCTTCAGCAGAGTGACCAACATACCCTATTTTGGAAGTGACTGAGAAATTCCCAGAATTCCCAGAAACAATATGTTACAACTCAGAAGGGCACTGCTCAGGGAAATGCTGAAGTCCTTGTGATGAAATAGATGACAGTGGTGTTGCTATTCTGGTTTTCTTTACTGTGAGTCCTTCAACTCACAGTTCAAGTCTATGATGCAGAAGAGCTCCTGTTCACTCTCACTATTTGTCAGACCTTGAGCAACTTTTATGCATCTGCTCCCTTCCATGTGTTAACCTGCCTTAGGCTGGGGACTCTTCTGGGGACACTCTAGGTGTGAGTCCACAGCTCAGAGATGTGCTCCTGTGTGGGAGAATGTACCACTGTAATTTCAGTGGAATCCATTGGTAACACCATTTTGTTTTCCTGTTCCTCTTCTCAGGTGTATCTCTCAGCAACTTTCTGTGCGTTAGTTAATGCAGCAAATGAGATTACACTCTCTGCTGCTGTGGATATGCTCAGACAGCACGCTGCCCATGTTCTCAATGTCACTCTCCACCATCCTCCCCCACTTTTGCTAACTTAAACCTTTCAAAACCTCTAGTCAACATGGACTGATCTATTACTAATCTCTGACAAATCCTTTGTTAATCCTTCCTCACTTGTGGCCCAATAAGTTCCTACTGAAGCCAAAGGGAATTTGACTCAAAAAGACATGAATTTATGGCCATGATGCACAGTGTTCAAATATGGAGTAAAAATAGATCTGATTCCTGCCAAATAGAAATCCAGAGAAATGGGCAGACCGGGATGCTTGTTGTCTTCTAGAGGATTAATGGGTCTCATACTATATTTTAAGAATGACAAAGCTGGCCCTCAAATACACCATATTTTTTGTTGGAGAGCAGTAAAAATTCTATGGGGACTTATAATTTAGTAAGATTCCTTTCCTTTTCTAAACTGTTTTCCTTCATTTTTAGATAGTGTTTCCTGGTATGAAGTTTTAAAAGTCATCCTCACTGTTTTTTCAGATTCTAAGATTTATTTGTTGTTATTTTTTATTCCACATCCTCCAGTAGCTGCCAGGAAAAGCAATCTGGAATCAAGGTTTTCTTACTCTATATTCTGGACAGGCAAATATTTCAAGAAAATATTCTGCAAACAATATGTACTGTCTGCATCTGCAAAGATATTAAATAAACACAGGAAGAAGAAGAGTAAGAATGAGGGAGTGAGATGACAAAATGAGAAAATTGTCTTGTACAATGAGGTTCAATTTACCTTTCCTTTTATTAGTGTGAAAAGATGTTATTAACAAGCATGAAAATCTCTGTGCTCTGATGGTTGTCACATTGAAAACTCCAGCTAGTACCTTAAATTGGAAAAGCCAGAAGTCTGAATGAATTTCCACATGTAATGTAAAGGACAGATGAAATTTCTTTTGCTTTGGAGTCAATAATTTTCTAATATGCAAATTGTAACACTAGGACTAAAGATTATAGTAATTTTGCTTTTTTTTTTATTTTAATACAGGGAGAAAATGCAAAGATTAAGTGATTAAGTCAGAGTTACATAGGGAACTTGGTGGTGAATTCAAATGCCTTATGCTCAGACTTGTTCTTTATAATATAAGATCCTCTTTCTTAAAAAAATGCCAGAGAAAATATACAAACAGCCATTGGGGAATTATCCTAAACAACTAAAAGTCAGTCATGCTTGCCAAAACAATTGACACTCTACATTTTGCAGAGCTGAGGGACTCTTTTAGGCCTATATGCTTGCTTGCTAACTTGCACATTTTGTAAGACACGGAGATTTCCTCTAACGTGCTGTGGTGGTTTTCACTTGGGTTTTTGCTTCAACAAAATAAAATTTCATATGAATCACTGAACAAGCAATTAAATATGACTGAGAATATACTCTTCTAGTGTGCCTGAGTGTTATCTTCATTTTACCAAGGAAACTGAGGAATAGAAAAATGAAATGTTAACCTCCTATTCGAGGAAAAAATTGGTGATCTTCAAATCTAGAAAAAAACCTACTTAATTTTTTTCCTTTAGCTTTGTGCCCTGGATTATTTTTCAGTAGGATGTGTAACTGTTGTATGTTGGACAAATAAGTCCTAAAAAAAAGGACCAATGGTAGTATTTTTGTCTTGATTAAAAGTCTAATATTCCCATACTGAAATTCTATAGAAGTATGATTTGGTTTCTATAAAAATTATCCTACTATTTTAACAAATAAATCTGTAATAATTTTTAAAATATCACAGAAGATTCTATACATGAGTTCTTACTCTCTATTTTACTAAGGCTCCAGAAAAGCCTTTAGTATAAACTACAGAAATCTTAGCACAAAAAGCAAGTAACATCCTATTAAATTCAACTGAAATTTCCTAGATGTGATGGATTGCCAGAAATTAAGGAGACCTTTTTCCTAATCTCTTCCATGAGAAGGGATCCAGACATGAAACCTCTCTTCCCTGTTGCCTTCATTCCCATTGAATTAATATTAAGTTTACCAAAGCCTTTTTCTGTCCTTCCCTATACCTCGGTGTTTGCTTCATGGAAATGGCGCCTTGTTCTTGCCTCCTTCCGTGGTAATGATCGGTCTTGACAAGGGTTTTCAAGGCAGGGGGAGCAGTCATGGCTACAGGCAAAATCACAGCTTCTGAACTTCATGCTTGTCAATAGCTGTTTTAGTTTGCATTGCCATACTAATGTGCCTTATATATATATTCCCCAGGGATCTCCACACCATCACGTTGCTGTTGTCTTATTCATCAATACAGTCAAAACAGATCCAGATCCTGTCAGTTAAGGTCAAGACAGGCTTCTTCCAGATATCTGCAGTAAAAAGACCTCCATCATCTTATAAAAGAAGGAAACGTGTATTCATTTAATAAATAACTATTGGGTTACACAACTTTACCCCAGTAATTAACCTTAACTTCTGTACTGAGATTTATCCTTTATGCCATCCTCTCTACTCCCCCCATCCATTTCTCCTGGAGTGTTTGTGGTGATTGGCACCCACACCACTGTGCTGTCTGCAGGCCATGCTGTGCAGGATGGCATCTGAAGGGACAGGAAATGACAGTCTGTCCTTCATCCCAAATAGAAAAAAAATCAAGTGAAGGATTGGAGTGTGAAAAGTTTGGGGAAGGATGATCTCTGCTTATCTACAACATGAATCAGGACGGAGGTGCTGCAGACTGGAGCTTCATCAGCATTTCCTGCATTTAAAACTCCATTGCTGGAGACATTTTTGCAGGTGCTTGCACAATTCAGCTGTCTGTTTTTTAGCCTTCTTTCTCTTTTTTTTTAATTTTTGAAAATTCCATTCTAAAGCAGTGCACCCACTTGGAATCAAATTTTAAAACAAGCTTCATACCGCTTAAGCTCGAACATACATGCTACTATACACCAACAAATACAGGCCAAAAATTCCCTCTGCTCCTTAACTCCTTTGAAGGTCTTAAGATGAGTTCACACAGCAAACATGATGGTTAGTGTGTTTCTATTTAAGTGCTGATGTGGGATTGATTCAGGAGTCAAGGGGAGCTGAATGTTTCAAAATATTACTCCAGGAAGTGCCAGTTTTTATAGGGTCCATGGCTTTTCTACTAGGATTAGTGACAAAGCAGACACCTGTGCAGACCTGATGGCACTGCCCAGAGAAATTGTCTCCTCAGAGCTTCTTGTCCTTGTGCATTCTGCCTAAGGAAGCTTGCTTTGTGAGCAATCCCTCCTTGCTCCTGGCTGTCTCAGCTATTCATTCCTGGGAAAATCAAATATACCACTACTTTTGTAAATATTCATTTTACCAACAACTTCAGAAGTATAGTTTGATGAGCTCTGTGTCAAAGCTCAGTGAAACCATTTGTGGTGCCCCAACTTCTACATGTACATATGTAAGAGAAAAAATTGCCCTTTTTTTAACATTAGTTCTCTTCTCAAAAGAGACAATGTGTCAGAGAAGTAAGGCAGCTGCCCACGCAGCCAGAGACACAGCAATAATCTAAAGACTTGAATAAAAGTGGCAGCAAGAAGAAAGTAAAATATAGCCTCTGTTTCTCCAGCAAGCCTAGTTTGATAAAATCTGTTGTCATTCAGTATACACGTAAATTATAAAGAAGACATGCTGAGCATGCAGAATTGGCAGACTTATCTGGGGAGCAATAGGGACTGCAGACCTCCAAAAGCTTTTCCTTGTTCTCTTTTCAGAAAGGAAGACCTGTCCTGTCCTTTTTTTTCCTTTGCTGCTCTGCAATCATCTAACTTTCTGCTGATAAGCTGTTCCCTTCTATATAAACTTTTCTTGAAGAAGCACAAGAGAAGTACTTGCTCAAAAATTTTCCTGCAAGTTCTGACTTCCTTGTAGCTGTTTCTCTGCCACAACCTTACCTTGGTAGGGATTTTGGAGCATAAAAAGAAGACTAGCAGTTATCACACTGAAAGTTTCCTTTCTTTGCAAAGATAAGCTACCGATCATTTCTATTTGATGACAAACTCTCAACTAAGTACTGATGCATGAATAACATTAATGTCCATCCCTCTTTATGTCTTGTACTTAGATATATCACTTTTATAAACAAGCCTCTACTTCCTAAACCACTCTGGCCTATAGCAAAGAAGAAGCATTAAAAGAAAATTGCCTCCTAAACTGCCTCTTGTGCAGAAAGTGCACACCACACTGTGAACAGGGGTAATGGCAACATCTGGAAAACTGCCTCATGACCAAAAACCATCTGAAAGCCAACTCATGAAGATGTATTTGGCCCCAAGAAGGCTTACAATGCTCATCCTTAACCTACAGAAATGCAACATGTTCCAGAAAAATAAATGGAGTAAAAATATGCATTTGATTTAGAATGAATAGGGGGAGAAGGAAGAATGTAAAACTTTCCATTGGCTTATTAAACTTTCCTTTTCAAAATTGTTTCTGTTCAAACAAGAGACTTGCCAGCATAGCTGAGCTGATAATTTCAGAGCCAAATGTGCTCAGTGCCAGTGTCATCAAGAAGGATAGATTATAGAGCTGCTTCTCATTTATGTGCTTGTTCTGATGAAATACAGACATTTATCTTTGTGGAACTAGTAAAACAATTGCATCATTTTCCACTGCAAATTGAATCAATGTACCCAGTGGCTGCTGAGCTGGGAGCAGAGCTGGAAACTGCATGTACTGCTATGCAGCTGCTCTGATGGTAGGATTCATTTTGCATTCATCTGAATTGTCTTCATCTTCCCTGTCCATTCCCAAGCCGTTTTTAGAAAACTCATACATAAAACAAAAAAAAAAAAAAACAAAAAACCAAAACAAACAAAAAAAATGCCAACAAAAACCCAACAAGCCAAAAAATTCAAACAAAACCAAAACAACCAAACATAAAACTCAAAAACTTGGCTTTTGTTTTGTTTTCTCCACAAACCCTCCCCTTGTGAGCCCGAGGGCTGTAATACTGGCGGTCCTTTGTCCAAGTTTGAATGGCTGGAGAGACTACTCCACATCCATGCAAAATACAGATCCTACATGGAATTCCTGCCAATACTTAGAGATATTTGCCTCTGAGACTTTTGCTCAGATCATCTCTCCTCACAGACCATCACACAGTGCTCCATTCTCTTGTCAGACCTCACACAGAGCAAGTAATTCAGGAAAAATTCATGACTGTTTAGTCAAACAGAGACTACATGGACACTTTCCCTGAGACCTCATGCCCCTTGGGCAAGTCTAAATTTCTGGAATCACCTCTCCAAATGTAATCACTGCTATAAACAAAAAGATTCCTCCAAAGACTTTAACTTTGTGCAGGGAAGGAACTAAGTGCTATGATACATATGATGGATCTGCCAAAAAGCTGGGTGAAAATACAAAAAAAGTACCTTACCAATATTGCCATTACATGATTATTACCTATTACTTTTACCACTAATGTTCTTAGGGTCCCAAGTAGGACACACGGGTGGAGTTTAGCTACTTATATACTCTCCTGCTTGGATTTTACATCACAGTTATTGTTTCAAGGTGGAAAGCTCAGATAATGCTTGACTTCTACAAAGGCTGCAGATACACCTTATAATACCTGCGTCCCACCTGGTACATCTGCAAAGACAAGGATCCCTTCCAGTGAGAAATCCTGCCCCTGACAAATTACAGTTCAAGACGTAGGAATCATAAAAATCATAGAAGCAGACAAAGGCTTGTGTTGGAAGAGAGCTTACATGTCATCTGTTTCAAACCCACCTGCTGTGGGAAGGGGTGCCACCCTCTAGATCACAAACAGGGAAAAGCATGCAGAGCACAAGAAAATGATGGAACCTGAGCACAGTGCTTCTGTTACAGCAGGCTGATGGGTGAAGTTCTTCAGCAAACCAGTGAAGGATGGCTTCTAAAGGTAATTCAGGTAGGACAGGGGTTGTACTTGGATTAAGAGACAAAGTCTTCTCCAAGCATGATTGTTAACAAAGGATGAAAGCATGGAGGTCCTTGCTGCACTGCTACAGGCATATTTACAAATCAGGCAGAACACATAAGTATTGGAGATTTTTGTAGGTCTTCCAACTTCTATTGCTATAACTTCAGGGCAAGAAAAAATAGTCCTGTGAAAAAAAACAACAGCAGAGATTCTAGCTAAAAAAAGTAAACAGTACTCTAAAGACCCTGGAAATGCACTTATTTGTGCTTTTACAGGTGATTTTAAAAATTTCCAGCTTCCCACAAGTTGTTTCATTCCTGACAGGGTTTTGTTTTGTTAATCCGTATTTCCTGATTTCATTTATCCACATTCCAGTAGTGTCTAGAGACTCTAAACAGCATTAATGGTGCCTACCATACAAACCCAGATAACAGACAATGTTTATCCTGAAGGCGAACAGAAATAGGGAGAGGATGCATCTGTGGTATAGAATTGAGCAGAAAGAAAAAAGCTGTCATGAGGAAGGATGCAAAGGAAATCCAAGATTTGCAAAAGTGTGGTTGTTTATAGGGCCTCAGGGTTTAGCTGCTCCAGCTGAGATGCTTCGAAAGGGGATTGATAATGCAAAGCATTCATTGCCATGAAACAGGATTGGAGTCTGCCTCGAGTTAGTCACTTCTAACACCAGGAACTAAAGATCTTACACTCCTAAAACACCTCAGTTTAGATTTCCACAAATTAATCTTCATCCAGTACTACTGGTGCTCAGTATTGGCTCTTTAGATTCCACTCTTGAATAGTTCACAGTCATGTTGCCTTCAGGTTTTTTCTAATTTTTATAAGAAAAACAACAAACGCTGAACTCAAGTGAAAATATGCTTTGAAAGAGGCAACATTTTTGGGGGGAGATTTTATCTGTTATTTGCCCAAGAGATTAGTCTGGAGAAAATGAATAAGATTTTAGGCACGTGCTGAGGCTTGAAGAAGAAAAATCCATGCTAAATTAAAACTGAAAATATTTAATCCAAAGCTTTCACCCTACAACTCTTTGGCAGAAAAGTTGGTGCAAGACTTTGAACTCCCAGGCACTCAGTCCTGCTGGATCTCCACTGCTCTCACTGAGTTGAGGCAATACCACCATCTGAACCACTGAAATTTAAATAAGTGTATTAAATGATGCTGCTTTGAAAGCGTTATTCTTTTTCTTTAATTCTGAGTTGTTTGACTGTAAGATCAGGCTCTGAAACAAAGTAGCAGAAAAGATGAGGATAAGAATTTTTAGGTGGCTTTAATGACAAAATCATTACACATTTAAGTTTAATTAATGTGTTAATTAGAAAATCTGAGAGAAAAAATATTTCTGGTTTTGAAGCAGAGGGAGCTTCTGTTCAAAAGAGATGGTTTGCCGCAATGGAAGAGAAATAGCTATTCATTTAGTTATCCAAGGCACTAGTTCAAGGATTGTATTGCACTTCATTGAAAACATTCCTACTGTTCAGTTGTGTCCTGTATCAAAATATCCTTCACAAGACAGTTCCAGGTCATTCACCAGCGCATCAGCAGGGTTTTGCTGCTCACTTCTGCATATGGGTAACAGCACGAAGCCCACGCTGTCTGCCAAACAGCCCATATATCAGAGTTTACCAGGCTCTGCTGCTGCTGCTTTTCCTCCCCCTGTAGAATGCCACAGGCAACAGACAGATTAAACGGGAAATTCTATAGCCTTTCAAAGGACCAGGGTAACTCTTAAAGGGAAATTATCCTTTGATAGTACAACAGAGATTCCCAAACAGAGCTGATATTAGGAAACACCCATGTAACAGTACCTTCAACAAAGAGGCGCAACAAAACGTGTTTCTCAAGACAAAAGAATGAAACCTGGCAACTTTGCATGGCTGCTTGGCAAAGACTACAAGGACTCTGAAGTGGCTGGCTAAACGCTACAATTACAATGGGACTTGGAAATGGAAAAGTCTGGAAACATTCTAACTTTGGAGGTTGAGACCCATTTTCTGTTTCTCCTGGCTGGTGTGTAACGAGACACTACAACTGCTTTCTGTGCCTGTTCTGCATAAATCCATGCCAAAGGTAGGAGCAGACAGCTGCTGAGAAATCTGTGGAGAGCTGTTAAACACAAGGATACCACCTCTAGCTCAAGTAAGCCCAGAAGAGCAGATTGCTGGGAGGTGCTCCCATGAGTCCATCTCCCACCCACATTTCTGTGGGACAGAGACCCCACACCACGAACGGCAACTTCTGCCCTCACCCAGCACAGCTCTCCCTAAGCTCTGCTGTTAAATGAGCACTTTGTAATATTCCATTTAACAGGCACTTTTGGAAATAGATTCATCCCAAAGATGCTTTCATGAATGGTTTGGGCCAATTAAAGGGGCATTCAGGAAAAGATACCTCTACATACAGTGAAATTTACCCTTTGTTTTACAGACAGGCTGCTGCCTCTTGCACCACAATAAATCCCCATCAAACATTGTTAGATAGCCACAGGCTGTATTCCACTGAAAAATTCAGATCCTAAAATAAATTCTTTAAAGTGCAAAGGTATTTGGATGTCGGGGAGAGAGCTCTCAGGTCAGTCTCTGCTAACAAGTTACCCATCTATTTTGCTGTAAGCATTCCGGGTTCAGTACTCATTTCAAAGCCCACATTTAATCAAGAATTTTGCCAAGTCCCTGTAGTCTGTTCAGAAAACTAAAGAAAATGTAAAAAATCCAGATTTAAGCAACAGAACACTATTTCCTTTTCTTGCTCTTCTACATGTGAGAAAAAGTGTGAAGAGAATTTGTTTTCTGACCTGGCAGTGAAAAACTCTACATCTGAGCAGAAGCAAAAATCAGAAAGTTTATAATCAGGAAAAATAAGGAATTATACAGGAGCAACATCTGTTACATGAAATGTCGACAGTGGGCTCCTTAGCTATATCATATATTTGCAAATATACATGCATACATGCATGTAATAGCATGTCAGAATCACTCAGAAAATAAAATGATCAATGCATAAAGTTGAAAAGGAAAAACTTCATTTTAAAGTAGTGGAAGAAAAAAAATCAGAAATACTATCGATGTGCCATCTAACCATCATCTCTTAAAACAGCTGTTATGTGCCACTGCTTGTTGATGGACTTGGCCAGACCAGTGATCACAAAAGACAGAATTTTAGGAAGTTCATAACATGACAGGTGGCCTATTAGGGTTAAGCACTCCAAGCTTGTTGAGTTTAGGCTGGGTTTGGGGGAGCTAAATGATCTTTTAACTCCCAAATGCAGGTATCAGCACCTAAAATATCTGTCTCTTTAAGAATCTTCAGCTCTTACTGCTCTTTTAGAAAGCTGTGTGACCCTTTTGTCAAACTTAGTGACATTTTCAAAGCTGAATAGAATCAGAACAACAGATTTTAGAGTCTGTAAAGCAGCTGCCATAAGGGAAAAGTTAAAAAAGAAACAGGCACACATATGAGACAGCATGAGAAATGATGGCTCTGCTTGGCCTGGGCAGTGTTTGTCCTCTCCTCAGAGGATTTTCAGCTACCTGAGCAATCAATCCAAGCACTAAATTTGCCGCTTCTTGTCTTTGTTCAAGAAAATCTACCAATAAATCCCCATAAGAGTTTGTGTAACCCAGATCAGTCAGTTATTTCTCTCTCCCTCAGCATTCATGGCTTAACCAGCTGGCTCTCACACTGCCCAGGCACAGACCTTGTTAGGCACTAGTGGCTGATGGAGACAGCCTCGTGCTGCATTTTGAGGAGGCTTACACGTTGTAAAAGCTCCCAGAATACACTTTTTTTGTAAGTACAAATAAGCAGGAAAGCCCCGAAGTAATTTGTTTTCTTTTATGCTAAACAGGAAGATGTATGGGAAGAGGAGAACTGCTTATTAATCCCAACCAAACAGTAAACTCCAGCTGAGCAAACTCTGCCATTTGGTGGACTGAATTTCTTAATCAGGAAAACATATGGGGAGGCAGTTTTCAGCAACTGAGACAGGAACATTTGCAAATGCTTTACTATTGGTGCAGAACAGAAAGACAGCACAGTTTGCATTAAAAAAAAATGAATCTTTTTGCTTTTTTGCCTTGTACAAGCAAATTAATATTAAGAGACCTCAGCAGCATCCCTGTAGTGTCATGTGAGCAGCAGAATCAGTGAAGATGGCTCAATTACAAAAATAAGAATGTTGTATGCAAGTCAAAAAACAAATGAAGCAAAACCAACCCTTGCTTCTGTTCTACTCATCCTAGGAATGTACGTCAAGAAAACAGTTTAGACTCTGGAATTTATTGTCAGGAAAAAGATGGAAAAACCCCTCAGTATCCTAAGAAATAGCAGAAGGAAAGCCTTGAGAGGAAACCTGATGCATTTCTATAAAATCATAGAATGATTTGGGTTGGAAGAGACCTTTAAAGCTCATCCAGTACAAGTCCTCTGTAATATGCAGGGACATCTTCAACTAGATAAAGTTGCTCAAAGCCCCATCAAATCTGGCCTTAAACATTTCCAGTTATGGGGCTCTTCTCTGGGCAACCTGTGCCAGTGTTTTTATGTCTAATCTATTTATATCCTCTTCTAGTTTAAAATCATTATCATGTGACCTTTCACCACAGGCTCTACTAAATGTCTGCCCTCAGGTTTTCAACAGCAGGTTTACCTAGTGGATAGCATCTTTCCTCTCTAGTGAAGCAGAAGATATCCAAGAACAATGGTTGTGGACACTGTTGATGAATACACAATATCTCAGAAGAACTTCAAAATCCAAACTCTTGAATGCTTCTGATCATGTGTACGATCAGCACTAGGGCCATCAGCTCCTGCCTGGCATAAAAGAGGTTATGAGTGGATTGAGCAGATGCTCTGCTGCCAGTGCATTTTTGCTAGAATGATTCCTCTATGCTCTATATAGCTTAAAATTAATCATAAGAGCCCCAAACTTTAAAGTCAAAGAAATAACTAAATCCCACAGGCCAATTAATACATGCAGAAACAATCTCCTTAATTTAGGTAGCAAGGTGCAATCAACATAGATCTCTGGTGCATTAGACTAGTGGAGGATATTTAAACACATGTTCTTGCTGGAATTTCAAGATGGTAGAAGGATAGAAATTAAGTCTGAATTTTCAGTATGATCTGGTCACCAGCTTGTTTTGTGTTAATATTAATATTCAGCATTTCACTAAATTGTGCATAATAAAACAAAATGATGTGAAAACCTTTATTTAAAGAGATGAGTCACATATATAAGGCAGCTTGAAAAAGAGAAAATAAAAGAGAAATGGAAAATAAATAGAAATGAAGGGCTACCAGCTTAAGAAACTTCTGTGGTAAAGGGACATGTGTCATTAAACTATTCACAACCAGAAAACCTGGAGCTGAAGCCTAGTCACTAACTAGATATGCCCTTGGTGAGGCAAGGGTAGTAAGTAGGTACCTAAAATCTGCAGAGGAATACTGATTCTTGGATTTATACAGGATAAAACTTTATATGCTGTATTAATTACAGTCCAAAATATGAACTGTAATTAATTCATAAGCTGCTTTGTAAAAGCAGCTGAATTACTCTTCTTTTAACCCCACTGCAGGAAGTTGTGTGAACTGACCTTCCCACAACAATCTCAGTCTCTTCAGACTTCTGCTTACAAGTAGAAAAACACATTGTGTTGTAAGCAAGCCTCATCCTGCCAGCCTTTCACAACAGTGTAGGATCAAGAGTAACCTCCTGCTGAGATAAACAGGCTGACCCCACTGTGAGAGAGAGATCAGTAAGGCCAGCTGGATTCCCAACACCGCATTGAGCACCGAGGGCCGGAGGGAGCAGAATGACACCAGAAGTAGGGCTTTGCTAATCTCACCATGGAGTAACTGCAGGGAATTTTTCAACTTCTTGAGGTACAGCACCAAAATCTCTTTGTCACCAAATTGAATACAGAGGCTCCTTTGGTCATGACTGAATTAGGTGGCCCCATCAAGAACCAGTGTGAAAGCAATGAAAGGAGTAGTTGGCAGTCAAGGGACGTGGCTGTCTCCCTCTCTTCCACTCTGGTGAGAGCCATCCCAGTGTGCTGTATCCAGCTCTGGCATCCCCAACATAAGATGGACATGGTCCTGTTGGAGGCCATGAACATGCTCTGAGGACTGAAGCACCTCTTCTATGAAGACAGTCTGAGGAAGTTGCAAGTGTTCAGCCTGGAGAAGAGAAGGTCCCAGGGAGACCTTAGAGCACCTTCCAGCAACCAAGTGGGCTCCAAGCCACCTGGAGAGGGATGTTTGACAAGGGCATGTAGTGATGAGACAAGAGGAATGGTTTTAAATTAAAAGAGGTGAGATTTAAATTAGATATTAGAATGACATTTTTTCCTGTGAAGGTGATGAGTTATGAACACAGGGTGCCCAGGGAAGCTGTGGATTCCTCATCCCTGGTGATGTTCAAGGGAAGTTTAGGTGGGGCTCTGAGCAACCTGGTCTGGTTCAAAGTGTCCCTGTCCATGGCAGAAGTGTTGGAACTAGATGCTCTTTAATGTCCCGTCCCTGACCCTTTAATGTCCCAAAGCATTATATGATTATATATTACTCCACCTTGAATAATCACAGCTCAGCATCAACAGAGCTGCAAAGCTCTATTTTTTTTTCCACTTGTTGCAGGAACGCACATCACCCTCTTAGATGGGGTTTCTGACCATTTTAAAGTATAAGTTTTAAAGGACATTATCCATTGCACTTCTGTTGCACTGTTCTGAAGACTATGAGCTTCGTGGTTTTTCACAAGATTAATTTTTCCTGTCTTTAGATATCCACAAAGTACAACTTCATGTCAGATCTGATCCTTTGATATTCACTTCAGAGCAATGAAAGTTGCTACTGGGGTGGAATTCCATCCCATCCCAAGGTAAACATCTAAAACAGGTCAGAGAAATTGCACCTGAAGAGAGTCTATTTTGCCCCTCCATTGTCTGCAGGAGTTCAGTTGAGGCATCACATGCAGAAAATTACACCGGAATGTCTGAAGCTAGAGGAGGTAAATTCCACCCTAGAATCCCTCTCCCAAGAGCTGTCAAAGCTCTTCACTGAAACTCTTTGAGGCAAGGAGTTATTTAGACTGCAAAGCTTTAGGGGGTCTTTTACTGTAGACTTAAAAAGTTATTGACATATTGGAAACTCAGTTTCGAGGAAAGTCTTTGCACACTGCAGTGGTACTACCTGGTGGGAGTTCCACACAATTCCTGTTTAAATGAAAAAGGAATATGATCTGTTGCTCGTTGCTAAATATGGTTCCACTCTCCAATATGCAAAATCCCATAGCTAATGAGTTGGATTCTCATCTAAATTACCCTAATGCGATGAGAAAGGGCACCACCAAAATTCAATTATATCCAATTATATTGCTTTAAATCTGAGACAAAGCAAAGCCAGAATCAGGTCTAGTCTATTCCAGATTGATTTCTGAGTTTTTCCTATGTTCAGCTCTTAAAAATAGCTCAAATATTGATGAAATGCAGGACTGAAGTTCTACAAAATGTCATTTTGATATTCATTTAATTATGCTAATTGTGACTTGTTACCCTCTACCTCTTATTTGTACATTTAAAACATTCTCAATTCCCCTCTAGGAAAATTCTCTTGCCAAAAGAGATTCAAACATTGTTAGCTTGCACTCAAAACCTCATCCCAGGAAAGGATAAATAAAAGTATTTAGGTAAATGCAGAGTAAGACTTTAATAAAATTCAAGTGCGTGCAAATACTTAAACTTTAAAATACTTACAGTAAAAAATTTGTCTTTTTTGTTTAAAGAGTTCTGTTCTTTTAGTGGGCTTGAAACTTTTTGTCTCAGAACAAAAGCTTCAAAAGCATTTTAAAAGGTAAGAAAATCCAAATAAATTTATAAGAATTCTTGAAGTTGTTTTTGCACATACAGCTGCACTGCCTAGAGTAAAACACCACATTTCCTTACTCTTCCATGATGCAACTCCATAAGAACATTTCCAAGCTCTCTGGTTCTGCGTTTCAGTCCCTACACCAAGGTTTCTTGGTGCTTGAAACTAAGAGCAACCCTGAGCACCGCCTGTTTCTCAGCCCACCCATCTTCCCAAGGTGCTGCTGCTGTGCATTCGTGACAGTGAACGCACTTGCAGGAAGTTCAAAAACCTGTTTGCCCTCCTGTGCTGGATGGCACGTGGGGACTGCTGTGGTAGTGCTGCATCACCCATAGATGAAAATTCATCTCTTGAGTGGCTTCAGAGCAGTCCTGAGATAAAAGTGACTTTTTGGGGAGACAGGACCACTGGACTGTGCTGATGCAGCACCTCTCTGTGCTAGCCAAACACAGGAGCTGTGTGATGATGAGTCTTCCACACATCGTGGGAAGAACAGAACCAGGTGTGATAGCAGCTTCACAATACCTGTTGTGGCAAGGTAGAAACTAAAGATCTTCTGTTCCCTCATATTCATACATGATTTTTTCTATCCAGATGGCATATTACCACAGTGTTACACAAGGGAGGATGTTCATGTGCCATGAAGATGTCAAAGGTACAAAATCTACAGCAGAAAATGAAGTGAGTACTTTGGAGTCCCAAGCTCAACAAAAAGTACCTGTGCATGTGTGGGCATGGACATACACACCAATACCCAAAAAAAGGCATGGGGAAAATGATCTTTTCAAGAATATAAAGAATTACCAGTTTACAACCCTCCAAAGCTCTAAATATTGCACAGAGAAGACATATTTAGAAACTCTGACTCAAAAGTGACTGAGCTCTGGAAAAGACACCTGTTGATTTCACAATGGTTATAGATCTAGCTTACCATACAACAAAACAATTTCTTTCATTATGGTGTTTACATTTAATTAGGCAACAATTTTTTATTATGTATTCGTTCTCCCTATTCTTGTAATTAACATATTTGTTTACAGTAACAGTAAATACTTTAATAATAAAAAAATGCTGAATACAAGTTTATTAGAATTCTCTTCCTTAAGCAAAACTAAACCAAGCCCAACAAGTGATTTCAAAGCCACTAATTACTTATGCTGTTCTTCGTGAGAGGTGTTTCCAAATGCGATGTCTCTAACAACTTTGTTCTACTGCTGTGACTTACGCTCACAGATTCTGTGGGGTCTAAATGAAGCAGAAGGATTAATTGCATACAGATGCTTTCCTATTTCTGCTTGCCACTGTTTTTTATTATTCTTTTGTGTTTTTTCAAAAAACAAAGCCAATAAAAGGATTTTACATTATACTAAGAAAGTTAAATACAACCTGTAAGAAGTAATTACAGGCACAAAACATATGGAAATGCAATCTCTTGTTTTGGTTATATTTGCACATAATCTATGCAGAGCAAGTCATGATTAGCAGACAGGAAGCACGGTCTGTGATTATGCAGGATTTGGTAATTGAATCCACCAAGGATAATGATGCTGACCTTCCCATTCGAAAATAAACTAGGCATTCAAGTTTTAAGTGGTTTGCATTAATTCTAATTGTATAGACATGTCTACCCAGACCTGCTGCTGGGAGGACCCGGAACAGGTAAGTAATGATTACATTAGAGTGTTTTATTAACAGCAACTAAAGTAATGCTGTTTACAGCAGCACTGCTTGGACCATATAAAACCAAAATCTGAATACCTAGGAGCCATCATTTTCACTGAAGTACAAAGTACACATGCCAATGCTGCACCAACCCCAACAAAAAGCTGCCCAAGGGCCTCTCTGATTACAGAGTATTCCTTGCAAACCTACACAGAAGAAACTAGCAGCTAATTCATGAGTGATCTGCTTTCTTACCTCTTCTATTATCCTTCAATCTTGCAAGAAACATAGGGGTCCAAAAGTTGGAAACACAATGGACTTAAATAATAACATTAATTACTTATCCTGGCGACATGGCATGGTTTGAACTAGCTCTGAAACCACAGGTTTTGGGGGATATTTTTTACTTGAATTGGTACTTTTTAGCAGAGATATTAACTTGGTTCTACTATTGTAGTTCAAGAACAGAATCTATGGAAACAGACAGCTGTCTTTCATGTGGAGACAGGCTAGTGTTTAAACACTGGTGTGTTAAATCTGATATCTTGCCTCCCTGCAAGCTGACCTAGGTCTCAGTTAGTCCAGTGATCCACCCCCAAAAAGTCCATCTGTGATGCTCTTTCCTATGCCCTGAAGGCAAATTTGCCTTGGTCCAAAGCCTGCAGCAATTTTACTTACAGTATCACCAAGTCTATGTGTGCTAGCCTGCAGTGGGACAAGTCTGCCAGAGAACGAAAAGCAAAGACCAGTGGCTTAGAGAAAGCTGCATGGCTTCCTGTTCTCAGGATCACAGCACAAACATGTTGCTGACTGGGAGCAAAGTAAAGGCCATGGTCTCCTACATGCCCTCTCTGCTGGAAATAAAGTCTGTCTAGAATAAGCTGGATTTTTTTTCTGGATAAAAGTTTAAGGATTCTTACATTTCCCCTAGATCTCTGATGTGTGTCAGCCCATCATTTGTGGGATCCAGTTGCCTGCCTCCAGTCTGGAAATTACAGGCAATCCCATTTTTCTTGAACATATCAGCTCTGTGGTGCAGGCATAGAAAGCAAATATTTCCTTCTGGAAATGCCAGACTTACACATGCTCCATAACTGCTGGCTGTAAAAGTCACACTTGCTGATTCTTGCTGCATACCCCAGGAACACACAGGACTCACATGGGAAATTTTTTGGTATGTGCATTGGAAATTCAAGGCGTTCAGGAAGCACTTGGCTTATTGCATGTGCACTTTATAGCCATGTACAGTCATTCTTGCCAGGACAATGGCAGGAAAAAATACTGCAGTTCAATTTCTGCTTTCCTTTACTCCCTGATGCAAATAAAATTAAGCCACTGATGGATTTCCACCAGACCCTTAAAACTGATGCCCATAAGAACAGCTCAAGCTTGGACCCAGAACTGCAAACTCAAGGAATCTGGTCTCAGTCACAATAGGTGTGATCTGGCTCTGCAGAAACATTTCGGCAGCATGCAACCACCAGGGAAGGCTGGTTACATCCTGTCTGCCAGGACAAGAGGTGGGAATGACTGTTCTCCAGTGATTATAGAGCAAGAAATTCCCAGCAATAGTAAGAAGCAGGGATGGCTGTTCTATGGCAGACTACTGACCTGAGCAGGCAGTACTTCAAATCTAAATTACTGAAAAACAGATTAGAGAAATCACAACAAAGCTCTATAATTGCACTGGAATTAAGTTATATGCTTATATTTGCATGTGTAAAAATTGGCAATATGGAATGCACAGGCATTCACCTCTGGGTAACTGGCTTACTGCTCCATTATATTTAATGGACAAACAAGAAAACAATGTAATCTTCACTTAGAGTATTTATGACTCAACAACACTTTAAAAGTATATCCAAAGCCATTTTTCCAGCTCATTAGAATAATTGCAGGAGGGAACCATGATAGCCTAGGGTTTATAAGGTGACATCAAGGTCAAATCCATTCAAGGATCATTGCTTTATTATTTACTTCCCACTCTCTGCTGCCTGAGATATAGATTGATTGTCTCAGTCCAAGCCCAGGTGCTTACATATATCTATCATACAACCCTCACATGGGTAGTAAGGAAAGAAAGAAAGAACATAAAGATCATTTGCTTGTCCAGAAGAAAAAACACCTTGTATCTTTGAGCACAGAAGTCAAGCCTTCAGTCTGGATAATGATCTTTTGGCCTCCCAGACAATAGAAGAGATCTTTATCAACTGCTCAGTTCACTTTCACCCCATTTGCAAGCTCCTGGATGCAAGTAGATTTAAGGACAACAACCCAACTCAAAGGCCACAAAAATCTTGTGGAACTGTCTGGACACACAATGAGCTTTTCACAGACCACATAATGCTGCAAATTCTCCTTGGCCCTACAGACCACACTCTGCTACCAAAGAGATTTAATAACAATATGGGAGGAACAGAAGCTTGAACCTTGGTGATAAAAGCAGTGAGAGCTCAACACTGAGATATTGAACTACCTCATTTTGTGCAGCTTTGACAAAGGCACGTGATAGTGTCAGTGGGACAGCTGTTCACATCCACCTTTGCAGGGGAGACCACATCACTTGCTATCAGCCTCAGCTTCTCTTTCATGAAAAAGGTCATTGAATCTACTGTACCATCTCTAGCAACAGGAAAGAGACAAAAGGACCAGAATTAGAAACGTACCTCTCCCTCTCCCAGACTTCCCTGTCTGCAGAAAGATAGCCTAAAAAAGAAATCTGAGTCATGACCTTCTAGCTTAGCAAAGTCCCTTGGGTTCAGTGTTAGCAAAGGCAGCTTTGCTCTTTTCAAGGGTCACCAGCACCCAAAACAAGTGCTTGTGATATTCAAACCAGAAATGAAGGGAAATATCCACATGGAATCCCTTCTTGCTGCTAATGGGCAGCATGGTACACACAGACAGCCCTGGATCAAGCTGATAATAGTCTGCTCCTGTTCACAGATGAAGGAAAATGAATCTCAAATTTCCAGAGCTGTCCCTGGGCTTTGATACTATCATGCACACTGCTGCTATCCAGCCTCAAAGTCATAACAGGGGCAAGCACTGTGGCACCAAGGAGGGAAAATGAGGTTTGTAAGAGCAGATGCAGGCAAAAAAACACATCCTCTTCTATATTCACCTTCCAGCACATTTAGTATCATGATCCCTGTTTTCTTATGGTATGAAATCACATGGGGCCTAAAATACCCCTCAGGTTAATAAGAAGTCAACTCAGACACAAAGGCTACAACTATTCCACCAATTTAAAGAGAGGTGGGTTTTGGTCTGGAGACCTTGCGTGTAACTGATGACATTGTTTAATTTTAGCACTCTCTCGTTTGGGTTTGGTCCATAATAACAACCAATCTCTTAGACAAAGCCCAGGCATACTTTGGGAGATATATGAACAAGGTAAATACAGTCAGTAATAATGTGAGATGACAAAATACACAATAGACTATAGAGAACTTGGCTTCACTTCCTTAGCAAATTAACTTGATACTTGTTTCTTCCAAGCAGCTTTTTGTGAGTGACACTATTGAGATATTAAAGGATCAGAGCAAAGGACAGTGAACGGGGAGCCACAACATTAGTTATGGCTCTGACACTGGTTACTGAGGGGACCTTTGGTAAATCACAAATTTTCTGTGCCTTCTAAGTGGGAAGGCTATGATTGCAAATCCTTACCACACGTCAGGAAGGAGAGAATTAATTAATGCTCAGAAAGTGCTTTGGAGATTAAGTGTACAGCTCTTGATGTCATGAGACCTAAATATTATTACTGAAGTCAGATTCATATATATGGGCAAAGGTTCCCAGAAAGAGAAACATCAAGGGTGGGAAGCAAAGAATGCTCTTATAGAAAAACACTAAGTGGAACTCATTCTGAAGCTCTTTTCCCAGTAGCAAAGTGACTGTTTTCCTCTAGGTACAAGGTTAAAAGGATTCCCGCTAAGTTCCTGGCATCTACCAAGGTTTGGGGATATGACATGTGCTGTAATCTTCACCAAAACAGCTCTCACTATTAGTAGGGGCATGCATATATTTAACCATAATTATTTAGGTGTAGACATCACTATCAAGAGTTAAGGTTTTCTATCTATGTGTCCTCTCAAGAGTTGTCTTTAGTAGACAGCTAAAGAAACACTGTTAAATATGGGCAAAAGACTAGCTCTGATCTCTTCTTATTCTACTGCTTTCTATATGGTACAGCCAGAAACTGGGAGTTCAGCTCAAATGTGATGGAAGTTGGGCCATAAAGGAAGGAACAAGAGAGGGTCCAAAGGGAGAGCCACTTGAGGCTAGAATAGAGTTCCAGCAGCCAAAGGCAAGGCTCCTGCCCAGAGCAAAAAGGCATCCAGCAGTGCTTTAATGGAATGCTTTATATGTCCCAGTCTTTCTGTAAAATGAGCTTTTTCAAAGACCTACCCTTGTTGAACAGGTCAATTTTTTCTCCAGTAGAAAAGGAGGCAGTAATATGTTACTGCTTAGATGGACACAGAAGAGATCTCAGTAAGGAGCAGGGTGAGCCAACATAAGGAGGGCATGGATCTTTCACCCATGAAGTTAATCCAAACTTTGTCACAGACTCTGACAAAAAGACATGTAGCTGCTATACAACAATACTCAGAGATTCATGGATTTTAAAGGGCCTTCAATATCACCATTATTCATTCCTGTAAAAGGGCTTTGAATTAAGATAGCTTCTTAAAAGACAAGACCTATTTTGATTCTAAAATCCCCAGATTTTTGCAGGATTAAACACAACCCTTCAGAAATTGGTGCCTAATTTCAAGGTTGAGGTTGTCTAGGTTCAGGCTGCATCAAGATTCTCTCCACTCATTTCAACAGATTGAAGAGCCATTTGCAATGTTTATTTTCCAAAAAAGTCTATGTAAGAACCTAATCAAGACTCATTCTGCTTCTTTAACTCAAACTGTATTTATGGTATTCTGAAATCTTCCATTACGTGTATGACTCTCAATTGCTTAATCATTCTTGGGAATTTTGCCTGAATCATCCCCAGTTTTTTAACATCCTTGTAAAAGCCACAGGCAATATTCTGATAACAGTCTCATCAGCACAAATCACAAAGGTTATGCAGTTAATTTTACTCTAGGTCCCCAAAACCTATGTCACATATTTTTGGCATCAGTGTTCAGTAAGGACCCCAGTATATCCCTGATTCTATTTTTAGAGTCAATGATTCAATCTGTGCCCTTTGTTCTCACACATTTGACTTTACTTTTGTCTCATTCCCTGCTATCAAGCAATCCAGATTGTTCTGTATCACTGATCAGTCCTATTCATGATTTATCACTCCCTCAAAATGTGAAATCTGAAAATTTTATCAGTAATGAGTACATCTTCTTCCACGTTGTTCCTAGAATTATCAAACAGTTGAAACTCAGCAAATCATATGTGCTTGACCCACTAGAAACAGCCCAGCTTAATGTTCCCATTCACAAACACATTTTAATATCTATATTCATCTAGGTTTTATAATTTTAATAAGTTCTGGTTTAAGCTTCTATCATTCCCATTTCCTAATCAACATGCCATGCAGTACAAGTCAAGTGTTATAGGACTTGAATAGAAGTCTATTACATTTAAACTAGTATCTTTCTACACCAAACTTATAATCTCCTAAAAAAAGACATCAGGATTATTTGACAAGAAATATAGTTTCTTCAGAAAACTACATTGATTGGCATTAATTGCACTACTCTCCTGTATGTCTTTACTATTTGAGAGCTGCATCAGCCAAGCCATTATTTTGCCTAGGATCAATGTCAATCTGACATAACTGTAATTACCTGGGTTGTTCCATTTACCCTTTTTGAAACGTTGGTACAATGTTACATTTCCTTAAACTTTGTTAAGGATGCAGATTTTCCTGCCCATATTGACACCTTGAGGCCATGACAGACACTGAGGCCTCTCTGGGTGAAGTCACCCTTACGATTACGATTATTACTTTGAATCTTCTCTGCTTGCAGAGTTTAAAAGGGTAGCATTACTCCCCAGAAGCCCAGCCCGAGCAAGCCTGTACGAGGAGAAGTTCAGGAGCATGTGGCATCTCATGCACTGAGAATGATGCTGATCTGACACCATCTCATGTGCTTCCATCACTGTCCCAACACTTTTCCTGCATGAAAACTCACTGTGCTGTCCTCTTTCCTACTTCCTGTACCCTAAATTTCTGGCAAGATCATGAGCCACAACCTGGTTGTACATGAAATCACATGACTTGTACAAGTACTGAAGGGAAGCCTTCAGCCCTGCACTGCTGGACACATCTTGCCTCTGAAGAAGGCTACTCAAGCCATTACTAGCCAAGATCCAGCATGGGAGAGGTTAGCTGCAGAGAAGCTAAATCTGATTTAGCATAGCGGAGCCTAAAACATGCTACTTCTGAGACCACACCGCTGGAAGGCCTTCTAAGAAGGCCTCTGATCAGCATTTGCAGTGAAGAATGAATTTATTGATTTAAAATCTTTTCTGTCACTACAAAGAGACTAAGATGCTACTTCAAAGACAAGGCTGAGGTGTAGACTATGACATCCCTACTGGAAGGAGCCAGCTTTGGCAGCAAAGCAAAGGGATCCCTGTAGCATAAATGGAAAATTTGGCTAAAAATAACATTACCAAATCCAGCTGCATCTGACTCAGTTTTAAGACTGTGGCCAACTTCAAGCTTGGCACTGCTGCAACATCTCACTTTAGTTCATCCAAAATTCACATCAGCATTTCTCCCAGTGGGTGCACTGACCTGGAGAACAGTGGCTGTGCTGCACCTCTCTGGCACACAGCAGCTTGCTCAAGGTGATTCTCAGTCACATGAAGCTGTGTTACCAGACACAACAGTAAAGATGCTTCCTTAAAACCTGCAGAAACAAGTCCATTTTCACAGCTCTTGTAGCTGTAGGTTTTGCAGCACATCAGCTGTGCACCCTAGGAGAGCAGGGATATGTCTGGCCATGACATCTGCTCTGGTTTGTAACCAAGCTCTCAGCTTTCCAAATTGGTTCTTTTCATTCTGTTCTTTTATTAGGGCAAACTTTAAAATATCTGCTTTATTGATATTTGTTTTATCCACAGTGTTTATTTCAGTGATTGATTCCAGCAATTCTAATTAAAATATATATATACACTTGTTTAAACTCTTAGAAACAGTCTGTGTAATATTCCAAAAGAACTGGTCATCAGCCACAAATTCACAGGCATTACATACACTCACATATAAAAATTATTTCCTAGACCAAGAAGACAATGCAAAGAGCTGTGTTTGATGCATGAAACGCAGTTTAAATTTCATGACAGTATAGTCTGAACTGACGACTACTACTCGCTGTGATGCTCCTTATCAGATGCTCATCCTGCATCGCACTTAAAGAAACAAAGCACTGGAAGAAATTTCATTCATCTCCTCCAAAATTGTGTGGAAAACTTCTCACTTTCTTGTGAATAAAATGAACCTTGATTGTATTCCATCTACTTGATAATGTAGAAACAAAAGACACAGAGGAATAAAAGGAAGGAGAAAACATGTTCTGTGCACAATTAAATATGACCATACTGTATATAATTTAATTAAGACACTTTAATGTGCTCCTGTGTTCTTGTTGCCTTAGTACCTGCATTCAGGCAATGGTTAATTAAACACACAGCTTAACAATGGTGACTGCACAAGGCTTTGTATTAAAATTTTATTTGTAACTCAACTCCCCAAAAATTATTTGCTCAGTTTCCTCATCTTGTGCAAGTGTAAAGAACCATAATCATTCTAAGAAGGCAAAATGTTTATGATTCTTAATACTGGATAAGACCAAGAAGAAATAAACATATTATTGAAAATACAAGATGACTCTTTGGAGATTAGCTGTATACAGAGAGAATAGACTCTGGTGCTGTGTCTCATTATTGTATTTAACACAAAATAAATAAATAGATAAATAGAAAAGTTGAAATATGCCTAGGTTGGAAATGAAACAACCCCTTCACAATTCATAAGTGATGAATAAAATACTTCTTTTTCTGTCTGCTGAAGATATTTTAAATATTGTTTGGATTACTGGATGTGTTTGGTTTTGGGTTTTTTTGTATGGAAATGGCACATGCCAGCTGGAATGGCTGAATACACATAGCTGAGTCCACAATGTAAATAAACCCCACCACTTTCTTTTTCTTCTGCCCCATGAGCAAAGACAGACTCAGGCCTGGTTTGTGTAAGTGGACTATTCTGCAGCTTGCTTTCTTGCTGTTGAGCCTGTCATCATCATACTGTGTACACCTTTACCCACCAGCATCTTTACAAGCTTTCCTATGGAGCCTCCTAGGACACTTACTGACACAACGTCATCAAGGAGACTCTTTAGAATGCATCTCATTAGAATGTATAGAAAGATTATTGCTAAATGATTCACTTTGTTAGTACATTAAGTGGCCATATATTCAATCCCAGGCAATTAACTGACCAACACAGTCAATTATCTAATAATAAACCTGGACCCTTCAAGACTTCCAACTAAATTAAAGGGTCTCTTGCAGAAGAAATGGAGTGGCCATAAAACTCTCTGCGACTTAACACTGTTAGAGGAGTCTAAACATTTCCTGACTCCATTTGGAATATAGATTTTTTATTTTCTTCCCAAATGACCACAGGAAACAGGTTATATCATTTTAATTATTGCTGATGCTGCTCAGGGGTTCTGAGAGCAAGCCAATAATTCCAAAAACAGGTCTCTTCTTTTATATAGTTCCTCTTCAGCAAGGCTTCTACTCCCATACTTAAACTCTCTCCATCCACCTTATATTCTATCTTCTTTTAAGGAAGCCTGGAATATTGGCCTAAAACACTTGCATTCTCTCCCTTCTCCCATCTCAGCTAGTCCTCCCCCATCACTAACTGCAAAGTCCAGATTGTGAGACTCACCAGCTAATGGAATGTCTAATGCAGAGCAGCTGTACATTTTTAATGCAAAAGGGGAAAAATAAAGGCAGCATATGGTTTTATGTAATCTTCCTATGAATTTTTAACTGAGCGTCCTAATTCATGTCAGACAGAAAGAGCTTTTTTACCGGTCCTTTGTGGTTAGAGCCTGCTAGCCTGAAGCATGCAGTACTTTTCAGCCACAGTGAGTGCAGGTGAGATTGCTCTGCAGTAGGTGCTGGTATGAATGGCATTTGTTTTGTATTGATGCCTTTAATCATGACAATTCAGTGGCTGAAAAAACAAAGGGATGTATGAGCAGGATAGATGAACTGGTCTCTTCTGGACGTGACTGTTCTTCAGGGTTTTGTTCAGTCTTGCATAGTCATCATAGAAGTCGAAAGTGCTATAACAACTTATTGCCCTTTTCCTATAAAGTGCTCATGAAGTCCAAGAAGAGAGGAAGACAGGCGGGAAGGAAGACAGGAAGGAAGTCCATTTCAAAGGCTCCCATATGTTGACTCTGCTCCCTGACCCATCACATGTCAATATGCAGGGCACCAGAATGTTTAAATTCATTCAGTCTTCAGTGACATTCATTTTCTCCCTACTTGACTATTTCCATGAGAGGAACTTCCTAAGGGTAAGGTAAACACACACATAAATGATCTAAGAAGTTTGTGGAGTCTTCAAAGGAAGTCTTCAAAACAAATTACAGAAACATGCACCAGAAATGACAGAGATACAACTGATCCTGCCCTAGGGTTTCTTGGACCTCTTTCAGACTTATGATCCTGTGATTCCTCTGTAGCCTCAGAGCTGACCAATGCAGGTTCCTCTGTTACTTAGCTATTACCTTCTAAAAGCCCCCACATTAAACTGTTCCCTCGCATGCATCCATTTTCTTTGCTTTCAGCTTCTCTCCTTCCCTAGCTTATTGCTCACTCTATTTTTCTTATATATAAGGTCTCTCTGTTTCTCCTTTTTTCCTTGCTAAAGTGGCTACCCTCCCTTTCTAACATATCAGCTTCATTCTTCATATTCTGCTATTTCAGAAACCTGTGGAACTCAAAAATGTTTTAGGAAGGAAGCCATTTTTCAGGTGAAGAAATAAAATTGGAGAGAAGGGAAGTAACTTGCCAAACAGGCAGCAAAGAAGAAAGGCTATCATGCCAGTCTGAAACCCAGTAGGCAATAATGAATTGTTATCCATTAAGGATATCCTGCTATAGTCTTAGAAATATGGGCAGTGGAGAGGAGGATATAGAGTGAGAAAAGCCAGTGAGTAGATGAAGGGAGCATGTGCGGTGGTATTGCCAACCAACAGGTTTGACACGTTCCCTAACCCCAATTATTGGCCAAAAATTGTCTTTTCTTACAAGTCACAGTCTTCCTGAGTCCATACATATTTATGTGGCAATAGTAGTTTCAGTAAGTAGGTGGGGGGAGCGAAGCAAAGAAAAGGGGTAAAAGTTTTTCTCCTGGACCCTAACAATTCATTGCAGAATTCAGACATGCTTCCAAGTTCACTCCTTCTGGCTGGAAAATCTGAGAATTTTTTCCTTTTTTAAAAAAAGGTGAGATTTTTGTCTAATTATCTGAATGTGAAAGTTGAAGAATCCCAAATGTGATTTGACCAGCAATAAGAATTGCTAACATTATCAACACTGAAACCTTTGAAAAGAAGCTCCTGCTTCAAAATTAAGCTTTGTCTCACTGTGTAAAAATGTTTTATCTGCTTACTATGGAAAAAAAAAACAACAAACCAAAACAGTAACATTGGAGAAACTTGGTTCCTGTTTTTAACCCATGGTGGGTTGTCTGGAACTCTCTTTCCTAGTTCCACCTGCACTCTCATAGGGAGAAATCTCCTGTGACATCTCTGGCACTGTGCCACACACCCCAAGCACCTTCATTTTCTTCCTCACGGGACCTTACTTCCCTTTAAAAATCAATTGGTAATCAGGCATGAAGATCTACACATACATGTTTAAATTTTAAATGTAAATGAAGATGCAGGCCCATGCCATTGTGCCTGAAGAGAAAGCAAACTATTACTTCACTGACTTAGATCTAAAAGCTGGATTACATTGCAAAGATGTTGCTGCTCTTGCCAATATCTTGCCTTGGGGCTTACTATGGACTTGGCTCTTGTTTGTTCAGTTATGTAACACCGGCATGAATGCAGCAAAGCCAAACAATTCTGAATTTATTCTACACTTGCAGGAGAATTACACTTGCCATATAGTCATGGGCCTCATTCAGCCAGGGAGTGTCAAGTATTTTTAGAGACAAGAATCAAAAGGAAGCATTTAATGGGAAGGCTGCAATGCTTGGACACAATCAGCATGGCTGCTTGGAGAAAGAAATGCATAATAACCCACTGCAACTGATCCAAATACTGAGTCCAATGACCTATCCAAAGGCAGATAGAAACAACCAGGACACTTTTTTCTAACCTTGTATATTTAGCAATGCTTTCTGTATATCTAACTTGAAGGTCCTGTGGGCAAGTCTTCATAAAACTCACATTTTTTAGGGCTTTATTTTAGAGTAAAAAATTGAATATTTTCCATCCTGCTTTTATGAAAAAAACCAAAACTTTTCTCTCTTGGCTGGTGCAGCCACTAAGAGAAACTAATTTAATCTCAAATATCTTACAAACTCATGCAGACATTCACCATTACAAAGCCAATGTTTTGCCTACCACAAATGCAGAGACAGTGAAGGAAAAAAATTCAAATATATTTTTTGGTGAAAGGTGACAGGGTTTTATTCCTCCTCCCAAACCACATTTAAATGATCCAAAAATATATTTCAAGTGTTGAAGGTAAAGGTTTTATGCTGAGCTTGGCTGTGCATTCTCTACCACTCACCTGCCTAATTATTTTACCTTACCATTCCCCCTTTCCCATCATATAAAATGAACTAGCATTCCTTATTTATACATAAAGCACTTTGAGACCCTTTATTTATATACAGTCTGAGTGTATGAGATGTATGGAACAACACTAAAAATTCAAGCACAGAGGTAGAGAAATAAAGATCTTTATATTATTCTTGGTTTTGAGGAAGTGATATTTCTTGTGAAATGTGTTTTCACTGCACATGTCTCCTCCCCACCTCATTTTCTGCAGTGTGCAGATATTCTGTTCCACTCAACTTCTGGCTGTGCAGAAGGTTATGTGCCACACAGACCTGAGAACTACAGGACAGATCATGATGGAAACCTCTGCCTATTAGATGGTAATGAAAAAAGCTTAAGAAATAATAACAGTAAAAGAATTGTTTGGAAAATCCTAACCATGATTAAAGTTGTCATTATTTAATTAGAATTATAAACCTGCTGGGATTATCCTGAAAATGCTCCTAAGGTTAAAATGTAATAATTTTTTATATTCTGAGTGCCATAATTCACTGGTTGTGCATCTTTGACTTCTGGATCAGTGAATAACTGGTTCAAGCCATGGCAGGAATTCATTCATCCTTGACATCTGAATGAGTAGTGGAAGAAAAACTCCAAAAGATTTCCTGCAAGAGGGAAACCTCTTCTCCTGAGACCATATTTTTCAAAAGTTTCATTGTCTATTTTCAGTCCTGCTCTGATGATCCACACAAGACCATGAGGAGCATAGCTTTCTGGGACTACTGCTGCATTCACAACCACAAGTCTCATGAAGCCTAAGATATGTCAAAACAGCAGGGATTCACTAAATATGGTCACTGTCATAGCACTTTGTTCACAGGAATGTGGAAGGATTCACTAATGAGGAATGACTTCCAAAGGTAAACATACAAAATACAGTTATATGATGACAAAGAAGGTGTCTAAATAGCACAGAGACTTCGGGACATGTCAGCATCTTGGAGCTAAGTAAGCTATTTCAAATAGTACAAAACACTTGGAGCATGGGGATGTACTTAAGAAATGTAAATACTAGGGTTATTAGGGGAGGAAGACATCAAAATACTGATGAGAAAATGGTTTATCCAAAACAGGTGCCTTGTCAGTAGATTCAGCTGCTCAGGCTATATTTAGTTAGAATAGAAAGTTATGTCTGTTAGGAAAGTTTGCCATTCTAGNGAATGCACACCCACATGGCAGTAGTTAAATACTCCCTTGCTAATACTAAGGTATGTCACAGGCTCTAGAAAAGAACATGCCTACTTTTCCCATCCTGTTAGTTTTAGTCAGTAGGGTATTAGAAAGATAAGACCTAGCAGCAAAACAAAGAGCATCAGAATAATTTCCAGTACTCATCTCACATATCATTTGAATCCAGAAGCCTTAAATCCCAAGTGAAACCCCTCTGCAGGAGTCTAAAAGACGTCAAACAGAGTATAATAAAAATGTTGTTCTGTTCACTTTAATGAAACTGGATGCTAACAAAACCCCACTATCCTCTGAAGTCCAGGCATCTAAAAAGCATGAAAAATGTCCTCTATTACTCCAAGTGGCTTGAAAACCTTTGTTTCCAATATTAATTTTCAACTATTTCAACTGAACTTAGTCCTAGTAGCATATTCACTATTAGAACTAAAGTGACAATGAATTTCATGGAATCATACAATGGCTTGGGTTGGAAGGGATCTTAATGACCCTCTAGTTCCAACTCCTCCATGGTCAGGGAAACCTTACACTATCCCAGGTTGCTCAGAAGCCCATCCAATCTGGCCTTGAACATTTCCAGAGATGGGGCAGCCACAGCTTCTCTGGGCACTGTGTCAATGTCTCACCACTCTCACAGTAAAGAATTTCTTTTCCTATCTAATCTAAATCTGCCCTCTGATTTGTAGCTATATAAGTAATGACAGCTGGTTAGTTTGGGTTTCCTTTGAAGTATCCTGTGCTTTTCACTTTTAGACCCAGGATAGTTAAAGGGATTACCTTTGGAAATCACTCCTTGATATTCTCCAGTAGCATGTTTTTGTTTGATTTTTTTTTTATTTTTGCATATACATGTGAGGCTGCAGATACGAGAAGATTCTTTTTCACCTTTCAGTCACTCACATAGTGTTTATAGGTCTGGGCAGTATCTTGTGAGCAGATATGACACTGCTGAGTCTACAGGACTCAGCTCCAGATCAAAAAGTATGACTGTTTTAATAAGGCTACAAGTCTGAGCTCTTATATCCTGATAATACTGAGCCTATTAGTACAGGTTTGGCCACAGGCTATGTGGTAACGCTGCTTGGTTTGGAAATGCAGGCCCCAGTAGCACACATCACAGCATTCCATAATGCAGAGAGAATTATTGCCTTCTTCACCTGTGAGTGGAACTGGCACCAAAGCGAGTTTGGAAGCTTTGTGCTTCCCTAATGGCAGTAAAGAATTTGTCTCATCTGCATACAGATAACACCAAGAGGCACACAGTAACGTACAATGATGGGTACTCATCCCTTTGGAAAGGAGAATAAGAATTTTGTTTCCAAAAATCAAAGAAACTCAAGAGAAAAAAGCACTAAGAGAAGTGCAAAAACAAAAAGGATTTTGCAGCTTCACAGTCCAGAGGAATCTGCTTGCGTTTATCTCCTCGCTGTGGGGTTTAAAGGGTGCTGCATTGCAGCACATCCCAATGACACTTCCTTGAGCACCAGCTGCAGAATGCATGGATTTCATTGCAAGATTTTAATCCGTGCAGTTGGAAGGCTGTGTGCACATTTCAAGTAATCCAAACTTCTTCAAAGATCAGTTAGTAAATTATACAGATAACCATCTCAAGCCTGAGCAGAAGGTTAGGGGTTATTTTTGGCTTTTTTAGGCTGCCAGGAGAGAATAAATATGACTTTGTCTGAACTGGCATGCATCCTCATAACAAGTCCTAGTGCTTTTTATTGACTAACTGGACTGTGACCCTCGAAGTCAGTACTTTGTGCTTCGAAACACATAGAAAATGGTCTGCATAATGCTGCAAAGGGTTGAGAAATTACATATTATCAATAATTACTATGATTTTTTTTTTGCCATTTACTTAGCAAAAAAAAAAAAAGAAAGAGGCTGGGTCAGTGGCAGTGGTTCAGGCTTGTCACTTTTCATCAGCTTAAGTGCTGAGAGCAGATGTGAATCAGGTTACAGCTAAAAGCTTTATACACCAGTATTCACAGCCAAGAGTGCATCGCATTTGGTTAACTTTTATATGTTATGATTCCTAAAAGGGGAAGGCTCTTGATGACTAAGAATCCATTTGAGGTAATGAGAGCTTACTTGGAGCTAACAGGCTCAACTTCGTTGAGGAGTACATGCAAATAACCTGAATCCTGCAGCAAGCTATGCTGACAACTCAGTAACACCCATTACAGACAACAACAGACCACAACAAGCTTCAACCCACAGCATCATGTGGCTCATGTGAGTATCTCCACCCTCTTTTTAAGCACATAAGTCACATTTGTTGATATTAATATCCAGTAGATGACTATCTAATAAATATAGTACTCATAAAAACCTGTTTATGCATGGAAAAAGGGGTTTAGTCTCTGGAATAGCTCCTAAATGGACTCATTCCAAGACAGCTCTTCTAAATTCCCTGTCTCCATCCAACTGCTCAGTTAGCTGAAAACAAGTAATCATGCTTAGAAGATAAAGCATTCTTGTATCTTCTGGGATGCAAATTCCCATTTTGCATTTGGAAGTGTTTGGAGGCTGGCTGCAAGAACATCCATCTGCTTGCTTGCCAGAGCAAAACAAGCTCAGTACCTGTTATTAAAGCTTTACGCATCATTTCCCAAGTTTGTTGCACTCTACTGGGGTGGCAGAAAGACACTAGTCAACACCTTCTTGGTTTCAGTTAATTAGATGACCTAATTTTTATCCATGTTTTGACATGGGGATCTGTGGATACACAAATCATGAGTCCAAGACTGTAATGTTATGTTTTAAAGTGGTTCAAGAGAAAATGAATTTGGGATGATCTTTAAGGTCCTTTCCAACCCAAACCTTTCTAAGGTGCTATCAGGATGAGCCTAGGTCAGCCCAGTAGATACTAGTTTTGTTATCTGGCATATCCTTCCCACCTCAATACAAGAAATCATCCAGTCTGTGCACAGACTTGCAGAAAAGTATGGAAAAAAGACTTTTTTTTTTTTAAACAATATACAGTCTGTATTAACAGCCACATTTTAGAAAGCTCCCAACTGCAGCTGTCAAACAAGAAATGCAAATAACAACTCTACACTGGCTTAAAAGTAACAGCTTTCTAAAACCCTGTTGTCTGTATCATTTCCAAGTTTCTTGTCTTTTAGTAACTCTATCCTACCATAAGAAAAATGTCAATTGTCTTCCTGTGCAAATCTAGGATTAATGATGTAGAGAACAGACGCACTGCAGAAGCAACAGACAGTAACATCTTTGCTTAACATACTAAGTTGTACATAGGGTTTGAGACTGAAAGTGAAAAGTATATGAGAAGGAGATAAGGTTTCAAAAAATAGCCTAATTGTTCATGTTCTGTTCTGCCCACTATGTAGAAACCTGAATAACAATGACAGCAAATATGTACATGAACAATGCACACAAAGGAAGAAATGAAGCAAAATGTAAAGCTGCCATTGGGAAAGCTATGACAATAACTGGCAGTGATCAAAGTCTCATCATATATTTTAGTTGCTAATAGCTGAACCAGTTCCAGCTTGTACTCTAATCCTATTGCCAAATCTGCTGATGCTGTAGAGGAGCCTGGTATATCTCAGGTGATCTGAATGTGAGCAAAGGCAGCACGGAACCATTAATAGCATCTAAGGTAAATTTTCAAACCAACCAGCAACTAAAACAGTGCTAAAAATCCCCCATCTTCATGATTTGAATGGGACACTGACCATGAGGTGGAGTCAGAAAATAACAGCAGGAGCCATGATGAAGTATAAATCATTTTGTTTTCTTCTAAAGTGCATAGCTTTCATTTCAGCTCTGGTAGAGGAAGGGTGGATAAAGGACCAGATTCAGACACCTGAAATTAGACCTCCACAAGAGAGGCAGGTGTCTTTCTACACTTCAATTACAGTCAGAGGAGACCTAATCAGCACAGTCAGCGGAGTCTAGAAAGCCATTTGGCTGGCCAAATGCAAGTGTCTATCTCAGGGTCAGATAAATAGCCCTCTAGGCTTCATTTTCTGCATTGAATAGATCGAATTTTAAAGGAACTTTGCCATCTAACTCACAATTTGATTCAGAAGACACTAAACTTCATCTGGTTGAATGTGCTGATAAATCCTGCCCAATGCTTATTTTTTTCTATCTTTATTTATTTTGATGTGCCACTTCTCAAGTCACGTACACACCTGCATTAAGATGAAGCAGTGAAACAGCTCAGGCACAGCATATCTGAGACTTTACAGCACTTTCCAGTGCCTAAAGGGGCTACAAAAAAGCTGGAGAGGGACTTTTGACACCGGCATAGAGTGATAGAACAGGGGTTAATGGCTTTAAATTTACAAAGAGTAGGCTTAGACTAAGTTTATATAAGACATTAGGAAGAATTTCTTCACTACGAGGGTTGTGAGGAACGGGCATATGTTGCCCAGAGAAGTTGAGGATGCCTCATCCCTGGAGTTGTTCAAGGTCAGTTTGGATGGGACTCTGAGCAATCTGGTCTAGTGAAGGTGTCCCTGCCTATGACAGGGTGGTTGGAACAAGATGGTCTGTAACCATTCTAGGATTCTATGTTCTACATAAACCAGCATTCTCACTTGGATATTGCAGGTGCCTCTGTCAATATTACAAGGTAGCCAAACTGCACACTGCCTTGATTGCTGGGCAATTGCAGATTTTCAAGACAATAATAAGCAATACATTTTTTCCCAAACTGAAAAACATTTCATGCATTTCTACATTCCTCTAATTCTGATAATGCTCACTCTCTTCTTCGTACTCATCTTCCAGCTTTTCCATACTTTAATGAAATTCCTCTTGAAGACATACAGATCTGAGATAATAAACCAAGGCCAGTGCAGTGAAAAATGGAGTACTGAAATACAAGTACCTCTCCAAAATTTGTAGCAAACATGTAACACAATCAATAAAACCCATTTTACAACAATCTAAACCTTATTTATCGTATGTTAAGGGTTTTTATTCAGTTGTCTTTTTTCTTTTCCAAAGAAATCTCTTCATAAAGAACAAAAAGCTGCAAATGCTGCAAAACACATATTATTCAAAATAACCTGCACTCACAGCTTTTTATCTTTCTTCAGCTTGAATCAGAAAAATGTGTAGTGAGAGTATATTATGTCCAGACTGCTTGACCTCATCTAGAATAGTACCCCAGGAGGAAATGAATGTAAATTGTCTTTATTTTTCATAAAAGCTTAATCTGTCCTTGGACAAAGTGCTAAAAAAGAAACATTATGCTCAATTAATTTGTTTATTTCTCTAAAGTCTCCAGGCCAATGCATTATGTTACTGATTACGGAGAATCAAAGGCAGCATTCTTACTGAAGACAGAAAGTGCTAAACTTTGACCCCAAACTGGTCATTTTATTGACACTTAAACTTCTGAGATGTGCCAAACTTTGTGTAGTAATCAAAGTCAAATAATAAATCCCCACACCACCTTGTTCTGGTAGAAGTAGCTCCTATGAGCCCCATACTATGGTTACACAGACTGGGAACAAACGTAGTAATTGAGAAGAGAGATGAATTCTCAAGAGCTCCTGCAAGCAAATCTGCATTTAAATCACTAAAAACCAGAGAAATTTTCTCAGTCAATCATTTCTGTGATCTATTTATTCCAAGGTACTTTTCTAAAGGAAGTTGCATATGCCCCTTTTGGTACAAGATGGAGCCCACTAAACCTGGTGAGTTGTAACACAACAGCAATGACATTGTTAGCTCGAATAATCAGCTGGCAAAACACTTTCTTTGTGGAAACAGTTCCAATAGTTTTGTTGTTTTTTCCACTGACATCAGTGAGGAGGTGTGAGGAAGAGAGCAAGAAGTGGGCAAAGTCTGGCCTGCTTTCCAAAACAGCACCACAGAGTACAAGACATTTGCACATGTCTTTTTGACTAAGTAATTTCACACCTGTCACAGGAGAGAGTCAAAAACAATTCTTAAATCTTTGAAATACCCTGAGGTTCCATCACTTCATCTCTCCTGAAACACAAAATTGTTCATTTCTCATTAATTGTCCTTTATGCAGAAAGTTTCCAATTAAATTGGGAGCAGTGTTAGACACCTTACTTTGTGATACTAGCCCCCAAAGATTAATAGATTGCTCGTAATTTCTGAATTGCCGCCTGTGTTCTATTGCACTCATCATTCGTTCTGATTACAAGACCAAACAGAAAGCGTCTCACAGAGAGTGGCAGTAGCCATCTGGACCCCCGGGGGAGCCATTTTGGCAGAAAGAATGGCTAACTCAGTCTGAATGCAATGACAAAACTAAAGTGATTGCACAGAAGCCTACAGCTCCATGGAGGATGCCATCCAAACTTAGGCAGAATGTACTAACTCCTAAGCAATGCCATCCAACAAGGTGTTTTTGTGCACAGTCAGCTTTGTGTGCTTCTGGGTTAGTGCAGGGCTTGCAGTAGTATCAAGAAAGAGACTCAAAGGAAAATGAAAACTTCATAGTTTCAGGAAAACCCAATCTTTAAAACTAAGTCTTCTGAAAAGACTTAGTATCATTGTCTGAAAAGACAAAGTGATTGGAATATGCTTTCTTAAGGGAGTCACATTGTGTCACTAACCTGTTATACTACTACTCTGCTTTTATCATTCTTGTTTCATATCTGTATGAAACAAGAAGGATAAAAACCTCAATAAATACCATACAGGCGTCCTACTGACTTTGTTAAGATTAACTCTGTGCCCTGAAATACGACAGATTTATGATGAAAAGTATGGTTTTATATGCACAATCTTGTGACCAAAAAAGAGCTTTATTTGGGATGCTAACAAAGATAATTCATCCTTTAACCCACATGGGTTTGAAAATAATTCTGCCTACAAAGAAGCAGAGCTGTAATAATTTCTTGCTGAAATCACATCTGCTGCCAAAGCCCCAGTGATGCCCACCATCATCAGTGGTCCCCTCCAAGGCTCTGAAAGACTGTAGTTATCTGACATAGCTCATGAATAATTATATTCTTCATAATATCTCTAACTTTCTTCCAGTAAGACAAGGGCTTAGTTTTGGGAAATAGTCCAAGTTTTGATTTTTTTGTCCTGTGAGCTCTGGGGCCTCCAGAGAAAGACAGCCATGTTCAACCAGGTGCAGAGGGGGGCACAGATGTATCTGAGGGATGGAACAACCTTCTTCTGGAGGCAGGATGAGAGAGTTGGGGTTGTACAGCCAATTCCCTTCAGGAGAAGAGTGTGCCCTGTTAAAGACCTTTTTTCAGCCTTTCAGTGCTTAAAGATGCTTACAAGAAAGACAGAGACTTTGTCTCCCATTACCCCTCCTTTATCTTAGCTTTTATTTTTGAGCAGAGCTCATGTGATATGGAATATCACTTTGGTCAGTTTGGGTCAGCTCTTCCAGCTGTGTCCCTTCCCAAGAGCCCAGCCTGCGGATGAGGGGGGAATATTGGAGAGACAGCCCAGATGCTGTAGAGCACAGCCCAGCAGTAATCAGAGCACTGGCACATTATCAATACCTTTCTAGCCACCAAGGTGCAACACTCTAAGTAAGGGCTTCTAGGGGGAAAACTATCTCCATTCCAGCCAGACCCAATATTGCATCATGGATTTTTATTTTTAGTATTTTAAGTTTTGGTCCATCTCAATTAAAATCAGTTAGAAGTCAATTTCACAGCTGTTGGTTTTTAAGATCTCACAAAAATGATAATTCACTGCTAGGCAATAATTTACTTCAGCACAGCAATTCCCAGGATAAAGCTGACACATTTTTAAATCTCTCTCACTCTCCCTTCATCATATCCATCCTTCTGTAAACCAGGGATGGGGAAAGGACAACGATCTTTTTTTCTTGCAAAGTATGGGAAGGAAGGAAACTACAGATCTGTTTAATTCACCCACAGCCACATCTCACTGAAATTAGTTTCCAGGTATAAGGTGAACAGGAGCTGTCTGTGCCTTGTCCATTGAAATCTGAACCCTCCCTGTGCTTTACTTCTTCTACACTAATGGAATCTCAAGCTTTTAAAGACAAAGACAAGCCTGAATGTAAGACATTCCAAGACTGGAGCTTCAGAGGATTTTTGGTTCTTTTTAATGAGAAACCTCTTATTTCTTGGTTAAAATATTAGGACTGTATTTACATTTGAAAACATATTCTAAGCACCCTTCTGGTGGATCAGAGCAAGATTGGTGCTTTGGTGAAATTTATTTTTTAAATAAAGGTTGAAAAAAAGTGCTCAAAATCTTAGACACATTTTCAAGTGGATAATTAAACCTGACTGCCCCAATGGGGGGTGGCCTTTAGAGCAAGTTGGTTGCCAGTACAAGTCAATTTAATATATTGTATGCTATCTCTTTCAGGTCTATTTGGTTTATATTTGACTGCATAGAATTGAAAATAGATGGGGTAAGAGGCATTACCTAAAGTTAGGTACTTTGATTGCTCACAGGGATGACAAAGATGGGGAAGAGGAGTATTACACCTCAGACTCCCAAATCCAGCCAGGGGCTGGACCTGGAAGTCACAATGAGTAGTGTGATGCAGAGCACCTCTGGAATACAGACAAGAGAGGGATGCCATGGGGCTTGGTTCAGTTCTCTGAGGAATACAGGAAGACATGTCCAGACCTAGTGGAATTCAATTCATACATCTTTTTAGAGCAAATCAAAGTCCAGCATGGCAAAATTTGAACATTGTATCATTAGCTCAGCTGGTATATTACTGACTCCTGGTAAATCTCAAGCTTATCTTTCCTCTGGGACAAAATTCAGTTTATTTGTATAGCAAGTAGCAAAATGATGCCTTGATCTAAATTAGTTGCTAATGTTATACGAACACTCATCATTAATAACCACATTCTACAGAGGCCTGACAAAGGGTCAGGTAAAGAGAATCTGGATTTAGTTGAATCCTGATAAAGCTCTGTTTCCAGCACCACATCTAAACATTATCCAAGTTCACCTTTCCTCTCCTAAACACCATACTTTCAACACTAATGAATTAACACAGCTCCCACAAAGCTAGTTGGATTATGCATGTACAACACTAACTGATAATTGAAGCACATCCATTTTCTTCAACATTATTTTCACATTTTTTCCCCAAAGACTGGCTCCCACTTATTTCTAAGTAAGTTATTAAAGTAGATCATATGCCATCTGCATTAAACCTTACCCTCCATTGCCTACATTTGACATAGTTAGTTTTGAAGAGGTCTACAACTATAACTAATGCATTCCCAATCATCTTCTCAACCTGGAGGCAGCCTATATTTTATTTTGTATGGCATTCTGTGCATTGAGGTGCAAAATTTTGATGTAAATTATCAATTACTGTATTCCAGTGCACCACTTGCAACATACTTTTAGATACTGAGACATGAATGTCACTGTAGAAACATTTCTCATATATTCCTGACATGGACAAACACCTCAACTGAAGCCCATTGCCAAATTAGAAAAAAAAAAAACCAAAAAAAAAAGCACCATTTCAAAGAGTCAAACATCTGCCCAATTCCAAAGGACAGCATCAGACCACTTAAACAAAAACACAGCAGGGAATTTAATCATGAGAAAACTGAAGTGAAAGAAGGTTTTGTATGGGCAGAGCTAGTTTTAGTTCTTTCATGGCAAAAATAAAGGGGTCAGAGAGATCAAGAGGTCACCCATTCACAGGTTAGAAAAAAAAGAAAAGAACAAAAAGGACTTTTTTATAATCTACTATGCAGTGCTAGGAAATGTCCAGATCAGGGTTTCCCCGCCCTGTATTCTACCCACCTTGAAGGATAAAGAAAACAAAATCCTTGGGCTTCAACCTCCCAGCCAGCTTTTATCATAATCCATATTATTCGCAAAATAGACTGGAGGTGACTTATGCGGTGACCTCTCACCACAATTCAAAACGAGTCTTAATGAACTAGGGTAATTCATTCCTCTGGCAGAGCTTATGAGATAAGGCAAGGCTGCACTGGTGGGCTCAGCAGACTGAAATGTTAATCTTTTGTAGTCTCTGCTCCAGAGGACCCCCAGGTCAAATCCTGGTGAGGCCGAGAAGTACAAGTGCCTTTGTTTGGGGTTGGAGAAGCGTGGTTCTTGATTTCAGTGCTGCCATTCACTCTGCAGAATGTAGTGTGCGTGTGTGATAGTAAAAACAGCCTGTAAAGTTATTTAAAACCATACAACAGAACTTTCTGTTGAAAGGCAGAGAACAAAAGTTTAAAAAAAAATAAATAAAAAAGCAGGGGTGGTATTTAAGGAGCCTGAAACAAAAGACACAATAAGGCTGTGGTCCCAACCTGCTCTTCTGGCCCTTGTCCTCCTCTCTGGGTCATTAAAAATCCACTGTGACCTTGCTTCAAGAGTTAGAAACTCCAAGGGAAATGGCTTTGATTATTCATTACAATACAGGAATGCTTACCATTTCATCCTACAGTGGCAGCAAAAGTATGATCTACCATATCAAATGTGATATGAGGTAAACATCTTTCAATTTCTCTTTCCTGCTCCCAGATAAGCTAGCTGCTTCCGAGCTCCAGTGTGCAGGGCAGACATTGGGATTTCTTCCTCTGAATCAGTAAAACAGAGGTGTTGAGAAACATAAGGTTCTGTTTAAACTTACAGTGGAAAAGTACAGAGCAAAAGATTGATCTGAAGTTCCCAGATTCTGAATTCTTGCCCTAGTTTTTCTGCTTGTGCTTTTCTTTCTCTTGGCCCCGGCAGTGTTTGCAATAGGCAGCAAAAACAGTGAAAAGGTCTTAGGACAGCTAAACAAAAAAATGCCCCAAAAAACAAACCAACAAAAGTAATGAGAAAATTATAAATTGTAGGCTTGACTAAATAAAGTAAATGGAGAAGTGCTAGCAAGGAAGGTCTAGGAAACTTCCGGAGAAAAAGAGAGTGGACATAAAATTAGGAAAGTTTTAAACTGAATAAATGGTTTGCTATACTCTCAAGAAGACAGTAAGGTGGACTTACACAGGAAATAGATCTTCTCTAATACTGTAATACCAGACTCCAGGCTGAGGGAAAATTATACTTGGGTGGAGAAAATATACTTGGGAACTGCTCACAGGCATCTGGACCTCAGCAGGCGCATCTGGGATGAGGCACATCTATGGCCAGCAGAGACTAGCTGCCTGGCCAAGCCCAGGGCTAGAGCCAAAAGACCAGGGCAAAATCTTGATTTCTCACAATTCATAGTGAAATTTCTGGCAATTGGGGCTGTGCTGTAGGCTGACCCCAGTGAGATGGGAATGTGTGATAGGGGCTGCTTTAAACTACTGACACATTTCTGAATTTATTAGAAGATTATTTTGGCATTGAGAACTTCAGCTAGACTTCTGCCTTTGTGGTCAGGGGTGATGAAGGACGAGTTCAGATATCCCTTCAGCATTCATTGTCTCTCTTTGTTTTTTCTTGCTATTCTTCTTTCCTTGTTGAACTTGAGACTGTCTGAATGATGGGCCACACAAAACACAGTTAACTGCCACAGAAACTACTCAGTTTTCAGCTCAATGTGATTAACTCACTTGCACATTATTATTGTTACCACTATTGCTATTAACTTTTAGAAGTAGAATATGACTAATGCACCTATGGATTTGTCGATATTATATGGTTATATATTACATTTTTTCACCTTGAGCTAATTTCTGCTAGGGAGAAATGAGAGAAAGGTTGTTTCTAGACAAGACACAGTTCTGGGGTAAGGTTTGAACAGGGCTGAGTGCCACATCATATCAGAGTGTCCACAGGATCCTCTCAGTGAAAACCTGTGAAGGGCCACGATCCCTCATGCAGGTGCTTGGATTGGGTAACTAGGACAGCAGGTAAAAGAGCCATGACAGAGGGCGCTTGCATCCAGAAAGAGAAGTTTGTCCAAATTTAATGTCCGTAATCTTATATCACTGTACCCTTCAAACATATTGCATCCCTGCATGCATCCTGAACAAATAGGAACAAGACTTCTAAAACAATTTTTATCTTTCCCCCCTCATACTATAATTTCTTTTTAACTCACTTGCACAGCTCACAGTCTTCCCAAGCCTCATCCTACAACCAATTCATCAACAGATATACAAGCAAGACTGGAAATTGAACTTGAGTGCTGTATTAAGAAGACTCAGCACTTTACTTCTGAGTAATTAACGCTACTCACGGTTAGATTTTTAGCAACAACAAGAAGGCATGATTTCAACAAGTTGATAATTTTCTTTTGTGGCCAAGTACTTGAATATTTCTGCTGTGATACCAACTCACACCAATGCACGCTAGTCACTTAAGTTTGAAGCATACTTTTGCTCTGAAGGTTGTATTCCTAAAAGATTATAGGGGAAGCATTTTCTTCTTCATTTTCATTACTTTCTTTAAGTTGGATCTGAAGTGACTTTTATCAAAAAAAAGAAAATAAGAAAAGTAGAAAAGAATTTCTACCATGGGTCAATATACTTGGTGAGTTAAAATAAAATATACAGCTATGTTATCACAGATTAAAACCCGATAATGATATCCATTCCTTTATTTCCTAAAAGTTTGCACATTACAATCCACTAAACCAAAAGGCCAGATCATTCAGCTACCTAGATCCCTTGCAATCTACTTAGCCAAGAGTGAAATTAATTGAAATTCAATGGTGATATACTGATTTACAAGTAGATCTTTCTCAGAATACCACAGAATTCCCTTTTGATTTTGAATAGATGAGTGATTAGATTCAGATTAGAGAACTTATATAAACATAGAAAGATAAACAGCTGCCACGGCCTTTTCTTAGATCATAAAAAATAATCGGATTCAGAGTTAGCTTTCTAAAAAGGACAATCTGCCAAAAGAAAAATAAAGGAGCATCTTAAGCTGCTGTCACCACACTCCAAAGTACCCATACAATAGGTTCACTTCAGAGTGAAACCAGTTCTCCTTTTGGTTCATTTGCTGACATTGTCTGACGGGCAGCTTTGCTCTTTGCAAAGAGCAGTTCAGAAATCCTGAGTGAAAGGTTCAGGGCTGGACAGAGCAGACAATCATTCATCTGTTTCATGATCACAAAATTCAGGCACCTATGTGGCTTGTGAGCAACAGAAAACCAGGATTTGAGAAAGGCTGCTTATGGAGAAAGTGTCTGAAAACTTGGGCCCCAGAACTATTTAATCAGAAAACTGCCTAGAGGGTCTTTTTGCCATTTGTCTTTTCTGTTTCCCTCTGTCTCTGAAAGGGTTTGTTTTTGACAAATGATTGCTATCTGCCACCACTCCCCTTTAGGTGATACTTTATGACCTTTAAACAGCATCAACTAAAGACTAGGAAGCAAAATAAAAGAAAGATAGAAAATACCTTTGTCAGAAAGTGCTGGAAGTGCAGGAGAGCAAATCTGGGTCTCGCTCGCTGGTTATTGAAAACACAAGACTTTGCCTTAAACACCCCTGAAGCATCACATTTAACTTCTGCCTGACTAACCAGTGGAGGGAGATGCAAAAACAGTCACTGTCTTAACAGGCATGCATTTGTGACCAAATAAAGAGCTATCTCTGGTTCCAGGGTATTTTGTGAGTAGAGCACTTACACAACATCTGAGTATCTGGGCTGCTGACCCAAAAAATAAGGTGCTGGCTGTGTCCCTGTGCCCACCCTCCCTTTCTCAAGCACCTTAATAGAAAACAAAATAGAAAGTTACCATGGATATAGGAGGCTCAGACCACAGGGATCTTGAAGTAGAGCTAAGGTCAAAAAGCTGTTGCCAAATACGTAAATTCTAAAAAATAACTGAAATCAAACACTGTGAGCAATAAATCTACTTATTAATGTCCAAGGTACTCTCTTTATCAAAAGAAAAAAAAAAAAAAAAGAAAAAAAACAGTTGGTTCGCTCTTGAGTGAAGGCTAACAAAGCAACAAGCAAAGTGAGCAGGATGCTGCAGCATACTTCTCATTAGGAGCAGAAATAAGCCAAGACACAGACTCTTAGTTAACAACACAAAAAGGTCCCAGTTTGCTCTTCCTTACAGCTTAGCCATCTTGACTCTGACTACAGCAAATTCCTACCACAGAGCCCCACTACAGACTCTGACTGCAAATATAAGTTTGCAGACTCTGGCCACAGGCTTGCAGCTAGCTCAACTGTGACTGTAGGCTCTAACTTCATCAGACATAGACTGACCTCATAGCTGATCTTTTTACAGCAGCAACTCTCTTTCTTGTTTCTTCTTCCTCGGGGCTCCTCTAGGTCCTCTTTCTTCGGGTCCCTCTAACCACCTCTTTTATCACACTTCTCTTTATTAGTCACAGCTGTGACCCATTAGGAGCAAGGCTGTTTCTCTTCTTTGGTGATTAGTACAACTGTCACTTATCAGGGGTGAGGTTGCCTGTAATCCCTTCTCCTACACCTACAGCAGGATTGGACATTAATGTGCCCAGGTGACTGACCTCACTAATGAAATCGAATTTTGTCCACTATCAAATTGCTGGGATCAGCTAAGAATGATGAGCTAGGAGCTAGACATTCCATTATGAGCCAATATTATACAAACTCATGTTTTCACTATAGAACCTCTCAAAGAAAGAGTTGGATCTTTCTGCTTGTTATTCTGATCCCAGGGAGACTTTAACATGAATTCTTCTAATTCACAGTCCCAGCAAAAAATTTATATACTGAAGTAACAGGAAAGATGTTGTACCACAGCTGTCCTTAGAGACAAGACAAATGGCACAGAACATCCCCTTCCTCCCTAAGGTCCCCCCTGCCTGACTGGGGAGTCAGTTCAGTGCATTGCCTCACTTGCTAAATTGCCACTTAGAGGAAGACACTGTTAAACATGGTCACCACTGGAGATATGCCTCCTGTGCAGTGATGCTGTCGTCAGGTGGCCACTAGATAAGCCAGCTACAGAGGGTCAAGAAAGCTGTCCTCCACTTGATAGCAGCATCTTAATAGCTTTCTAAAAACAGTAGGCCATCAAGTACCCAGACAATTTAATTTCACTTCTCAGCTGGAAAATAAGTACAGTACTTAGTTTCATTCAGAAAAGAGAGGAAAAAGGAGAACTCATCTGCCCATTTGTTCACTTATTTCCTGTGTTAACTCCAATGTACTGTAAGCTGCAAACTTCCAGGAAACTTTCTATGCCACTATGCAATGACACTTTACCATAAGTATTTTCCCTGACACCTTTGTGAGCTCTTAGCTTGCTTGGCTACCTTGTTATGCTTTAGGAAATGTCCCAGTAGCATTCAGAGATGCTAGTCACTGCATAAATGTATTCCTGCTACTCTACCTAGTAGTGATACAGTTAATAACATGGGTGTATTGAGCAGGTACCTCTATCTTCTCAAGCTTGTGAAAAAGTCTGGTGATGAGTTGGTTTTCTAATTTAACATAAATTGCAATAAAGTGTGAGTCACTTATAGTCTTCCAGAGTTTCTTGCAGACTTGCACAGGCACAAACACGCTGTTAAATTGCATACTCTAGTGAATAGTTAAACAAAAGTCTGGAGAAGGTCCAGATTTTCCCAGCTTCTTCATATATGATTCAGGACAGACATTCTTTCATTTTGTCATTTACTGGATTGGGAGGATACTTCATTAAGCAAATGACAGTGTTTGGTGATTTGTATACCTATTTTTTTGGTGTGGATTTAGAAAGCTGCCAAATGACTAAGATAAAGCAGAGATTTGCTTTCTGCCTTGCTCAATCTTCATCACAGTGGGACTGCAGTCCCAGAGTGCAACTGCAGGAAAGATCCCAGCCACAGAGCTCCCCCCAGCAAAGTCACTGATTGCTGTCAGATTAATGTGCACTGGCACCAGAGCAACAGTCTGGAGTGACAAGACTGAACCTGTGATTTATCTGCCAAATTTAGGACATGTTGTATATAGTGACTTATAGTAGTATTTGAAACATCTTTTGCTCTAGTGATGCACTTCAGTCAGTGCTTTGGTATGGCTACAGCTCTTCAGCCTTGCCTACTAGCCTTGATAAGCTGAAGACTTGCCTATAGGTCTACAGCTTCGTGGGGAGGATTCCATCAGTGCTGGGGATGTATGGCATTTAACTACAAGAAGTGATGGTTCTTACTTGTCTTGATGGAACTGTTTTACTGGTCATCAAAAGTCTATGTGGTAACTGAAAAGCTTTAATAATGTTATTAATTATTAAGGTGATCAGAACTGTTTCAGTTTTCTAAGCCACGATACATGCTTTTCCAAATCACTGAATGTAAATGTTTTCAAATAAGACAGTCTGGAAATCTCTTAACGTGCTCCCACCAATGTTATACTGGCAGAGTCTTTTATATTCTGTGCAACTTTGCAAGCAAAAATCTCATCAAGGTACCAAATTAAACTGTCATGCAGCTCTGTGACTCCTGAACTGCTGGCACGCCCCAGCTGTAATGCATTTTATTAATAACACCAAGTTGTTGGGAAAACAGTTTCCAGGTCATATTGTAAAGGCAGCTAATTGGTAACAATGAATGACAGATTCCCTTTAAAGTTCTGGAAATAACTTGATGCAAACAATGCCACATGATGCAAAATATAGACAGACAAGATTAATACTTATTTTTGTCACAGTTTCAACTCTTATTAAGACCCTTCTAAAGTGCCAAACCAAAGTATTTGCAGAGAATCTAAAACATTGAAATGCTTCACTTTCCAGACAGGAATTAGTTTGCAGGCAGCATAGCAGGAGAATGAATAAATAATGTGGGTCATGGTTGATTATTATTGTTAATCTATAATAACTAGCTAGCCAAACATAAAGTAAAGGTTAAATTTCCAGAGGTGTTGAGATACTATTGATAGATTCACATACTCAAATTAAGACCACCAAGCTTATACTTCAGATTCTCTCTTTAACTTTTGGAGAAACAGAGGCATTTCTGGGGCATAATTCATCACATCTGCAACAGTTGTGAACAATGCCTCCTTTAATAGTTCCTCTTCCTTAATATCAAGCCTAAATATAGACCAAAGTGCTTAACGAAGATGGAGACTTTGAAGTTTAAGCAAGATTAATCACATTTTTTGAGAATGAAAGCCATGTAAGAGTGGCCAGTCCAGAAAGATGGGTGGAAGGGTGCAGTATATGTGCACCAGGTCAGTAAAGTCTGTGAGCCAAACCTTCCGAGGTTATGACTTCTTTAGTGGCCACAGCTTCATGAGCAGGATAAACAAAAACCTCATATAAAGCACTGTTTGAATGGCTTCTCTTTATTGTTCATCTTATTAAACTAACCTGCTACCAATTTTTGCATACTAAGGAGTAACATAGCCCTCTGGGACCTGCCTTTGAGGCAGCCTCCAGGGACAGGGCAGACACTTGGGATTTGAACATCTCCTGTGATAAGTACTGAGCAGGATGCCTACATTCCATGAATGCTTCTAGTTTGAAGACAGCAAGGGATTTAAGCAGTACACAGGTGTATTCATATCACTCTGCAGCAGGGTGAATTTCATCCTTGGTGCCTCAACACATCTCCAAAATGATTCAGAGATGCACAGGCTATAATGCTAGAGGGATCTGTCTCCAGACCTTCACAATGCACAGACAAAACAGCTATTCACAAGAGGTGGATAAGCCTTCTGAAAGACAGCTAATCTTGTTTTAAAGAACCAGAATGATGATGAGTCTAACACCAGTCCTGGTAAGGTGTTGCAATGCTTAACTACCCTCACTGCCAGAGAACTCCACTTTCCTTTGAGGTTGAATTTGTTTAATTTTGTATTCCAGCCAATGAATCGTGTCATGCCTTAGTTTGGAAGACCAAAAAGACCTCCCTGTCTGAAAGTTTGTCTGGACATTGGTGCCTGAATATGGAAGCCAAGCCCTAGTCAATTTGCACTTTGATGAACAGCAGACGGTGACTCCGTAACTTCCGTATTGCATAGGTTGGATCACCCTGGATCTTGTTTCAGGTCTCCCTTAATATCCCTGAAGTTTTCCTTCACTGCTCTTCAACTCAATGGAGAAGGGACAGGAGAGGATGACTGCAGGGCACCCTGGCTTGGTGCACATGTGGGGGATCATGTGGGTATGGGAATGCTTGACCTCCAGCATGGAGAATGAGAATTAGGCTTGGCTGTTGGGTTTCGTTTTGCTGTCTTAACAACTGCCTTCTGTCTCCATCCAATCTTCATTAGGGCCAGCTCTCTTCCAGTAGAACCACACAATTCTGTCTATTTTAGAGTAGATGATATGATCTGTGAAGAAATTTCTGAATTTTAACTACTCTTTGTCAGATTTTAACTGTCTATTCTTTTTTCCCTGCTCCCTGAGATCCAGAGAGTAATTACTATTTTGTGTGCTTGTTTTTTAAAAAAGAAGTATTTATCCAGCTTAAATTTACTGCCACACACTCTCACTGGGTAACTTCTTGTCTTGTTTCTAAAACAGAGTTCCTGACAGGTTAAATGGAAACTGTGTACAAAGTACAAAACCTATTCTACATAAATTCAACAAATTGTATGTCTGTCTGAATTACTCTTTCAGTCTTCTTCCTCTAACATAGAAATTCTCTCCTCAATTAGAGCCAATTTAATAATTTCTCTGCTACTTGTATTGCATCTCTCTGAACTTAATACTGAACAAATGGAAAATTATACCATTATTTCACAATATTTGAAATATTTATAGCATAATAACATACAATGTAATATTTTCTTGCCACTTTGACTACCATTGATCTATTACTAGACAAATTTCCAGAGAATTTTGTGCAATCAGAGTCTACCTCTTTTTTTTCTTTTTCTCTTTTACTGAGGGTGCAGGTTTGCAGACACTCAACAATCAGGTAATATATCAGGAAAATTTGGAAAAAATTGCAATCAGCTTTCGCAGAGTAAAGTTGTTTAAGAGCATTGAAGTTCAGCCTTGGCTGAAAATAAAATTGTGAAACTGAATGGCAGCAGAATTGTAGAAATAATGCATCCTACCATGAGTCTTGGAATATTTGCCCCTCTACTCCATTTTGGTGAGACCCCACCAGGAGTGCTGCATCCAGCTTAGGGATCCTCAGCACAGGAAGGACATGGACCTGTTGGAGCAGGTCAAGAGGAGGCCACAAAGCTGACCAGAGGGTTGGAGCACCTCTCGTATAAAGACAAGCTGAGAGAGGCAAGGTTGGTCAGTCAAGGATAGATTCTGGAGAGACCTTAGAGTTCCTTCCAGAACCTAAGTGAACTCTAAGAGAGCTGAAAAGGGAATTTTGACACAGGCATGGAGTGATGGGACAAGGGGAATGGTTTTAAACTTGGAGGGATTTAGATTAGATATTAAGATGACATTCTTTATTGTAAGGGTGTAGGCGTGGACACAGGCTGCCCAGAGAAATGATAGATGCCCCAACCCTGGAAATGTTCAAGGCTGGGTTGAGTGGAACTCTGGCAACGTGGTCTAGTGGAAGGTGTCCGTGCCCATGACAGGGGGTTTGGAACTGAGTGACCTTTCAAGGTCTCACACAACCAAACCATTTCATGAATCTGTGATTCTTTAAGGCCAGAACAAGGTAGCTTTTGTATAAGAAGAGGGTGATCCTTCTAGGGTATTATCACCTGAATAAAATGGGAGGGGGTGGTGGATATGTAGGAGGGTGGAATGATAAAAAGAACTGTCCCTGACAAGTTATTCATCAGTTCAGATGAGATCACATCTGCAAAATCTGCAAGGTAGCAATTCCTGGGACATGCTGACAGCAACACAAACCTAACTGGGGCCTTGAAACTCTAATCAGCTTCATGACACTGCGGCTGAGCTGCAAATGCTGTGCCTTGCGACAGCAACCCGTGCTCACAGTGGTGGATGATTCTCCAACTGCTGCTACAGCACTGCAAGAAGGTTTTAGGAAAGACAGGATGAAAAAAGAGACTGTAGATAAATATATAAATAAAACCCAAGAAAGAAGACAATCTGAAGGGATTGATGACCAAATCATCAATTTGATGACCAAATGGTGCTACACATTGTAACTAGCAAAAGAATGTTTCCAAGTCATGGCCTGTATAGACATGTGTAAACGAGCAGGGGACAAAGAGGGAAGACAGCAATGGATAGAATGGCAGTCCAAATGGGAAAACAACCAACCTGGACAGTAGAAAGAGTGGTGTTCATGAAAAAAGATACCCCTGCACAAAGGCCATGGGTTAACAGCAGAAGTGGTAAATGTAAATTATAGATGTGCAGGCTTGGTAAGAATAGTCTCATTCCCATAGGACAATGAGAAACTAAGGTTTGGTAGAAAAGGGATACTTAAGAAAAAGCTCTCGGTTTTTTCTTGACTCTGACAATGCCTCTGCCAATATAAAGCTGTGAACATGCTATTTTAAAGTTATGAGTCTTATGTCTGTTTTACTTAAAAGGCAAGTGTAACAGGAACAGCAACCAATATATAGACATTAGTTAAGTTCAAACATAATTGTGAAAGTACCTTGCAGTTGTGGGATAATTAAGTAACACAACAGCATTTGAATAAATTTTATCATTATCAGTTTTGGAAATAGGGAAAGTAAGACACAAGAAATGTAAGATCAGAAGTCTGGCATCTGTGCACACGTTAAAGTCAATAGTTCAAGGCTCTTTTTTTAGACTGGGTGCCTGATTGTTCAGCAGTTTATTGCAATAGTGTGAAAACAGGATTTCCCCTAAAATGGGATTACTGCACTGCTAAAAAAAAAAAAAATGCCAAGAATGTAAAATAGGAACTTCTGTCAGTCTAATTAAATTGATCAGTCTAACAATGCTTTTTTCTTAACACTGTCAACACCCACTGCCTCCTGTAGAAGCCAAACTAGCTTGGATTTCAGCAGCAAGCCTATTCTCAGTGCTCCAACAGCTTGCTGGCCTCAGTGACCCCAAAAGCCAGTGCTTCATGTCCCCATTTATCTGAGAGCCAACATGAACTCTTCCTTAATGCAACCAGCATTGTAGCTCTTCTGTGGGCAGTTCTGAGCCTCCTTATCTGCCTAGAGTCTGTTTGTAGATTTTTCCTGCTGTGGTAGAATACCACAAGCAGAACAGCAAAATATAGCTAAAGCAGGAGGTAAGTGTTCCTTTGCAAGTGCTTCAAAGCAAGAGCACCACACCCTGCAGCTTCAGAGCTGGTTCAGGGCCAAACCTGGCCTAAAAACCCTGTCCTCAACCTCTTTCTTGCTCATGGGCATAAAAATTGCCCATGGAGATTAATACAAGTGAAGGCAGGTCATCTAACCCAAGTCAAGTGTATTTCTGACATTGCCTCATTCTGGTAATTTCCCCAACAAGACTTCCATAGACCTGTGGGAGAAAGTCCAGGGGAGGCCACAAAGATGATTAGAGAGATGGAACCCCTCTCTTGTGACAAAGACAAAAGTTGTTCATCTCATTCCTGTTCCTAAATGGGCTACAGGAGAACTGAAAGCGGACTTCTGACAAGGACATGGAATGACAGGACAAGAGAGATTGGCTTTAAAATAAAAGAAGAGAGATTAGGATCTGATATTAGGAATAAATTCTTTATATGAGGGTGATGAGGCATGGTCACAGGCTACCCAGAGAAGCTGTGAATGTCTCATCCCTGAAAATGTTCAAGGCCAGGTTGGATGGGGATTGGAAACTGATCAAGTGGAAGGTGTCCCTGCCCATGTCAGGAGCATTAAATCTAGATGATGGTTAATATTCCTTCCAACCCCAGTCACTCTGTGATTCTGTGATTCCAGGCTGCTAAAATCCAGTGTGTGACTAAGCTTGCTCTACATGCGAAGGAATGATGGAAAGGCACTGAACGGGCTGCTAACCCAAGATCCAAATTAAGAGCACCAGGATATAATTTCTAATTAAGCAGGATGCAAATGGCCTCCCTCTGCCTTGCCACTCTTTGCAGGCCAAGGTACCCGCCTTTGTGTATACACACACTGGGGACCACTCATCTTAATGACACAGATGATGAAAACTTAACGCTGAGCTCAGGTAATGTGCATTAGCAAGGTTTTATCTGCTGCAAACAAATGGCACCTTACCTTCCTTTTAGTATTTTAAAAAGATATTCCGTAAAAACCATGAGCTTGTTTTACCAGCATTAAATAAAGAAAGGATCTGGAGAGGCATCTATCTATCCTTCCATCCATCCATCATTAGATGTAATTTAATACTTAATGACATTTGTGATCATCATGCTATGCTTGTAATTGAAAATGAATAATTGAAATTCCAATTACCACAGGGGTCAGTGTAAGGGGAATTCGTATAGTAACTTGCTAGGCAATAGCCTAAATTTGCAGTCATGTTAGGACTGCAAACAATGTGTCTCATTCTTCAATTATTTATTGAGAAATGTCGTCTTAATTTCGCTTAGCTATTTCTGCGAACACTCAGGGCATTGTCCTGAAAGGCAGAAAATCTAGACTTCCTCATGCTCATTCAGCATCTAGCTGGAGAGTCCTGGATCAGCACTCCTGTGGGGCTCCCCGTTGGCATCTGTCCTTACCAGAGCAGCTGAAGGTACCACCGGCAGACTAAATGCACTTCAATACACACCACACATCTGTCAGCATGAGGGAAACGGCAAGGAAACACAGAGCTGCACAGGACCAAGAATACGTGATACCAGTGGAGTTAGCCTTAAATAATCGATCTTCGGCCTCAAACAACATCCAGTGGCAAATCATCAACATAACAAAAGAGGCTCATTTTCAGGCTATTAGCTGCTTGCAGTACAAGGAACTTTTCTGGCTTTCTCAGAAATCTGATCCCCTAATGACTGCAGAAAGGGCAACAGGACAGAAAATAATTACAGTCTGTCAGACAGTCTGGCATTCAACCTTCCACATGGTCCAGCAGACGGTGTCAAAGATTTGACCTCAAGGGGGTTTAAAGCACATTGTCAGAAAATACTCATCTAAATGGTCTACAGAGCATCCTACAGCTGATCAATGTCTTAAGTGAGCAATACTTAGCAGCTGAAATGTGTTTGATTAGTACATCTAACCCCTGATTGATTGGTTTTCTAAATAATTAATTGCCTTGTTCGTGGGGGAACAAAATAAAACTTTAATAAGCGACAAGGATCTCAGTTTCTCTGTAGCAGGCTACAAGAATGTTAGTTCTGCTTTTCTCTGGCTTAAAACTCACATATGAGACCACCTGTATATTTGCATCCAGAGTTACAGAATTTCACTGCTTTCCTAATACCCAAAAGTGTGACTTAGTGGAAATTTCCCTTCAGCTTGCTTCAATGTCAGGAATTTTACATTTTCCTTTCCTTGTATTTCAATCCATCTGATCTTTCCAGAAAGATATGACAGGTTTGGGCATTAAACTCTGAACATGTGACTTAAAAAAAAAGAAAAAAGGTATTAATACAATCAATTTTATACTCATATTGGTTTATGGATTAGGCTGCTGATCAATTTACATTGAACCTCTGCACATGGGCAAGTCTCCCTTGGCTTTTCTCTGAATCAGTAGAAGCTGGTGTCTCCAGAAGGCAACTTAGTAGAACAGGTCATGGAGGGGAAATAGAATCATGGAAGGGCTAAGGTTGGGAAAGATCTCCAAGGTCATTGAGTCCACTCATTAGGGAAGCATTGCCAAGTCCATCATTAGCCCATATCCACATGTCTTTTGAATACTTCCAGATCTGATGATTCCACCACTTACCTGGGCAGCCTACTCAAATGTATGAAGCTGATCTCATCTGTCTTAAGATGCATCTCTTTCAAGTGCTCAGGTTTGTGAAGTGACTCCTATCCAATGTGTTAGGCTCTATGTACTTTGATGAAAAATGTGCAGAGTACCTCTGACATCCCACTGCACATTCAGGTTCACAAGTAGAAGGAAACACACAACCTGTGATAACCAGCTCCAGCAGGAGGTTTATGTACAGTCCTTTGTTAATAAAAGCTGGAGGGACTGATATTTTCAGCAAGTACTGCCTGGTTTGAAATGCAACTAGCAGGACTGAAATGATTTACATATGTTTTATAGAGATACCAGGGTGAAGGGCAAGAGATAATCATATCACAGTCTGGTCCTCACCCATTCAGTAATGGCCCTCTGGCCTTGTCCAATAAAAGCAAGTACCACTTTTTTTACTAGAAAGGAAAAGGAATGGAAGTTTTTGACAGAATTACCTGGAAAAGGCTCATCCTGAGCATAAACATTGCACATCTGTGACTAAGGACCTTCCTCTTACCCTCCTACCACCAGCAGCAATGAGTGCCCACAATTATAACCCTAGTCCATTGCACACTCCCACCAAAACCTAGATTCATCTTTGCAGCAAATAAGTATTTCCTAAATATTCAAAAAATATCTGTACCCCAGGAATACATTAGTGCTCTTCCCCATATGGCCCTCAGTTATCCTGTCCTGATTGGTGCTTCTTGGCAGGACTGGATAACAGGATCTAAAGGGACAGTCACTCCACCAGAACACTCAGGTCCTCAATTTTTAGATGAAGAGGAACATGCCCCTCAAATTCCAAACAGTGTCTTTTCCTCTTTGCCAAAGAAATGCCACTGCAGGAGACAGAGCGTGGCCAAGCCAAGTGCCAGTTGGTCTTCCATACTGAGCCAGCCACTTCTACTGCAGGTCCATGGCATCAAAGAAGATTTTCTATATTGCAATTTAAAGTTTCAATCTCTTGGTGTATAAATGGTAACGTGTTAAAATGATCTTCATGTTGTTTGAGCCTGCGCCTTTTTGGGTCAGTACTACCACACTGCCATGCAGGTCACAATGTTGTTATTAGTGTCAGATTTATAAGGACCATCAGTGGGTGAAGTGTTCTTAGAGAGGCTTTTTAAACAAACCTGATTTCAGCTTATGGAACCAGACCATCATTATGTCTCTCACCAACCAAAGAATGTGTGTTTACATAAGAGGAGGCCACGGGTCAGAGGCAGAGAGCAGAAGCACAGACAGTGCAAATCAATATTTTTAGATAGTTTACTGTTAAATAAACTGTAAGACTAGACCCAGCTGGTTTGCATCAGCTTCGCCACTCTTAGTATCAATGGAAGAAGGACTGTTTACTTGTATCGCAGTTATGGATCTTGGCACAGTCATCTCGATAAACTGCTGCCTGGAAAACCTCACATCTTCTCTAATTAGCTACTCATTGAGAATGTGGAAGAGGTATACAGCATCTTGGCTTACAAATAAAGCAATTAAAGAACAATTTAGACATCACAGTAAGGTCAAATATTTAACTTCTCAAAGTCTTTGAGTAATCAGGGACTGCTGGGTGTCAAACAAGTCATGAGATTGGAATGACCTGATCAAGAAAAGCAGTTCTTCCCTCTCCTGATGCTCAACCCAGGGTCTTGCCCTCTGGATGCAAAGTCCCATCCCTCCAGTGCGCAGCAAAGGCTGGAAGGCAAAAAGCTAGCCAGCAGAGAAACAGAAACAGATGCCAGTCTGTTAGCTGACAAATCTAGGAAATCTTTTATTTTGCTGCAAGGTTGGCTGTAATGACATGGTGGGTTGGAGGAATTGCCTTTGCTCTGCTGCAGAGGGCAAAAGGAGTTTGAGTCCAGTCACAAGAAATGTCAGGCAGAATAAATTTGCTGCATGGCTTGGCAGTGACAGCATCAGGTTTTTCACCTGTTTCCTTGTGAGTCATGTCCAACTTTTGGACATGCATTTCCTGTGTATCCAACACAGCCTGAGGTGGGAACTAATGAGAGGCCTGGTTTTGACATGTGTTGATGTACACAGCACAGTTGCCTAGCACAGGTGCTGGCTTGCACATATTTCTGCTCACTGGATTTGTAAGTCAGTGGGGGCTCTGGCTCAGCAACCCTCATGTGAAACCCTCCACTCCAGGCTCTGAATTCTGCCAATGTTCTGCACAACTTTCATGAATAAATTAAATACCTATAGATCATCTGCCTTCTGTGAGAATTACTGTAAGTCTTGTCTGATAACATAACTAAAGAACTACAAAAATTTGATTTTTTTTGACCAGCGAAGATTACAATGAGGTTTCTTTTAGCCTCTGAGCTGTCATGCCTGCTTCCTCCCTTCTTAACTTTCACATACTACTTTATAAGGTTTAACCTTTTGTTTCCTATTTTCCTCCTTGAAGTAGTCAGAATATACCTTTCCATTATTTACCAATTAAGGCACAGAAACTCAAAGGAACAATTAAGTTACCTAAAAGTTAAAAAATATGAATACTTCATTTTCTTTGAAAGGCAAAAATATTTTAAAATTGTCTTTTAAATCATAACAGTAAATGTCGATTGAAAAACTCAATTCCACATCACTCCAATGGGCATTTGATTAAAATCTAATCTAGCCAGGATATATGTCTGTTGGCTGCTTTTTTTTACTATCATTATTAAGAAAAAATGTTTATACTATAGTAGAATATAAAATTCCACATGGAAATTAGTATTATACCTACTTCAACTCTGCTTCACCAAGCATTCTCCTTATTCATGTGTAAGAAGATATAGTATTACACTGCTTAGTTAAATTTAATAATCAAACTTTATTCCTCAGCCAACACCTGATTGTCTACTGCTCTGCTGGCTTTTTGTCACCGCTGTCTTCATTGTCCTTTGATTTTCCAGTTTTCCCTATATATTTTCAGGGCAGCATTCCCATACACTGGACCTCATCCATGCGGTCACTCCAACCAGCATGGGTTTGTCATGAAGATAAACTTTGCCTCAGGTTTAAAGTAAAGTAATAGCATATTTCACTGCAAAATAAAAATATCGTCCACTATCATTATCAGTAATGCATAATGCAGCCATTGGTTTACACTGCTGAAGGGGTTTTACAAGACTCAGTCTTTGTTGCCCTTTTTGAGTCACAGGTTGAATCCCAAAAAATTAAAAAGGAGCAACTATATCTTGGGCTGACTTGAGGGAGATTGTTTACTGTTTTCACTTTCTCAAGAAAAGCAGCCGCAAAGCTGAGTGGGAAAGAAAAAAAACAAACCACAGAATGGGATCCACGGAAGCATTTTGCTTGGACAGATATCATATTTTTCTTTGTGGAGGTTGGATTTTACCTTGGTTTCCTTGCATTTTTATTTCTTTAGGCCAGCAGGCTTAAAGCAACTGTTTATAACAAGCCACTGAAAAATTTTATGTCAATGTTTTTCTAGTTTCCAGTTTTTGTTCTCTGGAGGAGAGTACTGTTAAAATATACGGACGTCACACCTCCTATACAACAAACAAACTAATCTGAAATACTTTAAGTTTGTATCACCATTAACCATAAGATCAGAGCATATCATCAGCAGGGAATTATGACTCACACACACTCAATATGAATTTGTTCTATCTGGCAAAAAAAGGATGAACTTACAGTAAGAGTTGTCTTCTGATGCTTCCTCTGTATAGTCTTTGTCAAGCTTTGCTTTCTCCAAACTCTCTTACAGATTTTCCACTACAGCATGTCATGTCTAAAAGCCTACTAAATATATTTTTGTTTTTCTTTGCTACCTGTCGAGACCATGCATAAAATTTAATCACAGCTGCCTCCAGAGAGAGAGCAAAGGATGTCACTAAGGACAGTATATCCCCTTGACACTGCCCACATTCATGGCTAAAAAACTGCAATAATTTGGTTTATCTCAACTTGAGTTTCCTAGGTTGACTAGTCCTTCTCAACCTGAGTATCTATAACCCCTCAGTAACTCTCTCTTTGCGCTTTCGAGACATGGACAATGGTACCTTGTGCGCTTCCTTAGTCTTTTATGCAGAAACATACTGACCTAAACTTTCACAAAAGAAATAGATTTTCATTCAAGAAAAGAGCAAAAAAAGAGGTGAGAAAGGGTTTCTGCTAACACAGGACCTTACTCCTTCCCTGTTAACTGATCTCAGAGCCAATTTAAAGGCCATTTAAGAGGGAATGCTCTCTTTCCTCCTAGTTGAAGTTTTTCCTCTTTGCAGGCAAGAATGCCAGTCAGCCAAGCTACCAGCAAGAATGAGATCATCACCATGTAGCTGAGTTGTTAGGAGACTAATCTCTAGCCCTGATTTTTCATCTGAGGAAGGGTGTCTCTTCAGCACAGTGGAGCAATTTCAGCACAAGTGATAGAGAGAGATCTCGTGCAGATAGGAAGGAAAATCACATCATTTTAGTCATCTGCAGTTTCTGTCTGAACTTGTCACCCTGGGCTGCTTTTTGTTCCCCAGAGAGAAGCAGAGAATTTTAGGCATATATTATGTGGTTTTATTTTAGGCGTGTCTTTTAAAACAAAAAATCTTTCAACCTGAATGTGCTTGTTTCTCTCTGCTGATTAAAAAACACCGTCCATGATGACTGTCTCAGCTGTGAATATTTACATTTGATCAGATGTACCTAATCCAGGCCGGGTTTCTGTCATCTTCCTTTCCAAAATAAACTTGCATTTTGTTAAGAAATCTCTTTCATACTATCTCAAAACAAAACCTTTATAAAACCCAGGATGAAAAAAAAAACAAATTAAACCCTCCTGTTTTTAGACATTCATGTCCTAGAATAGACCCTGATATGTAACCACCACTGTTTGGGCAGCCAGAGGGAGAAACAGACTATAAACAAAACTGAAACAGATTTTATTGATTTTTCCCCATGCAAACTAAGCCCCATGCAAAATCAAAATCAAACACAGAATATCAATAACTAACAAGTCAAGTGCATTTTCAAATTAGTTCCTTCTCCACGGTCTAAGGCATTCCTGCAATAAGTCAGATTAAGAAAGATACCTGCAAGTTATGATTTGAAGTGGATTATGTCCATTTAAGGATTCATTTCAATAAGTTTTCATGCTGGTGACCTTGACAGAATAAAGGAGTTTACATTATCCAAAAGCTGTTAACCATGTACAGCTCTCTAATGCCTGTGCATCATGAAGGTAAAATGTTTTCTCTCACAGAAAAAGAGCTACCATGGGACTTGTACTCTTACCCCAACATCTAACCCCTTTTCCCTTATCTTTGTATATGCTTTTGCAGCTTACAGAGCTATGGTACTCCACCACATCAGAACTCTAGCTCCAAGAATAGACTCACAAATTAGGGTTTAACCAAGCAAGATTCAGCAAAAATTGGAGGTAGGTCAGAGATATACAAGGAGACACTTACTGTGAACATGCATAGGGTAGGATTTAGCCCTCATTGAACTTTGGATACTGAGTACACTTCGCATGAGCTAGCCATGCACAAATCCTTTGATTGTTGATCTGTTACTATGCTCTCCTTCCAGCTGGGATGAACCTCAGACTGGGAGTGCATCTTAGGAAAGAGCTAAGCTAATACATTCATTAATTGCTGCATCATGACAGTCTTGTTCTTCTAAAATATCCTCTCTGTGCACAAAGATGCTTACACTGGGCTGACTTCTTTGCCATGAACTCGCTTGCTGAAGAATGCCTGATACCAAATAGCTCAAATTGCTGTAAAGACACAGTCTTTATCTGTGAAGCACCAATCCCTCCAAAACTGCGTGGATGGAAAACTTCTGAAGTGTTTCATTACAGTCCCGGACTCTGAATACTGTCTGGGCTGCTTACATATCTTGCATTTTAAATTCCTTGGATTTTTTCTTACAAATAAACATCTTAAAGGAAGGACAATTCAATTTATATGTGGTCAGGTTCAAAAGTCACTGTAATTGAATAATAATTTGCCGTGAAGTATGAATGTGAATCCTCATGCTTGCCTCTTGACCTGAAAGGATATGGATAGTGAAAATGTCTAGCAGATAATTACTGTGAGGCTAACCCTGAGGCTTGGCTATTATTCACAGGTCAATCTCTCCAAGATAATTCCCAGGATAATATTACTGAAGAAAACACTCGCCCTACATAATGCAACACCTGTCTCTGTTTTGAGACTGGGGATGGAGATGGGGGGTTGAGCTTTACCTGTTTTTCCATCTTTTCATTAAGGTTTCCTTAATGTAGGGCAGGGAATGAAAGCAGCGAAAGGGGGGAGTAGAGGAAAAGTCACTTTGTAACAGTGAAGCCATGGTGATTTTATGTTCATTACTTCTCAGGGCTATGACCAATCACAAAGTGTGTGTGAGATGAGGGAGACTCAAATTCTCAGATTGTGCAACAGGACCAGGTGTTGCGATTGGAGAATGGAAGGATTTCAATATACAAAGTATTTGCTAGCCCAAGAACACTAACAAAAAGGTGTTGTCAGAGCATATAATCCTTTTCTGGGCATAAGATTATACCTATCTTGAGTCATTAGTAAGAACTCATCTTTTTAAGTCTTGACAACACTGTAAAAGATTGGTGTGTTTCTATTTTGACTGCCAGAAAACCATGTCTCATTATGAATTCTACTGCAGATGACCAAGAAGAAAAATAAACATGCTGAAAAGTGATCTAAGGAGATAACTTCAAATCATTGTTAGGTGTTCTTTTTGACAACATACTCCCAGGACTGAGGGGGAAAAGCCATAGAATTGTAAAATCATTTAGGTTTGGAAAAGACTTCTAAGATGACTGAGTCCAGCTATTATTAACCCAGCACCAAACCATGCCCCCAAGCACCACACCAAGTGCACAGTTCTGTGTGCAGCACATATCTACAGGCAGCTATGCACTATTGCTGATTCACTATGCACAGCTATTTTAGGATGCTCCCTGGACTTCTACAGCACCACAAGGTATGTAAGCATGAGACAGATCAGGTCATAATTGTGAGGGGGGAATGAGCCCAACCTGCTTTATTCCCACAGGAACCTAGGGCCATAAAAGATCTCTGGAGGTCATCTCGTTCCTGCCCTTGCCTCCAGGCAGGCTAAACTACAGGGAGGCCGTGCCTGACAGATGTTTGTTTAACTTGTTCTCAGAATGATGGAAAACCCACAATCACTACAGATAATCTGTGCCTGGTCTTAAGTGTCCCCATCACCAAAAATCCTCCCCTCCCAGTGTTAGAAATCCACCCTTGCTATTAGAAGACAAGAAGAAGGAAAGAGCAACAACAGGAAAATGTACAAGAGGAGAAAGAAATATCTAAAGGAGAGAAATGGGACTAAAAGATAAAAACCGACAGGGGTCCAAGGGTTGATTTGCATCAGTTCAAAATTTTGCAACTATGAAAGCAGTGCTGAAGGGGAAGTCTAGTGGTCCCAGTGCCAGCAGTAAGAATAATAATTAATAATAATTATGCATCTGGTCAAAGGACAATGGTACAGTAAGGTTACATGATTAGTGTGATCAGCAACATAGAGGAGTGATGGGAAAAAGTATGCAAGGGTCTTAATTAATGCCACTTAAAATTGTATTAATAATGTATGATTAACTACTTAAATATTAATATATTTCATTACCTTCCTTTACTTTGCCATACTGCATAGCAGGCAAAAACATCTCTGCCTCTAACAGTAAAAATGTAAAAGCTGTCGGTAGGTTTATCAACCCTGTGTTGAGAGACACATGAGACCTGGTGTTCAGATTTTAATTTTTACAGATCTCTTTAATTCCACTTGTGTTAATTATGTCTTTCAGCACTTTAATTGAAAGAATTGAAGTATCTTAACTACTTACTATACTCATTAGTATTTTTTGTATTGTTTCTTGTTTTGCTTCCAATATTTTTAGAAAATACAGTTGAATGAACTGGTTTGTTCTAGAATAGCAACATAGCATGGAACAACTCCAAAAGATACGTTTTAAATTGGAAACACTTGCAAAAGAGGAAACCAGCTATCAGTCTGGAGTTACTACTACTGTAACTGGAAACAACTTTACAACTACATTTGTATAATTCATATTATTTTGCCAACACTTTGAAGTTACACTTTCTTCCCTCATTTCTTAAGTCAGCAAGAAATGGTTATTAAAGGCACCTTTTTAAAAAAATGAAACTGTCAAGATGTGGCTTTGAAATCTTTGAAAAGATGCCTGTAACGTATAATGTGCTATAAGCACGTCTATTAAATCATGGCTTTTGTGGTTCTAACACAGAAATACCAGAAAAGAATTCTTTTCACATAGGATCAGTAGCTACACAATAATGGGAAACACTTGGACTGAAAGGTAATAGTTGGCTAAAGTAAGCTCCTTCCCATCTGCTTGTTATCAGCAGTTATAGGAGCAGAGCAGGTGATCCATAAATATATATTTTATATTTTTAACTGACAGGCTTTTGTTTGGGATTTCATGACAATGAAGGGTCTTGTTTAAATTTATAGATATTTTCCAGGAATTCAAAATTAAACTGCAGCTCTTAGTAAAGAAAAGATCATTGATGGGAGAAACTGGAATTATTTTCCCATGTTAGAATTAAGATAAAAGCTGAAAAAAATTAAGTCCTCAGAATTTCCCAGGAATTTGCTAGTAAATAGAAGCAGCCTGAAATCAATAGAGAAACTGATCAATTTACTTCCCCTGTCCCAAGTAAATGAAATACAAAGAAAAGTGAACGTACTGGAAAAGGCATGAAGAGAAAAACTTTGGGTACACAAATAAATCTAAGAGGAGAAGACAGACATTGAAGAAGACTCTACTTAGTACTGAAAGGCACAAAACAAAAATTGAAAGGTAAAGCTAAACACATTCACACTAGGAAAAAGTGCAAATTAGATATTTATAGAGAATACACTTAATCACTTCAGCACAGTAGTTTGATGGGATCTCAGTCTCTTAAACGTGTTTGGTGCATCTTCAGAAGGTAAGAGCTGTCTTCAGAAGATGCTAAGCTCCAGCTGGGAATGAATGAAATTCCATCACCTCCATTAAATGGGAGGTCAAGGTGGAAGAGCTAATGGTTTCTGTGACCTCAAAAATCTTTGAAATTATGAAACCATTAAATTAGGTTACTGATCTAATTGTCTGGGTCACTTGGAGTTGTGGGGATTTGATACAAGCTTTTAATTTAATATATGACTTATTATAGATGAGATACATGCAATAATTAACCTTTAGTTATTTTTCAAGACACAGCTTCTCTACAAACAAGGGATTTTTGAAGATTGTAAGTGCTGGTTGGCATTAAGTAACTACAATTTGAAAAAAAACCTTCAAAATCCCTTAAAGCCATTCTCTACACTGCATCCTCTTTTAATATTTTGTCATCAAGAACATTAGTGAATTGCTAAAGCAATTAAATATTTGTTAATTAGCAATAAAGAAAAATCAACTTATGTAATTATAAGTGAATTAAAAACAATGGAATTAATTATTAATACTAAAGATTGGCATTCTTCCCAGAGCTGTAAGTTTAATTTTACTTGTCTTTTTAAAGCTAAATTCTTTCTCTGCAATACATCCAGCAAAATTATTGATGCTTGTTTTGTAACCAAGAATTTTGCAGATGAAGGAAATGTGGAGCTCTCCTGCAGCTATATGCCTTGCGTCCTAGTGCAGTGAATAGAGTGATTCAAATTTCTTTAACATTCAGAGGCTCTAAGACAGATGTTTCTCAACAATAAAGGAAAAACTAAACTAAATCAAAATTTTAAGACACCTCAGAGAGTCTAGACACGAGATTATATTCATAAACAATCTACTAAAATATTAGGGCAAACCTGTTGCAAATAAGCTTTCCCACTTAAATAAAAGTAAGACCAACCCGTAAAATGAAGACTTAGACAATGAGTTACCCAGGAAGTGGACACATCACCAAGCCTTCCAAAGTTCAAGAAGCATTTAGAAAATGTTATCAGGCACATTGTGTAATTCTTGGGGCTGTCCTGTGTAGGACCAATGTTACAGTCCATCCCACCAAAAAGCCTTTAAAGCCAAACATGTCCTAATCACTCTATTTTTCATGATTGTCCAGGCCAGCTCCCCTTTGAGAACTGATCTGTCATTGTGAGCTGAGAGTGTGATTGGAATAACCAGTATAGAGTCTGACTGGTATTACTCCATGATAGCAACTGATTTGTCAATATTCCCTTCTTGTGCTGGTCTGGTGCTAATTTTAATGCACATATAAAACAGAAAATTAAAGAAAACCAACAAAATTTCTCTTTCTTTGGAGCAAAGAGTCATTACTATAAATGAAGAGCACTGAGGCTGATGAGTGTGTCTCTGCAATTCAGTCATCAGCCTCTGAACACCTTTCCACAGTACTAATGGTGTTTCCTCAGGGATCAGTTTCTATCACCAGTGCCTGTACTGCTTCCACACCTTCCTAAAAGAACATCTGTGGGCAACAGAAGGAGCAAAGTGTTGGCTCTAAGAAGTTGTGATTAGACAGTGACCAGGAGAAAAGGTCAAGGACATGAACTGCCAGGCTTAACACAGGTTTAAGTTAAAGGGAGCCTGTTAAACAGAAGGTGAAAGTAGGTGCTCCATCGCTTTATCTTGGTATAACTCATATACTCATTCACTGCAAAGCAGCTTCTGAATATGGTTAGAAATTCAGCTCCTCTCTTCCCTCAGTCCCTATAACCATGCTCCCACAGTTCCTACCACCTCCTCACCATCTCTTCATTCCAGCATTGCTCTTGCTCTACTTGCTGTTTCCCTATTTTGTTTGCCTTCATTCTTACCCCTCTATTCTGTGCTGTCCCTCCTGCTCAGATGTATTTTTTCATTTATTTTACAAATTAATCTCTCTCAGGTCTGCCTTCATCATTTTTTGATCGCCAGCAGTGCTGTGGATCTGGTGTCTTTCACTTGGTTCCCTGACTGTCAGAAGCACTAAGGTATGAAGCTTGATGAAATAAAACCAAACCTGCAGATAGACCTGGCTAGGCAGTGGTTTCATACAATTAAATACTTGTTCAGATTCAGATTTGTCATGGTTTGTAATTAATCAAATCTAACTGCCACTTTGTCCTTTACACAGTTATGTGTGCTCTCCTTAATACCAGCAGAACAGGCATGTGGCTGTATGTATTTCCACAGCAAAATATATGTTGCCTTGCTAAAAGCATATTAGTCTCTTGAGACCATGGTGTTCCAGTGTAACCCAAATATTCATACTGAAAAAACAAATTTTTTCTTTTTTTTTTTTTTTTGGCCAAACAATGATATAGGTGTGGTTTTAAATAATTATAAAATGAATGTGGAGCTAAAGCTCCCTGATGACAGGACTGTGTTGTATCATCATTGCCTTCTTTCCTGCATTGTGCAGAACCACTGTTTCAGGCTTTAAAAAGCCAAGACCATACTTCTTTACCTACGTGCCTTGGTCATTTTTGAGGGCAGTTAGTTACCTGAATGGCTACAGATTTATAGAACTCAGTTATCAATTAAACTCCTTTATGAGTGTCAGTAGTCTCTGCATCTTATTTCCTGTACAACAGGGGAAAACCAGCAGCAATGACATAAGGCATATTTATGCTGGTAACCAATTATTCTCACTGGGAAGAGAGGTATGAATTCACTTACAGTTGTATGATGGAAGAACCACACCTACGAAGGGCAGAGAATCCTCAGTCAAAATGCACTAACCATGGTCTCACCTAGACTTTTCCTGGTCAAACCTTGAAAGAATAGTCCAATCTTTTTACAATAAAGTCTGAAAATCAGCAGAAATTGGCAGGGTCACTGTGAACACAGAGTGAATACACACTCAATTCCATGTTTGTATTGAAAAGTTGCACACATGAGTGACTAGTGGAGGAAAAAAAAGGTGTTCTAGTTTTCACTCTAAAATCAAACAGTATTTTCTTACTGTTGCAATGTTTGAATCAAGCCAGATATCTTCCCCTGGAAATTTCTGCCTTCTCAGTCATCTTGAGCAAAACAGAGCTGATGATGTCCAGTTAACTATCCTTGCTGATACTTAAACCTGATGTAATTTTTAAGAAGTCTTTCTGCATTCTTGATTTGTGAATGTTTTTAAAGACCTTCTGAAGGCATCACATTTATTCACATCTCCACTCATGAACAGAGAGAAGAGAGAACACAGATCTCAGAACTAAAGAACCTCCCAGCAAAATATCTGTCCATGCTCTGTTACACAACTTTACACTGCAGTAGGAACATCCAGGCTTTATGTGAGCTGGATCTATCCGTCAGTCTGGCTCCTGGTACATCAATATCCCAGCAAATAGTGTGCCATATATCACCACCAGATCCTGAAAAAAGCCACCTGTTCAATATCAGTGTCCAATCTCCTGAGTCAAAAGACACATTCAGGGAGTTATTATTAATTCACAAATGTTGTTTATTAATCTGGTGGGCTATAATGCTTGAATTTAAAATGAATCCTTCTACCTCATATGACTATTGATAGAAAACGCTGTCATCAAAGATACTGTTGCTCAGGTTGGAAAGAAAATTGTTTGTCTGTGCATAACAATCCTTCTACTAAAGATGCTCAGCAATCTTTTGACCTACACATACTTCCACCTATTTTACACAGCCTGCATGAGGTACTTTAGCTGGATCTTTATGAACTCCTGCTTAAGTTGTGTACCAAGGGTTCAAAAGGGCAGCTAAAACCATGTGTGAAGCACTTTGAGTTTAACTGAGTATGATAAACCATAGGCTCATAGAATGATATGGGTTGGGGACAGACCTTAAAAATCACCTAGTTCCAGCATCCCTGCCATGGGCAGGGATACATTCCACTATACCAGACTGTTCTAAGCCCTGATCAACGTGGCCTTGAACTCTTCCAGGGATGGGGAAAGAAGTATAAGAGGCCCTAGATAAGTGCGGTACAACCGATTACAGGAACAATGTAAAATACCTTATTGTTTCATTCTACTGTGAAATGGAAATGAATGGCAAAGGCAGTAGGAAATATTACTATAGACTTTTAATACATGTTGTAGACTTGATTTTTGGAAAGTACTGCACATACAACTAACATACTAAGAACTTCAGCTAAAATATTTGGAACTGCTAGAAATCAAATGTTAAGTATATCCTTATTTTGAGTCTGATTTACTGCAGAGAAAAGGCAAATTAATTGTCTGATGATTTTAGGGTTTGCAGTATCTGGCATCTATTTTTAAAACTTATTAGTAACAGGGTAAATATGATTTCAAAAAATATCCTCTCAATATACTCCATGTGCTTTTTGAAGCTTTTCACACATTCTTGCTCCTTGCACCTATTAATATAGACTTTGCAATTTATCTATCCTTATCAGCAGAAAAATTCAAGGATTGAAAGAGAAGAGTTCCACAATATCCTAGTTAAGATACTAGCTTGTGATTTGTTTGTTTCCTTCCAGACAGATGTCAATTAAAAGAAAAAGAGGGTGAAAAGGGTGAGGGGAAAAGCAACAATAGCACAGGATTGATTGACAAGTGCTATCATACAAGATTTCCCTCAAATATTTTATGAAAAGGGTACTGGATTTCATTAAATTCTGTTTTCAAAAGCCATCTCTACTGAAAAGAATGCATTCAGAGGAATTAACTGTTTCTGTCCTCCAGATCACGTACCAAATTCTGAGTTCACCTTCTTGTGGCAGAAGACCTCCGTCCCACCTGCCCTATCTGCAACTGGAAGATAAGAAGGAGGTGAAAGGGTCTTGCATCCTTATTATATGCAAAGGATGAAGGTATTTTTACAGAGCTGGGTGCAATTTTAAGAACCAACTTAAAATACATAATTGCTTTACCTGCTGATACACTGAGGATTGTGCTATCTAGCCACACAGGTGTTGAAAAAAAATACTCAGAAAAACTGCTTTAAAGGTCTACTTTGTGAGCATCACAGTAAATCTTCTCCCTGTGAAAACCTCCTTAACTATTCTAATAGCATGAAACTTCAAATCTTTCCTATCAGCTGAAGGCCACCCAAGTGCTGTGGAAGTTGACACAGCATATGATCGTGGCTCAGACAATCTGCTATGAACACCCTTCACCCCATATTTGAGGCTGTTCTACTAAAATATGGTGAACTAGGACTCATGCAGCATATATGAATTTGGAGAGGTAGGAGAAAACCTTTCAAGGGGCATCTCACACAGCCATAGCAGCTGGAGCTACCAAAAATGGCACAGATCAGGGTCAGGGAAGACAATACAGTGTGCAACAGACTCTCAACTAGAGAAGAACAGTTTGACTACTTAGATCCAACTTTGGGGAAACCTGAGAAGAATAAGCAATTTAGAAATCCTACTGTTGTGAGGGTTGAAGAGCCTGAAATTGCTATTCTGGCTCAATGCAGAGTTACCTGTGAGTACAGAAGAGATATAATAGATATTACAGAGTCTTTGCAAACCTCACTCCTGATACACGTGCTGGTGATTTCCTACCTACAATCCTGCCTTCTTTTAGTGCAGAAACAAGGAGACAAACAGAAAAGCGTGCTTCCCCCCCTCATGTCATGGGTAGGAAAAGGAAGCAAGGATAAAAGTATGGAATTGAGTGGAGATGAAAAATCTGGGAGCAGATGGCAGGAGAATTCCAGAGTATGTAAGTGTTGTCTGTATGACCTATCTGTTGGCTGGCTGTCTTGTTTCATGTTGATGCAAATCACAGTGTTTTTTGGGAGGAAAATTAAAAAACGGGAGAAGGCATTTGGCCCATATCTTGACTCTTCAGGCAGTTTGGATTTGTCTGCTTTGTCCATCATATTGCTGTTATGAACAGCTTGAGTTGAGGACCCAGAAGGATTAACCTCCTTCTTAACAGGGACATTCTGAAGTGACTGATAACAGTTTCCTTCATTGTTCATGTACTGCAATAACATTTCACATGGATAGAACCTGTAAGGATGGAAAAGTCTCTGGCTAAGAATCTCATCCCACTACTTTACATGGGTATATCTAGTGCAGAAAAGACAGTTCTAAATCCCCTCTATAAAAGTGATAACTTGGAGAAAGGGAACATAAGCTAATGTATAGCTGAAGCTAAATATGAGTGTCAGCAAATTTATCTGACTTCTTCTCACACTGTTTCAAAGGGCTGTCAGTGAAGGTGGTCTTGCCCTTCAACTCTTGGAAGCAAACAAACAGAAAAACACCCTGCACCACAAAGACATCCAAAGCTACAGAGATGCTTTTAGATGATGAAAAAATGATTTTTCCAGATTTTAATTTGAACTTTCACCTTTGATGGCCTTCCTTCCTAGAATCACAAAATAATTCAGGTTTGACCAGCATCTCTGGAGATCTGTAGTCAAACCTCCATCTCAAAAGCAGGTCCAGATATACTAGGTGGTTCAAGAACTTTTCCCACTGTTTTGAAGTCACCACATGTAGATTTTACCCAGCTTTCCTGGTCAGTCTGTTCAAACATCTGATTACCTTAATGTGGAAAATCTTCCAAAAATTTGTTGGCCATTTTTCCTTTTTTAACCACTTTACACGTGTTATACAATTTCTTTCTTCACAGACTTAAGTCACTGGTCACTGAAGCTAGCAGAGTGTCAGTCTTTAAATTTGAAAATATTCAATTTCTAAAGATGTTTTTTGTTTCTAGAAGAGCTCTGTGCCTCACTTTACACACTGTAGTTCTCCCAAAATGTTTATGTCTGTGGTTAAAATTACTGTTCACATCAGCAAATATATTTTCTTTTGTCCCAGCTCTAAAAACAAAATCAGATTTATCTGCCAGTTTTCTGCCTTTCCCAAATCCTGATAAATTATCATGCAACAATGCCAACCATTCATTACAGAAATGATCCGTGCCTAAAGAAAGAGGTGCTGTACTTTTATATTCCAGGGTATTGGAAATTAATTTGCATAGTGGAAGCTGCAAGAGTCTGAGTATATCACCTGTTCCCATCCTGGGCCCATTTTCTGGAAAGAGTACATTACTAAGGGAAGAAAGATATAATAAAACTATGCATCAGCTAGGGGGTATTTTTATTCTATTTCTTTTAATGTTCTTTATGTATGTCAACCAATCTCATTAATTTCATTGTATAAATAGGTGGGATAGACTGATATAATCTATCAAACCCTTGCAAATCCAGAGTAGATGTAAGATTACCACAGCTCAGCCCTGTGCTCTCCATACTAGGCCACACCACTGCCCTTAAATTTTGTCTGCTGAGCAGGACCCAAAACTGCTATTTGATCACAGAGAGAACAAACCATGTAGGATACAACGTGTGAAATAAGGGTATGATTGAGTGACTATTTCTGATCATCTCCTGTGTCCCTTTTGCATAACAACAAGGATGAGCCCTGACATGAAGCAACAACTGTAGTGTGTTAATCTGCAGTCTAGGTAACTTGAAAGACTGTCAGAAATGTCAGAAAAAAAAAGTCAATTTCTTAGCAGAGACCAATAAAAACCATGCTAAGTAGTGTTCCTTTGTCCACCCCTTAACAAGAGGAATCACCACACTTCCCATAAACTGGTTTAGGGAAGCTATTCCTACCTAGATATACTCTAGCTTCTCTCCAAAATTCATCTAGGTCAAGAGGTGTTTTGAGAAGCACTAAAACAAAAAATGATCAACTGCAGCATCTGTTTCTTGTCTCCATGAACCCCCTAACTTGTAGAAACAGGTCTTTGAACCTCTAGGTCTTTGAGGACATGGCATGATCAAAGCAATAGCCTTGATTCTGTAGATGCCTTACAGTGGTTCCCTTTGTGTTCATTCTGGAAGCTCCACATGCCCAGTGGGCAACCAAAGGTTATTTTTCTTCTAAAGGCCAAACTTGCATGGAAATCTGTTAATTACATGCACTGTTTAAACGCCAGCCTTTACCCCTCTGTTTATACAGCATCATTTGTCCTTCACACAATGATTTTAAAGTGCTCTGCAGATATCATTTGATAGAATAATAAGGTATTATTATTGAATCTTTATGTCTCCTGCTGTCCCAGGAGCAGTGACCTTGCTTCCCCAATACAGTGGTCTGTCTGCCAGGCTAATCACACTGATATCTGAGTACCTCAGAGGAGACCCTTTTGTGGCAACATTTCGGCAGAAACTCAAAACTGGCCAGATGTACTGATAAGATCCATGTATTACTCCTGTGCAGTTCTGCAAGGTAACAAACCAATTCCAACTTCAAATGTAAATCCCCATCCTGATGACATGTGGAGAGATGCATGGTTCAAATAACTCAAATCCTCCCCAGCTGTCAGGGTCCCTTATACAGGTAGCAATGGATGTGATTTCTAGGCAGATAGCAACCACAGGGAACTAAGATGAATGAATCCCCCATCCACTCTTTTCCAGCAGATATGTAGTACTGATAAATATCCTTGAACTACTACTGGGTTACTATGGGAATAACCTTTCATTTATGCCCTTCACTTTCATTTGCCAGGCCAATGCATTCATGCTGTATCTTTTAGCCATGGACAACCAGATATTAGCACACCTTCCCGTAAGTTGTTTTTTTCACCTTGATTTGATATGTTGTATAGGCATATCCATAAATATCCATGCACACTGCAGGGTATATGCAATACATCTGACAGGGCCTGGTTACCCCTAGCACAATACCACTTTTTAATATAATCTTGGATTGTTTTCATAGCTGTCAAAAAGTATAGGTTAGGTTGATAGGTCTCTTAAAAATGTACAATTTCTGGCAATTGAGTTTTTATTCTTCCTTTAAGAAAGGAATACTGATACTTATGAAGAGGGCTTTTTCTTTCAGGAATGAGATATTTTGATTGTTGCTGAACAAACTATGATACAAGAGCTCCTTTCTGGAGTTATACTTCATGGCAGCAGCAGCATCCTTTACATATCTGCATAGCTGGAAAAATGTCCAATAGTTTCATTTTTTCACCCAGAAGATTTTTTTTTTTCTTTTGAAACTAAATGTCAGAGCTCTACTATTGCCTTACCACTTTGTCATGAAAAGACTTGTTTTCTCCCTCCAGTGAAGTGAAGATGCCTAAGCTATAGTTTCTTTTATTGCAATACCTCTGAGAACCTCCAGATGAACAAGGGCCTTGATATAATGGCACCTTTGTTACACCAATCTCTATCAAACCAATCAGCTACAGTCCAAAATCTAAATATTCCTTAAAATACATTTATTTTAATTCAGACCTATCAAGAACAATCTACCTATCACTGCTACAATGTGTATGCTCAAAAACTTTCCTAAAGCTGCAAGAATTCAGGGTAGTGTCATTACTATATAAACACAATAATCTGAAATATGATTTATAACCTGGACCAGGGTTATGCTTATTGCTTTAAACCAAAGAGAATCAGTACATTTATGAGACATAAAATTATACTTTGAACTCTATCTGAGTAAAAATATTCTCCTGTGACAAATTTCAAAACAAGAAATGTCATAGGACTTAGCCTTGTCCTTACAAGTCCATTACAGATCTTGTTAACTAATTTCTGTTCTTTAAAGTACGATGTTCTTGGCTTCAAGTTGTAGAAATAAACTCAATTGTGTTTCTAAATCTTTTTGGCTTGTTGAAGTTTGGTGTATGTAGGAACATTTCAAATTTCTTTTGTTCTCTCTGAAATACTTTGGGATGGGCACTTTGGGATGAAAACTGAGGTACTGCACTCTGAGGCTGACAAGTTCTACTTATTAACTGTTGCACACAAACATTTTTTAATGGGACATAATAGAGTTCTAAAAGACATCTTATGCGACATCATTAGATGAATCAGAAGTAGCACATCCACATGATATTTTGGTTGCTCTCCTTCAACAAAAGTGTTGATGGCAGTCAAGATAAAGTTGGAAGTCAATATAGAATTTATTTGGTGGGAAAAAGAAGTATTGGGAGTGTGCAGAAGTAAACAGCTAAGTGTTTATTTGGTGAGTTGGAAATCCCGATAAAACACAGGAAATGGAGATTCTGTGGTAAGGAATAAATGATGCTAAATAGTATATGAGCTGCCATGAAATTATATTTAGATTATTTCTGATACTTCAAATTTTAACTTCCAGACCTGCTCATTAACATTGACAATATCATTTATTCAAGCTTCAGAAACCTGGGATCATTTCTCATCTTGATTCAATCACTTTGGTTAAACCTCTTGTTAACAACAGAGGAAAAAAGTGGATTTTTCAAGTGATCACTATTTATTAGACAATAAATTTAAAGTGACACTACAAATATAATTTCATGGTTTTTTGCTCTTTTCATTTCTTTAAAAAAACAAGGATGGAGACAAATAACAGAGCTTAAAATATCATGAGGACAATCTTGATTTATCAACTCCAGTATAAACATACATCAAAAGAAAATTACAAATGTCTAAATACCACACCCATGATAGATTAAGAGTTTTACTTCTTTAACTCATCTTTACAAATAAATCTAAAAACAATGATAGCGTACTTACATATTTCAGATCCTCGTCTGTCTAAGAATAGAAAGCACTGAAGTCATGTGTCAGAATAACTCGGGTGGTCTCTTCTCAATTCCCTTTTTCTGATCACCATCCACAAAAATCAGTGTGCCACTGCAATGGTCCAGCCATCCTCACTACAGAAAAGGAGCCAGGTGTTGAGTGTCAGACAAGACTGGCATGGTTTTGTAAAGGTTGTTTGCATGGCAGCTGTCAGGATTCTAAGACCCAGATTCCCTCTACCTACCAGAGTACCTCCATCAGAAGCCAGGCTATCCCATCAGACAGTAATTGGTACCTGTCTTTAATGTCTCTAGTGATATGGAGAAAGGGGATTCTACCTCCATATCTACAGGCCAGGGATGTCCACGCTGCCTTCCCATTTTGATTTTTTTGATTTCCCCAGAAAGAGCTGTAGCATTTTCCAAGCTTGTTCCTACACAAGATGTACACACCATGCCACTATCCATTGGTGGCTTCACTCATTAGATGTGGTCTAAAAGGCTAGACAAGGACTGTATAGAATGTGAGGTGCTTCAAGCTGAATGGAATGAAGCTGGACCTGAGTTAGTATGCACACTTTTAAACATGGAGAAAGAGACAATATGTTTTCCATGGGACAAAAAACCTTCTAACTGCATTTTTTCTTCATATCTGTCTACACTAAATGCTTAATGCTGGTAATAAAGCTTATTTCCTTATTTTAAAATACTGCTAAAATTCTGTTAGGTTTTGCAGATTATACTTTTTTTTGGAAGAAATTTAGGAGAGACACTCCAGTGTCTGACACCTGGATGAGTCCAACCATTTTAACACACGCCAACAAAATTACTGTCTCAGTCTCCTACTGCATATTGTTCAGACACTTTAACTTAGTAATGTCCTGGGCACTTTTTTTAACAGCTCTATATTTAATAGAGACTTGAAGACAACTCTCAGTTTTAGAGGTGCTTGAATCTATATTTGCCATGAGACACACTGGGTAATGTCACTCTGTTTAGTGACAACACTCACTAATACAATGTATGGTACAGCAGAGAAAATGCGCCCGTATATGATCTTGCTAAGGGCCAACAGTTTCTGAGAAGTCACAATTAGCATGCCCCTCAGTGTTACCAAAAAATAGCTTGAAAAGTTGTGACTGTAGATGCAAGTTGCAGCCCAGCTCAGCTGTCCACATAAAACTGTCCAGTGCAGCTAGAGATGCCCTAGTTATTCTGATTGTCCTTCAGCTGCTGTCCAGAAAGACGTGTGTTTCCTGCAAATCCTGCATCTTCTCTGCCAGTCTCTTAAATAAGTTTGGGCATCTAAAACAGCTCTGGGCATCTCAAATGTCTCTGAATTTATTGTAAAACTAAACTTTGCAGTAAATCATAATTTATTGACAACAGGACTCTCTGATCCCCCATCTCAATATTGCTGCTTCTCATATACAAGCCTAGCACTTCACCCCTTTTCACAAGTACTGCTTCAGGGAATGAGTTGCATAACAACATACCAAAAATTTTGTGTTGTATGCTACTTTTGCACATGTATGCATGCTATATCAGGGCTCGCATTTTTCATTCTTTAATTAATATTGCCTTTTGGTAAAAATTAAAAATTAAAAAAAAAAAAAAAGCCCATTGTATTTTGCTTGTTAGGTGCTGGCAAAAATGTATTCCAGTAGAGACAATGCTGTAAACGTTGATCATGTTACAAGTTGGCCCACCTACTGTCACTTCAGGAAGCAGAGGTTTAAATATAAAACTACTATTTTTAACTGAGTTAATATTGGAACCGAAGGAGGAGACGTTAAAGCTGGGGTAAATAGTAGCCTGGCTGATGTAAGTAGCACTATATTGATTTATAGCAATGAAACAACTATCAGAAACAGTAAATCTTTTCTCCACCAACATCTCCACAAATGTATTTATAATATTATTTCAATAAGGAAAAGAAAAAGCCACAACAGAAAGTTGAGATTATTGAAAGGTATCTCAGAAGTCCTGACAAACTTCTATGAGCAAATAAAAAATAAATACAGAGCATGTGTCCTAGCCCAGCAGACTGCTTCAAATCCCTGAGTTAAAATATTCATATTAAGTAACCACGTGTTTTGTTTACAACAAGCAGTATATTCCAGACATAATTAAAGAAAACTGTTATTGGATACCTCTTGATGATAAAAAAGATCCAAACAACCCTCCCTCAAACCTCCAAGGCACTAAATAAAAGCAGATTTTATACTACAGACATTCATTTATGTTTTCTTCTTGAAGTTGTAGTTCCTAAAGTACTGTAAGTTTGATTATTATTAAAAATAGGGCCAAGATACATCAGATTTTATTACTAAATTCAATATAAAACAAATAAAAAGAACAAAAATACTGCAATACTTAAAACTCACAATTTTAAATACCTTAATTTATCTTGATTTATTAAATATTCTAATGTTGGGCATTCTTTTTGGGTGTCTACTCAATAGCACTTGGCCATTTTAATACAATATAAACAAAATTAGAAAAGTCTAAGAAGTTCAACCCGAGAGGAACCCCCCTTCTCCAAAAACCCAACTAAAGGAGCCAAAGCTGTTTTCTCTTTGAATTACTTTCTCTCTCTTTAGCTGAGGTGTTTAAAGTCTCCATAACAAAGCACAGCACAGAGTACAGCACAGGAGGACTGAGACTATGGGCTTTAGGGAGATTAATGGCTGCAGAGCTGCTTGCTTTTTGTTACATTAACCTGCCCAGAAAAGCAATTCCCTCCACAGTCCCTATACCCAATCCCCATAAGTGGAGACATATGGCAGTTCTGTGATACAGAGAACACACTGTGGTAGTTTTATTGATACTGGGACTGCTTCTTAGCCAGTATAAGTCTTCTCCACTCAGCTATGAATTGATCCCATTGACTCCTGGCAAAAGCAGAACAGTCATAAAGGTCAATGCTGCCCTTGCAGTCAGATTCCTTCTCTGAATTGCCCTGTGAAGGTGCCTCTCTCCACTGACTCCAGGGAAATAGGCAGATTAAATTTAGGCTGCTCTAACTCCTGTGCCTCTGCCGCTTTGGTGGGATCAGTCTGTAAAGATGTGCTTTTCTCTGTGTCTGTGATTCTCAGATGTGAGTCTATTGATAGAAAATCACCAGAAGTAGTAACGAGAGTGGTGCAAGTTGTACATGGCCATCACTGTGCTCCTATCTGGTAAAATGTCATATGAGCAGAGCCTCTTCCTCCCTCCCTCTCTCTCTCTTCTGCCTGTCCATTATCTATTTGAGGACAGTAATAATTTCAAAGCCCATATCCCAGCGTTTACATGTTGAATTAACATGAATATTCAGGATTGGAGAGCTGTGGTGCATTTTGGAAGGATCTTGCAAAAGGGGTTTTCAGCTCAGATTCTTGGCTGAAGGACAAAAGGCTTGGTGATGTGGCAAAACATTGCACACACAAAGACACACAGAGATAATTTTGTATTTTCTGCTTCCCTCCTCAGATTTCTCTCTTCCAGCCATCAACTTCTCTGCTAACCTTGAAACTGCAAGGAATTTTGTTCTGTGGCTTGTGTTTCCTCCAAAGCAGAATTGCAGGACCTCAGTTCCTCCCTAGAAATTATGTCTCCCGGAGTCATTATTCCCTCTTGGCCTCAAACCACTTCCTGCAATTTCAGAGCCACTGAAAACAGCAGTTTCAAATGATCTATTAACCCATGAAGGCTAAGCCAGCCTGGATTCACCAGAGTTCCTTTGATGCATTTTTTAAAATTACATACTTTTCTCCTTTTCTCCTTTCTGTAAAAGTTGAAATAGAACTGAAAAGATTCTTCCTCAGATGAGTTTTGGCCTATTTTATAGACCTTATCCTCTGAATATTGTTTTGTTTTCACCTCCACTTCTCTGCTGTGGACTACTATTTACCAAATCTATCTTTCTTGAAAAATTCTGATGACCTGTAAAAGCTGAAATGTTAACTATCAAAACCCTTGGGTATAGCCACAAATGATTATGTAAGGCTCGAGGCTCAATGCCAGATGAGCGACGACAGACTCATTTATCATCAGTAGGAACAGGCACATTAATTGGCTATGATACCAGTGCCGTCCTTCAGCTTTAACAAAACTCCTCTTGATCCTGAATGTACCCCCAGAACATCCTTTATTAAATAAGATAAATAATACTAAGGCCAAGGGTCACACTGCTTCATCTGAGAAAGCTCAGTTATTTATGAATACTTCCCTGACTCAGGCTTGGTAACCTGACAGGTTACCAAGGCTGGCAAGGAGAGCTTTTTGGTCTACTGACTAAACATTATTATTCTACACAGACATGTCTTCTGTATTACAGAATCAACAGTAGAGAAACAAAAACACATTAGTTCTCTAAAACTTCTGGACTGGGGGAAGAGTGCTTGAACACTGGAATAATTTATCCAGAAAGGTTGTGGGGACTGCATCCTTGGCAATATTCAAAATGTGACTGGACTCATCCCTGGGCTCTCGTGGCTGATACTGCCTTGAGTGGTGCATGTTGGACTGAATGATCTCCAAGGTCCCTTCCAGCCTCTGTGATATTCTGTAGTTCTGAGTCCATGAGATGAAGCCACAGTAGTGGATTCCTCTGTTTCTGTTCTGGGCTCTTCCATGTGCTCATGCAAAAGCCAAAATACTCACAATTGGCTACTGCTTCCAGCTGTTTAACCAACCAAGAGGAATATAATTCTATGAGCCCCTCATGCCAATTTTCTTGCATGCAGCCAAGCATGTGAAGAAGTAACCAGCGGCCGCCATTTGTTTGGGTACCTGCAGAATTCCCTGCAGTTAAGTGAACTCTTCTGTAAAACAACTTGACCTTATTTGGCACAGTTGCTATGCAAATATTTTGTATGATTCCAAGTACATTGTTTGTGTGTCATCCCTGTCACCAAAGATAGTACAGAAGCAGTGATACAGTCCAATAACTCTGCAGGAGAATGGAGAAAGTAAAACATGGATAATTTTACTGGAATAGTGACTACATGTTACAAGTAGTAGAAACAGCGTGTTTCTTTCAAGATCAGCTTTCACCTACTTCTTGAGGTGCCAATAAATGGTTCTGTGACCCATTTCATGGAAGAAAGACCTCAAAAGTTGTACTGTAGTATAACTTGGGATATAAAAAGGACCTTCTGGGTCAAGTTCATCTTTCCAACATGATTTCTATCTTGTGGTTACATGTTGCTACTTTGTCTGCACCTGATATACAGAGATTTTGATGTTATCAACACCCCTCTCCATATAGCTTGTTAGCTAATTATGTGTTCATCCTACCACCAATGACATTTTCCACATCCTTGTATCACCTTTTCAACTTGACAGAGGAGAGTTATTTTTTCCTTTCTCCCCAAGGGGCTTGGGGAGTTTTCCTCAGAATGATACAGTGTTTCCTCACACTTAGAACAGAGCCGTATGTTTGCACACAGTACCGGGGAATTTTCAGTGCTGACACCAGCCATGCTGGCATGCACACTTTATACCTGCGTAGCCAAAGGAACTGGCAGATGGTTGGTGACAAAAGGAGCATCCCATGGAGCTGCAGGAGAACCATCTCAACAGATCCAAGATTTCAGAGCCTGAAAGACACCATGTACCAGCCCAACCGTAGCACTGCTCAGCATTCAGCCAGAAGCAAGGCAGGTGCTTGAAATGTTTGCCAGGATTCACTCATTCAGACATGTTTAGTCTACAAGATGGAAATAAATCCAGAAAAATGAGTGTGAAATGCTCTTACAAAGAGATGTAAGAGCAATCACCTGGTGTAGGACAGAATATACTACCTTGTCTCTGCGACTTTTTGGTAGCTGGAGGACTGATTTACACAAAATTGTCCCTTCTAGCCCTCCAGGAAGAGGAAATGTCCCTTCCAGCAAAACAGCCAGTGAGAATAAGTGACATTAATGAGAATGTATTACATAGAATGAAGTAGAGGCTGAAAAAGAAAATATGCCACCAACTGGGTCTCCAGGACCAAAGTATCTGCCATTCCACAGCATTTGGTGGGGACCAGTTTACAGGAGAGAGGTGGCTGCTGATGGTTCAGTGCTGCATAAACACTTGAGTTATAAGCCTGGCTGATGGGACTGGGAAGGAGGAAGTCAAAATTGTTGAGCTCAATATGTCAGACTTGTCAGATTTGGATCAGTTCTGCTCTCTGCTTGACACTTTCATATTTCATGTCATCCCACCTCTACCAGGCAAGTGACACACCTGGACTGCTGTGGGGATTTTCGGCATCTTTCCTTTCTGAAGTTGGTGGTAGACCAAGGAGGAAGCATCTAGGTGTTTGCTTCAAACTATTAATTTATTTTTTAACTCCTCTGAAAATTTTCCAGTACCCTATCTCCTGCTCAAAATTTCCCATACTGCAGCTATAATGTATTGACATGATTCATAGTTCTTGCTAAGCATTGATAAACCTGTCCCAAATATGTGGAGCTTCTTACTTCTACAAAAGAAATGAACCATAGAAAAGATCATTGCAGCTAATCTATCTTCAGACTCAGGAAGATTCTTCTGCACCTCTGCATTTCAGAAGATGACCTTTATCAGATGTAAAGCCTGCAAATATTTTCTGACTGTGTAGGGCAAGCTACAGATATAGGATTTGATGTACAAATGTAACAGCCCTTCTCTATCATACATCAGCCAGTGTAACACAGATGCAATGTTGCAGAAAGAAAAGCATAAAGTAGAAGGAACAAACATAAAAACTAGCATATAGCTTGCCAATGGGAAGAGGAGATCAACTGAAACAATTTGTAGTGAAGGTTCAATGGAATACCATGGAGTTAGTCTCCCCATAGGAATGAAGGGAAGACAGGAACAGTACTACCTCTCTAACTGCAAACACTGATTGGGAGAGGTGGTGTTTCTGTGATCAGACAAGAAGAGCAAGAGTTCTTTGCTGAATAAGCAACTGTGCTAGCTGATGTATGAAGCAGTGTCCACACTGATGCCCTAGGGCACCAATTTTGTGATCAGGGGACCCTGAAACATGCTTCAGTTTTCACATAATGAGTGGATTGAGTGCATTCATCAAAACTGAGATTTCAGGGCTCAAAGTTCAAAAAGCTACCAGAGGTGACATCATATCCCTGCTTCCTCCTTCTCTTGTCCCTTCCAAAAACAACCTCACTGTATTTTTTTTTCTTGCCATTTGACTGAAATCACCTGGGGGTTAATTATCTGTCTGGGATGAAAACCATATGCTATTTCATGTTCTTGCATAAGGTTAAGCTGCATATGATGAAACCGATCAATTAAATCTTGTGGGAAGAGAAGGGAAGGGAGGGTGAAGACCAGCCAGGAGTTAGTGCTCTCATTTACTGACAATGTACTCCAAGGTAACAGACAAACATAAAAATTCACTTGCTTACAAGGAGCACAGCAAAGTGTTAAAATGAACATAAAGTGAACATGAAGTGTTAAAATGTTCATAAAATGTAGCTGGGGAACACTAAAGTGGGGAATATTAATGTATAAGCAAGATGGAAAAAATCACTACTTAGAACTGGCAAGATTTGGACTATGGAAAGGTCATATTATTAAAAAAATAATTTTTCTGTGTGTTTGGTTTTGTTATTTTTGTTTTTACCTTGCTGCTTGCAGACTGCTTGAACACAGCAGATACTGTACTGATGTGTGTTCATGGAATCGAGCCTGTTGTGTGGGTCTGCACCTGTTGTTTCACCTTAGTGCAGGAACAGTCCCCTAAAATGTTAACCTGCTTTTCCAATCTATCTGGCATGTGAGGCTGGTTCTTATCACTGTGGATGGTTTTCCTTCAAACTAGAATATGGATTTTTTTGTGCTGGTCTGGCAGGAATAAAAGAGAAGAGAAAACAGAACATGGAAGCACTCCCTGAGTCTCATGCTTATAAAACTCTATGCATATAGAAATTGCAAATGGAAAGAAGATCTACAGCCACATGCAATTTACTGAAGGCAAGCAGTGCAACATAAGCTTAGAGCTGTTTACAAGTAAATTCTTTATAACTCCTAAGCCAAAAACTTTGTTGCCTGAATAATTTCCTTGTCAAAGAGAAACATTTCTTTGCCAGTGAGAAAGAATAACTCCAAGAATCATTCAACCCCCAGTCCCACAGAGTTTAGGTTGTACATGGGTTAACATTTCAGTGCAGTTACACTCCCTCAGCAGCTAGCATTTGGAAAGTGTGTAACTGAAAAGAAATAAGCACAAACATACACAGATGTCTACTGTTCTGGGTTCAAATAACCCTCGTGGAAAAAGAGTGGTGTATATATGTACGGGTGTGCACGTGTGTGGGCATGCATGGGAAAGCGAAATGAGCTTTATTTTTATTCTGAATCCCACCTAAACAAAGATCCTAATGTTATCCCTTGGAATGAGGTAAGAAACATGATCATTTGGTTCCAAGACCTGCCTGAAAATACAGTTTTTGTAGCCCTGAATGAGCAGCAGCCAAAGTAAAAGGGATCAGATGAACTGCATTTAGAAGTGATGCAGTGAACTGGTACGAGGGGAAAGTGCTTTTAGTGATCGATATGAAAACAGGGGGCTTTCATCTAACCACAGTGAGGATGGCAAAGAGGAATTTGGGCAATATAATATGGGATAAAAGGGTGGATAGCCTCTTATTTCAACCTAAAGACTTAATGATGCTTATTAAAAGGTTGTTACCTGGTTTCATGGAAGAATTATTGCCCTCTACCTGTTTCCTTAGAGTGAATGACCTGACAGGGAAAGCCAAATTTTCCTAAGCCCTTGGTCCTCGTTATGGAAATGTTCTCCTCATCTTTCTGTGACTTTGCTGAAAGACCCACCCATGCAAACCAGTAACACACAATGCAATTCCCCAGGCAGATAGTTTATATTACAGCACTTGGGTCATTAGATATTACAATTTGATTCACATAGCAATTGTTTAGATTTGGGTCAATGTCCCCAAAAAGTGAGAGCTTTGAAATGGTAAAGTGTTCTCATGCTTAAAAAAATGCACTGCTTAAAAGAAAGTCAAGTCTGGAAGGGACACACTGGAGACAATGAACTTCCAGCAGGTGAGCTGGGCTGCACATTTCTGCTGGGGAAATCTTTCCACCACTGCAGCATTTCATTATTGCTGTCATTTTCTCTATGAATTATTGCTTTCTTGTCAGATTTACCTCCCCTTCCACTTGAAAACAGTCATCTGGGGAATAGGCCAGCAATAAAACAAAACCTCCTGGAGGTTAATGTTGCAACGACAACAACAAAAACAGGAGCTGGTCTACCTCTTCAACTAGGGGATCAAACCACATGACACTGGTTCAGCTACAAGAGTTAAATCTGTCTATATCTGAATATAACAGACAGCACTGCTTTTCTGGCACTAGATAACAACAAAGTGTTCTGAACTCACAGTTACTATATTTTTTTAAGGCTATTTGGTGTGCTTCAAGATTTGTAGTTCTTTAGCAGTGACTAGAAATGACAATTCAGATGAATTCATGTGCCATAAAAAAAAAAAATCTATTAATTAACTTTTCAATTAATGTTAGGAAGTCCCATATGCCATTTGACTATGAGTATACAAGGGGCTAGCATTTCTACAACTCTACAATAAGGAGATATGAGGCAGAGAGATGCCCTGGGAGTGGGGAAACCAGAGCACAAAAATGCCTTTCTTCTTACCAGAAGAACCCATCCACCTGCATAAACTGGCCTTTTCTGGCGAAAGAACTGTCTTCTCACTTTTTGTAGAATAAACTGTCACTTAGTTAGAGTTATCTAAAATTAAATCAACTGGGCCAAATCTATGAAAATCCATTATTTCTCCTGTATTCCACCTGAGGACGTTTGTCTTACATGTGAAATGTAACCTTGGAGTTAAGTCTAAGCAGCACCCAGAGGGAGCCTTGATGTAGATTCATAGAATTATTTAGGAGGAAATGACCTCCAAGATCATCGAGTGCAAAATACCTTTCAAACAGCAAAATGGAGAAAATGTTTTTGAATTAAATATTTTGAGACAAGTAGAACACGTGAAAACATTTCTTTAGAAATTATCATGGCGTGGAATCAAGCCATAATCAAATGAATGAAATCAAAGAACCTTTCCTCTGTTGCCTTCCTTGAATAGTCATTTATGAACCAGAAAGTAAATGCACAAAGAATCTTAAATCACAACCAATCACACCAGCAAAACTTTGACACTCTTTCACACTATTAAGTGGTTCAGAAGCCAGAACAACTGCAACAGGAGATCAAACCCAACTTTACTGGAACAAATTGTGCTTTGAATTATGTTGGTGCAGTGCCACAGAAGTCAATGGGATATGACCTTCACAGTTAATGAAAGAGGTCCACTAAATTTGTCCTAGTCAGCTTGGATGCAGAATCCGTTTTCACGTTCTGTGCACAGCCTCTTGTTCCCTCACATAGAATAAGTAAAAGATTTTCAGTTAAAATATAAGCTAATGAGTTTCAGAAACATCTTTTTTACAGTAAATCCTCAAGTCAATAATGATAGTACACTGGAAAGTACAGACTAGCTTTACATGAAGACTGATAAAACTTGAATTTAACTCATTGCAGTGTACAGCTTTCCTGTGAGGGGAAGAGGAGGGACAAACACTGATGTCTTCTCTCCTGGTGACCAGTGACAGGACCTGAGGGAATGGCTTGAAGTTGTGTCAGCAGGGGTGTAAGACACATGTTCTTCACCCAGTGGTTAGTGGGGCTCTGGAACAGGCTCCCCAGGGAAGTGGTCACAGCACCAAACCCAACAGAGCTCAAGTAAGTGTTTGCACAATGCTGTCAGGAATGTGGTGCAACTCTTGGGAATGGTGTTGTGCAGGGCCAGGAGCTGGACTCAATGATCCCTGTGAGTTCCTTCCAACTCAGTTTATGCCAGGATTGTGTGACTCAAAGTCCTTTCACCATAGGATCTTTTTGTAAAGGGGCAGATTATTACAAGGTGTAGGAGTCTAGCAAGAATTTCAGGGCATTGCCCTGTGCACCATAGTTACTGTTTGTGTGACTGCGAGAGCAACCATGGAGCAAATCCCCATCCTTTGCCTCCTCCCCTTCCAGATCAGATTTGATTCCAGCCCTGCATAATGTAGTGGGGTAAAGAAATTCCTGAGATGCTTATACCTAAAATTTATGATGTGGCAGATATTCATCTGATGATTCTCTCAAATACACACTTCAGAAAAGCCTACAGAAATGAGTTTATTTTTTCTTAAAGAAATTGATTCAGTTGACAAGGGGAAGGAAGAAGGCAGTGAAAATAATGAGAAAATAATAACTATCATTATCCATAAGTATTAAAGCAGATTAACAGATTATGAGATAAAAAAGTGAATGAACATTCTATAGTTCAAAGTTCTAACAGCACCGAGGTTCTATTTCCTGTCAACTAATTTTAATTTACTCGCCATTAATTTTTCAGAGTTAAATAGCAAAAGAAATGAGATTCCTCTATTATTTGCCATATGCTCTAGTTGTGTAGGGAGTCCAATGTGAGTGAATGTGGTGAAAAAGTGTCAGCATATGATAACTGAAATTATGGCTAGAAAAGACTTATTAATCCATACCCTTGCTACTGCAATTTCTTCTCTTCCATGGAGCATCTGATGAAGTCTCCTACTCAAAAGATTCAAAAGTGACTCAGTTTGAAATTTTCTGTTGTTAATTGACTAAATTACTTTTTTAGTGAAACCTCTTAGCAAGTAGTCTTTAAGTACTTCATGCTATACACCCCTATACAATCAGAAATACATTATGCATTAGAAAGGAATTTGAGCTCAATGAAAGTGACAGCAATGATAATTTCTTTTCAATGCAAATAGCTCACTGCTTCCTTCCAATTTTTAACATTAGTGCTGTTTTGTTCAGTAAATGGCTCTTTCTTGTGAGATTCAACTTCGGCAACTTTTCTAATTGTTTATTTATAGAATTTTGGTGTCTGAAAGGCCCACACAGAACAGCAGTCTAAATCAGCGATTCCTACCCTGATCTTGATGATTCTCAAGAAACCATAATGTCCTAGAACGGCTTGGGTTGGAAGGGACCGTAAAGATCAGCTAGTTCCAACCCTCCTGCCACCTTCCACTACCTTCCACTAGACCATGTTTCCCAAAGCCCCATTCAACTTGTCCTGCACTATGAGTTTTGGTATTTACAAAGCATTTTAAAAACTTTCTTCTTGGAAGACTGTATCGCCACTGCGTTGTCAACAATACAACACAGTACCAGTGAAAAAGCCTGTACAATGGCTAGGTAATTATTAAGATACTCTGCTGAACAGAAGAGTGTACACCTGTATCAGCTCAGCTAAAGGGCTGAAGTCAATTCAAAAACCACTGTGTTGAAATACCTGTAGAAGGTGGCAGAAAATCCCAAGGTGTTAATGTTAATTTCCCTGAGAAGTTCAGAAAAATAACTTCAGGTGAAGTCACAATTACATTTCTAATACAACCAGCAACAAACCAGACACTTGCAGGATAGCTCAGGTCATCAGATGCACAAAATACACAATTTGAAAACACAGGTTACTGTATTTGATTTTATTTTAATTTTAAAAAGGTAACTGTACAAATGCCAGAACAAATTAAGTTCTGATCAACTTTTTCTGCTATTTCCTTCTATTAGTGTAAATAGTTGACCATATACTTGAGCAATCTCTTAGTCACACTGCAGCAGGAATTTCTTCCTGCTTTGCAGCTCAAATTTTCTTTTGTTTAACATAATCCCATCTTGCCTGTCTTTGTCACCTTGGGATAAGGGAAACAGTCTTTTCTCTTTATCCTCTGAGAGAATGACTTTCTGTTTCCTACCAAGTCAGGTTGTTCAGCCCCTTAATGACTTTTGCTGCTGTTCTCGGAATTCCCTTCAATTTGTCAACATCCATCACTAGTTTCAAGGTGCAATCTCATCACTGCTGTACAGCAAGAAAATCACCTCCCTATGGACAAAGGAATGACGATGCTGTGGCTGAAGTCACAACATCCCTTTTTGTAATCCTCTAGCATTGCAGCATGCAGATTTATCATTTGCTGTCTGCTAAAACCGCAAGGTCTCCTTTGACATTTCTGCTTTCCAGGTATCTTTGTCTGACTTAATAACTGTGCTTTAGATTATTTCCCTCTCAGATTTATTGGCCTACATTTTTCTAGGTCAGATCTCATTATCTTAGTTAAAGCACATATTTATGTCATGTCCCATTCTCCTTGTGCTATTTTTTAATAATTAAACATAGTTTGTTATTTCAAGGCAGGAGTTGGAAGATCCTTATTAAGATTTGGATAGGATTTTATCAGAGTATTTCAGTGCTTTTATCTTTTTATGTCTTGTATTAATTCAAATGAGTGCTACACCTGTGTTCACTGCTGGGCCACTCATTTTTATAGTCAGTGTGACTGACTGTAGAGTGCCAAAAGGCAGCCCTGGAGCTCTCTCTTATCCTTGCATGTTATCCAGAAAGAAAAATGCAATCATCTTACTAATTGTTGACAATCCACTCCTGAACAAGTCTAAGCTCTTCCACAGTCGATGGAACTAACAAAAGGACATGTCCAGGTTACAACGAGTTTCACTCTTAAATATACATCAAAACCAAGTTTAACAAGCTACACCCTAGAAACATTTGTTTCTCTTCAATGGTCATGGGGCAAAGCCAGTAGACCTGGCTCTAGATACATAAACAGCAACAAACAACTGCAGATCATTGTAGACGTCTTTGAAATCATGATTTACTTCTTCAGTTTTATTCTCTCTACTAAAATATAAAAGCATAAAAACTTCTTTAGACTTAGTTCTTGTTTTTCCACACCATAAATTTTTTCATCTGTAACTCAGGAGCATTTTTGATGATCCATGTTTAACAGTGAGTTTTACCCAGCAGATTTCTAGGCAGTTAAAATAGTACTTGAGTACTATATTCTTTATCCAGTTTTTCAATAATTGCTCTAAAGAATTTATTTTTTTTAATTTCAAGTCTTGTACAGATGCCTACTGATGTCTTTCAACCTTTATACTTTAATCTGAAGTATTCCACTTGCTGCTATTCATTATCGAATTGTATCCCAGTGCCATTACAAATATGATATCCATTATTTCAGTATATAATGGTAATATAGAAAAAAATAAATGAAGAAGCACAAAAAACAAAACACCCTAGTCATATATTTACTGCCTTAAAAACCTATATAGGAGGTATTTCTCTCAATGATATACAGAAGAATCTTCAAGTGTTTCTTGCATCATTTCACTAAAAGTTCAGATACTTTACCACAATTATAACTGCAGCAGCCAACTGTTCCACAAATTTTTAACTTAATTAATCTATTACAAACTGAAGAGTTGAAGGTGAAATTCTGACCGTAACCTGGCTTCTCAAGCTCTGTCATAACATAGTCCCTGAATCCCATTAAACCTACCAAATATGAAGATATTTGCCCCCCATATGATACCGTACATTAAGTTTATTTCAACAAGGAAAATCTCTTTAAGTTTTATTATAGGAATAGCTATGATTTTTACTGTTTGTTTAATAACATGGAACATTCCATAAAGATCTGAAACCTTAATTACACTCCTCTTTCTAATCCTCCAGGGAATTCATTGGAATAGCATATTAATTTATTTTTTCTGTTCCTAGAAAGGGTCTTCTGTTATCCATTGCCATTTCCCATATTTTTAAAAATGAGTCAAATCCAGTGTACTAAGTAGCTTCATAAGCCAGTGGACTCCTGCTTTCTCACTAGCCCCAAAAATTTACTTACAATGTAAGCTGCATATCTTTTTATTACCTGAAATGTTTTAGTAGAAAACAAACCTAGTTATTTGTTGCAGTGATAGCAACAAATACCTTATTAATATATGGTGCTAAAATAAACAGTGACTATGCAATAACAATGCCCTATTCAGCAAGTTTATTCCCTCTTCTTTCACCATGTTCCTATTGATTTCAGCGGTAATCCTTATTAAAGCAGTCCTTGCAGTTCCAACATGGAAGCAAGCAAAACTCCATTTCTGGATGTACCTCCTCAAAGTAACTCTTTATTATACTTCAAGTTATTATGCACCAGTCTGGAGTACAGGGGTTCAATATCTATCAATGAGTACATAATTTAAAGAGGAAGATAATCAAGGGAAAAAATACTCTTTTAAAGCATATCTCATTCAGAAATTTTGGAAAAATCCTGTTTGATTGCGAGATACCTTGTCATATTTGAAAAAAAATTAAAATCCTGATATTTGCCACCGTATGAGACTACAGGAGAATGAGTTTCAAAATGTAAAATGTTCTTAGTAGAGAACTAAGTGAAAGCAGCAATGTCCATTCTGTGTGTTTAACTGTAACCCCGAAACAATTTTAACGACAGATAATGGCATCCAGATGCAGGTCAGCACATCTCCTTGAATTAATTAACAGTATAAAAACTGACAATACCTTAGGAATGGTGATTTTATTACTGAAAGTGACCACTTTGTATGAAACTACAAGTCTAAAATATTCTGTGTGAAAGCGAATTCCAGAGTATCAGCATTAATGGTGTATTTTGGATGGTGTGAGCAGTAGTAGAATAGAATCATAGAGTCATTAAGGTTTGAAAAAACCTTTAAGCCCATCAAGTCCAATCATCACCTCAGCACCACTGCCATATACACCATTGAGCCATGTCTCATATATGGACAGACATATCCATGGTTTTTATGAACACTTCCAGGGAGGAGGGTGTCTCCATAGAACGTGGCTATTCCATTAAATATTTTTTCCTAATATTCAATCTAAACTTCCCCTGGCACAGTCTGAGGGTGTCTCATCTTGTTCTGTCACTTGATACCAGGAGAAGAGAATGATACACCACTGCCGTCAATCTCCTTTCAGGCAGCTGTAGAGGGATGAGGTCCCTCCTGAGCCTCCTTTTTCTTCAGGCTAAACACCCCCAGTTCTCTCAGCTTCTTCTCACCAGATTTGTGATCCAGGCCCTTCCCCAACTCCATTACACTTCTCTGGACACCCTCCAGCCCCTCAATGCCTTTCTTCTAGTGTGAGGCCCAGAACTGAACACAGGATTCGAGGTTTGGCCTCACCAGTGCCTAGTACAGAGAGACAATCCCTGCCCTGGTCCTGCTGGACACACTATTGCTGATACAGGCTATAATGCCACTGGCTTTTCTTGGCCACTTGGCCACTCTGCTGGTTCATGCTCAGACCAGTCAGACAGTCATATGACAATTTTATTAAAGCTACAAGATTTTTCAAACTTTGGCTTGTTTGCAAGGATCCATCATCACTGGACAGCAAAATAAAGCCTGCCATGTCCCCCAGGACTAAGAAACAGACTGGATCCATGAAAAGCATACACACCAGGGAGCATGTTTATAACTTGCTCTTGTGTGGCTGGAACTCCAAACATCATGAGTGTGATGTGTGAGATATCAGGAACAGGCTCCCCAGGGAAGTGGTAGAATTATCATCCCTGAAAGTATTCAAAAAACTCAGTAGATATGGCCTTTTGCATTACAGTTTAATGGGACAGTGGTATTTTGTCAAAGGTTGGATTTGGCCATGTTGGAGATCTTTTCCAACCTTAAGGAGATTTCGATTGTACCTCATCCCACAGAAAAAAGCAATTTGGATTACATTTCTGATACAAGAAGCTAACAGTTTTCAAGCAATTGTTTGAGAACAAAACATAAAAGATGGGTATGTTTCAGTGCTTTTAAAATTAGAATAATTAAACTAATAAGTGGACTTAATATACTTTCCCATTCCTGGAAGTGTTCAAGGCCAGTTTGCACAGGGCTGCTTTAATGAAACGTGTCCCTGCCCATGGCGGGGAAGTTGGAACAAGATGATCTTTAAGATCCCTTTTAACACAAACCTTTCTATAGTTCTATGATTTTACTTGCATTCTTTCATCAGACAGCAAGACGCTCATTATTTCTAGATTCTGGTTAAAAAATGCATGTATCTGTAAACAGTGTTTTTCATTCAAGTACATCCAAGTACAAAATTTAAATATAGTTGATATTTCACAGTCAAGATTAGCAAAAGCTCTAGAAGACTAAAGACTAGAATCCTGGGCTAATCCTCATGAGTTGTTCTAGGAAGCTTCGTAGCCATCCTTAACTTGGATTATTTTGGATCTTAACTAGCATTGCCTCTCCATATGCTATAAGAAAAAAAATATTCTTACAAGAAATGGTTTCTCAGCTTTTAGATGATGAGTAGACAACAGATAATTTATTATCCCTAAATGAGGTGGTAAAGCATAGGTAGTTCTGGAGGGAGCACAGCATTAGGCAGGAACATAAAAGTATGGGACAATAAATAAAGAATAATACAACTAGTTCAAAGTGAACATGAAAGCATAAAACCAGTTTTTGCTTCTATTTGAATTCTTCTACCTTGCAGGCTAAAAGTAGTATTGGATCAAATCTGTATTTCTTTTTTCAAATCTATTTTATAAAACTGAGCAATTTTTCCATATTTATTGCAAATTTTCTATGGCTTTTTTTTCAGACAAACAAAAAATGAAAAAAGAAATTAATCCATCAAGACAGATTTTTGCCATTGGAAGAAAAAGAAAGAGATGCCAAACAATAAAGCAAATAATATCAATAATTATTTTAGGAGATATGATGAAGCAGGCTTGTAGGTGGGTGTCTGTTGCCATTTCAAAACCACAAAAAGTAGGCTGCCAGCAGTGCTAACTGAGAGGAAACAAATACACTTGCAACTTCTCGGCACTGAATAGTAACTGGTATTTATTGCATTTAAGCTTATTTTATCTGACTTTTCATTTAATTGCACTTTGCTTCTCACAGAGTGCATTATATTAAATATTTACTATCTTGGTTAGGATGTCAAGGCACACTTTACTGTCTTTTTAGATTACTGAACAGTAGTTCATGTAGGAATTATTAAGGGCTGCTGAAGGTAGAGAATTAAATGTGATTGGGTGAAATTAGAAAAGGAAAAAGTATAGGCAGTTAAAGTAGCCATACCCAGAAAACTGTAAACCATTTCTCAGGGAAGAATAGATCTTTCCTTTCTTCTGATTTTTTCTAACAGACTTAAGGACTGACAACAGCTGTTCAATAATAAATGGTGCTGCACAGAAAGAATAAATCATGGTCTTTGTTGATAGCACAACAGTCTCTTGCCGTAAGCAGTGGCCTGGGAGTCAGAAGCTGTTTTCCCAGTTCTGCCACTGACTTCCTTTGTAATCTTCTTTGGATCACCTTAGCAATTTCAGTTTCTCTTGAATCTCTTGCAGATTCTTAAATCTCTCCAAGTGAGGTCTAACTCTAACTGGGACTTGTCATCCCTGCAATTGCAATGCAATATTATTGTCTCTTGCAGCAATGCAAATAATAAAGAAATGTTGTATTTTCTAGTAATGCTCACACTCTTCATCTTTCACTATATTCTATCAGCTTTTTTTCCCCCCCATTCAGTTGTGGCAGGATCTAAAAGAACCCAATCACTTACTTGGAAACTTACCAATTTACACCCCTGAAAAACTTTATGCTAAAAAGACTTTACAATCTACAAGTGAAATGATCACAGCTCTCAGAAACTCATCCCTAATCTCTTTACTCTTGTCCTTCGTCAGCTGCCAGCACCATACATCTGAAGAGGTCCTACACTTAACACCTCTTTTTCATGACAGGAACAAGATGTAGCTTTCTCAGAGATAGATGTTCTTATGCTGTTAGTCACTGGGCTGCTTCTCTACTTGAGCATTGAGAACCACCTCCAGAAAATGTTTTTCTTTCTACTCATGAAACCAAGATGCCTAGATGATTCCTCTAGGAATGACTATGCTGGGTTGGACCAGTGACTCATCAGCTCAAGTGACCAGCATGGACTTTTGAGGAAATTGTCCAAGAACAGATAAAGATATTGAGAGCTATGTCTGCTGAATGTTTTCCCAGACCCCAATACATTGTGACTCGGGGGAGGGGTGTCTTCAGTCAGAGACAGAGATGCTGTGATTAATTGCTTTCAAAGAATGTTTCTCCATGAAGTTGCTTGAAACATGCACAACCAGCTAGATAAGTAATCTGCCAATGTCTGTTGTTACTAAAGAAGCAGCTCAGTCAGCAAACCCTGCATTTTACTGCTGTTTTGAAGCAATTTTTATTTTTCCTTTTGGTGGCATTGTAGTGTCCCCTCTTTTCTTCTGTAGGAGAAGAAAGCCATGATACTACAATAACTGTCAGCCTGAACACTCTTCAGGAGGCTAGGGTATCTACTTGGGGGAGACTGAATCAAGTGGTCAGATCACTTCCAGGGAAAGCAGATTAGCCTAGAGATGTTCTGGATGTCCCATCCTTGAAAGTGTTCAAGATCAGGCTGGACAGGGCTTTGAATAGCCTGGTGTAGTGGAAGATGTCATTTGCTATGGCAGGGAATTGGAACTAGATGATCTTTAAGGTCTCTTCCCACCCAAAATACTCCATAATTTTATGAAAACTTAAGGCTGGAAGAGGAATTGAGAGATAAGGGGAATGAAAATGGTTCCTTCATACCAGAAAATTTCCATAATTTCCAGGTGTGACTTGGAGCCAGGACTCTGTTCCAAGTGCACCTCTGAACTTGGCCCACCATACTTTCCAGGAAGTCAATCACATTAAACTGCTCCTAGTATTTTATTGAGAATTGATAGCTTGTTCTGCTGATCTATAAACTCCCACTCCATGCAGTAGCTGTCTTTTAAATCATGGGCCGGCATCTTTCCCAATTTTTAACTTCTAAAATCTACCCAGTTGTCATATAACTACTATTTTCTCTCACACTTCCTTACCATAGGACTGTTTTATGCTTGCTTATTTTGATCACAATGGATTACGGTCACGGCATGAGTAATATCTTCAAAACAGCAACTACAATCCCATCTATTATCACAAAACTTCTTGGAAAGCTGCAGTACACCTCTTCTATCCTTTTGAGAACTTTTGGGCCAATCTTCATTGCATTTCCCCCCAAATTCAGCATTATCTTCCCTCTGATCATAGGAAAAAAAAACAAACTAATAGGAAAGCCTTCCCAGATAATGAGAGAAGAATTGGACTTTTGGTCACAAAAGAACTCAAAATTTCACGATGGAGATCACATCTGTAATCTTCTTACATACATTTCCTATTGTTATTCTGAGACAAGAGAGATAGAATATGATTTTCCTTAAGGAACTTCTTTTTTCCTGTCACATTGAGTTCGATACAAACCAATAGAAAACATGTCCTTGTGCTTACAACAGAAGATGAGCTCTCCGTTGTACTCTGTTGAATAAGATGCTCTTCAGCTAGTTTTCTTATTTGTAAATAGAATCATAGAATCATTACAGTTGGAAAAGACCTCCAAGATGTCCAACTTTCAAAAAATACTCTATAGCAACTAAACCACATCATGAAGGTTGAAGCTGATCTTGTCATCTCGTTGATCCAGAATCCTTTTGGCCAAATTCACGCTTGGTAGGACGGACTCCAAGTAGGACATGGGCAAGATCTTGGTGCTGAAGACCAGTGTCTGTTACTGAATACTTCTGAGGGAAGTTGGTGACAGAATCGAGAGGCTAAGGCATACTCTGGAGACTAAAGGTAACTGATGGGAGTAGTGAGAAGGAAAAAAGTCAGATGCTAAAAGAAAAAAATAAAAGGAAAAAAAGAGAAAAGCAATACTTTTGAACTGCCAAAATGCCCAATCAGCTCTAGTTCCCAGCTCTGTCAGATAGATTAAATCCACTTCCCAGAGTCAAAGCTTAAGTGGAATCTCCTCAGTGCTCAGCATTATTTTTCATTAAAGCAAGTGGCTACTAGGAGTACAAGTTGCAAGCAGGCTTTGGAGGAGAAGATGAGCAGGGAGAGGATCAAGGAAATCTCACAGTGAAGGAGGACTAGGAAAAAGCAAGCCTTGATTTTCCTCTCACTTAAAGCAGTTCTACATGTTAAAACTTAGATGGATGATTTAAGAACAATCTGCCCCACATTTTCAGCAGTGTAAGAACATGAGACCAACTGTGTTCCCAGGCAGTGCATTTTACAATATGTGCTATCCCTGTATTCTTTTATCTGGCTTTTTTTTAAAGCCATTTTTATTTCTTTTCACTTCCAGAAAAAAGTATGAGTATAATAAATTGCTTTATTAAAAAGTAAGGAATAAAAAAAACATTTCCTCAGAGTTCACATTCACATATTTCTTATGATTATGATAACAAAGTTCTGAATTTGGATTAATATATTATATAGATATATATGATAGCATATGGCAACAAGGATGTTTATTAGCATATGTCCCCCTCAAAATATTAATTCTTGTCTAAACGTGGTTACTGGCAAATTTCTCATTTTGCCTTATCTCACAAGAAGCTTCAATGTATTTGCAATAGAGAGGTCCAGGAAGTATCAAAATTTTTGAGTTAAATATTATATGGTCAGATAACCCAGTTGAACCAGTTTTAAGGAAAACATTTTGTATGATGCTTGCTGACCAAGCAGCTAAGCACTCTACATCCTTAAAGGAGGCTGTGTTTACATGTGCAAGCATGGAAATTACTATCAGGCACAAATATATATCAACATTGTGTTGCTCAGCCCCTGATAGTTGAGGCTATGGCCAATATATTACGCACAGATGTACATTTTGTAATTCTTTCATTTAAAAGGTTTAAGCTGTTTCCAAGGGGACTGCTCCAGCTCCAGACAAACGGCCGCTTGACAGCTCTCCTAGTGCTCAAAGCTCTCATGCAATTTTGTTCAATACACAAAGTGCCAGACTGAAGGAAATTGCTGTTCCTCATCTGATGTTAAGTGATTGGCTTTCTATCTTCATTAAATGTGTGCTACTCGATGCCTCAAAGACATTTTACCTTGTCCTGGAATGTGAACTTTAGCAGCTTTTTGAAATACCCAGAAGGGCTCTGTGGAAATAAGAAGGAAAATCTTAAGTTCTGCCTGCCCATGCCCTTACCCCTGTTAAATCGATTAGAGATTGGACAGATCAGATGTTGTCTCACTAGATGTGCTGAGTTAGTCTTAAAAGTTGGTTTCAGAATTCAAATGAGATCTTATTCCCAAAGACCCCAATCTCATCTGCAAAGGTGAACTAGGAATGGAATAAAAGAAAAAAGAATAGAAAAGAAAGATTTTGCCTGTGAGAGGAGCATTTATATATGATGGATTACAAAACTAAGGCAGTACCAGGGAAACATTAGTGGTGCCTGTGACTGTAGATTCTCCTGGCTCACTACAGTGCCAGATGCCCTCCCTCTTCATTAATTCCAATGAGGATCCTGACACACAGATTCATTAAAAATGGGGTTCAGCCTTTAGAGAAATGAACATTCACTTCTTTCTCTCCCCCTTGTTTTGGCAATAATGAAGAGCTGCTGCACCACTCAAAGCTTGAAAACACAATTGTGCTGTTGAAAGGCACTATAATGAGATCTGTGTTTGACAGTCAGGTCTGATCAAATAATGGACCTTCCCTGTTTGTGTTTAAGGATGGATAAACAATGTCAAAGTTGAAACCTAACCAGAAGAAATTGCATGAGCTTCTTATATTCATGCAGCTGTTTTGTTCCACTGCTGTTCAGAGCTTTACTGGTCTATGGCTGGTCTGGGGTCTGATACAAAGCCACTACTTATTTATGAAGAAAGGTGACTATTTACCCTGCTGACAACTCAGACACTAGAGAGAAACTGAAAATGGCAAGAGCATTATGCCCTGTGGACAATATAATCACCCTTGAAAGACTAGGTGGATGGTGGCATTATGGGTTCCCATCCACTCCTTCCCATACTCCCTGAACAGCAAACGTCTGTGTGTAAAAGGGATAGAACAGTGAAGGCATCATTACTGGGAAAATGTACTTTGGGCAGAATGAGAAATAGCCCTATTATAGTCAAGCACGAGGGGACAAATTCGCATTGAGAATTGCAGGAACAGAGTGGTGCCAGCATTCTATTGGAAAGGACCAAGCCAGTTCCTGGTGAGGAATACCATAATGCTTTATGACCCACTGGAGTAGATTCACTTATGTTGGAGGGGCATGGATTAGTGGTGGACTTAATAGTGCTGGATTACCAGTTGGATTTGATGATCTCTGCAGTGTTTTCCAGCCTAAGTGATTCTGTGATTCTGTACATGCTGGTACACAGACATTCCTCTCCACCCCCTGGAAAGGTTCCAGCCTTCCAGCCTGCACAGTCTACATCAGCTGAGCAGGCAAATCATAATAAACTCAAAAGCTGTGGAGCTCTTCCATCTCAGGGATGAGGTTACTGCTCTCCAGAGGCTTTCTGCACATTTGAAGACGTTTCCAGGTGGTTCCACATGATTTAGCAAAAAGAGTAACTCAACATCCAGCTGAAGTTTAGCACTGGAAGATTTTGGGGGACAGATTCCTCTAATCCTGATTCTGAACATTTAACTGACCTGCTTAATTAAAAGCATGATCCTTTTGTGGAATGGAAATAATTTAGTGATAGATAAAGGTGCTTCTGTTCACTGGCTAAAAAGGCAGTCCTGAACAACTAAACTTTTTACATAATTGACACAGATACAATTCAAAAATTAAACAGAATGAAATCCTATTATTCTTCCTGCAAGACAGAATTCCCTCTAAGCCATTCAGCCACTGTGCTTCTGAAACCATCTTGTGTGTTTAGTACCCCCACCTGATCTGCCTTATGCCATAATCAGAAATCAGAAAAGCAGACACAAAAAATCCTACTTTTTAAAAGGTGAAAATACTCAGGAGTGTATTGAACTGAATGTTCAGATTAATAATTTCCCAGTTCCACACAAGCCATACTATCTAAGGGAGCAGATAACGTGCTGATCACATTTTGTAGACAGCAGCCCAGGAATTCTTTTTGAAGGAACAACTGACTTTTGTCTTTTACTTTTTTATTAAGAAATGATAATTCAAATAAATAGCTGACAAATTTTTATTTAAATTTCATCGCTCTATTAAAATATATATGGAAAAAAATATTTAGAAATTTGAGATCGTTCTATGAGACACTGGCTACAGGAGAACCTACAAGNTATTCCACATGTGGGTATAAATTGTCAGCCTTACTCTGCACTTACCCATATGTCATACCTGTGAAATATTTTATTATATAAACAAAACCATGTTTCACTTTATGGCCCAGTATTTCCATGCAGATCTGACACAAAAAGAAGTGCTGTGCTACCCTGTTATTATGTCATCTATCAAGAAGCTCAACCAGTGCCTTTCAGCATGCAGAACCAGGAGAAAGCCCGTTCCACTCTAATCTTGAGACAAAACGCAAAGTACACAGTCTTTCTCCCCATTTCCCTGCTGTTAAATGAGGAACCAGCTGTTTCTTCCACAGCGTGGTGAATGTTTGTAAAGTTTTCAAACAAGTACATGAAATTATTCATGAGGAACATAAATATTAATGGTTTGATTCAACATAGCAATAATCTGTCTTTCTTTAAAACTTCATACTATTCTCCATCACCACAGCATCTAAAAAAAAACCAAACTATATAATATTTCATGAGCAACTGAGAGCAATAGAAAAGTTCTGTGACTTCTTGGTGCTGCTATGGCTTCTCTCCTTGGCAATAATTCTTAGGTTTTGGAAGGGAGAGTTTTCCATTTTTGCTCCTGCTTTGATTTGTGGTTTTGATGGCTGATTGATTTTTCTGTGTAACTGATTTTATTTTGCTGTTATTTGATTTACTGAAGTCAGTGAAGTGAGGGGTAGAGGCCACGTCTGTGTTCTGAGAACTTCATGTTATGTTGGAAGGACTTTTTTGAGAGTGTGCGCTAGGCATTTATAAGACCCATGCAACTGTAGTTTTCCATCACTCAAGACTTTGCATTGGTGTGATGGAGAAATTGTTGCTGTTATCAACAGAAGCACAAAATCAAAGGATGGAGGTGTTATTTATCAATTAAATTAGATGGACCAGACTACAGAGCATTCCACCAGAAACAAGGCTGCAAAACAGGTGTAAAATAGGGTTGAATCTAACCCCTGTTTGTTCCCTTGTGCAATGTTAACTATGCTTTGAGGTAGGGAAGATATGCCCAATGTTTTGTCCCCTCTGTACTGAGGGAGAAGGGAGACATCTGAGCTCATCACAGTTGTGAGGACTCACCCTAAGGGTGATGTTCTCACAGGGGCTGAGTTAACTCCAGCTTCACCTACAGAAGTAATTTTAATACACAAAGCCTATCCACAAGTACTGAAGCCAACTGGCACAGAGCAATGAATATCTAAGCCAGTAACCTTTTGTAGTCTCCAAAACAACACAGATGCATAAAAAGAGACGTGTGGAAATGAGCTCTGTTTTTTTTTTCTAGTTCCTAATCCAGACTGAAGTATTACTTGGGAGAGCACCAGTTGACAAAGGCAAACAACATATCACAGATGCTTCTGACAGTGCAACAGCAGACATTGCTGTATTGTAGTGCCTAGGACTGTTCCCAGACACTGTTTAATTTACTTCTTGGATATAGTCTTCATATTTTCATCTGTGAGATGAGCTCTAACATCTACTGTAGGGGGAAATTTATTCAGTATATGCTCTGACTATGCCAGTACAGGAAGGCCTGGGAATATTAAAGCAGTTGCCAAACAGTAATGCACAATGTTTTAATTATTCAGAACCACTCTGCCATTGTCACAGAGAAAAGACAAGGGCTTGGCAGAGAAAAATTAGATAAACACCCACAATCACCAGCAAAACCAAGAAAGAATTTGGAATCCCCAGGTGTTTCTTTCCAGATGTTATCTCTCACGATGCTTTTGAGTGAGTTTAACTCTTGAGCCAGAGGATAAATATAAAAGCTAGTGCTCTGTACGTACGCACACCTGCACCTTTTTAGTACAAACAGCACAATTCAAGCAGAGGAGGTTAATGATTTCCCACACAATGTAATCTAGTTTATAGATCTGTATAAATGTTTTATGGCAACACTTGATTATGTGATGTCCCAAATGATTTATCAAAGAAGCTGATGCAAAAGACCAGCAACAAATGCTGGGGAATTAACTGTCTCATTCTTTCTGTGGAACAAACAAATACTCAGAGCCCTCAGGAAACTTGAAACCCGTCTGGTGCAGAAAAAAGCTTGTAATTTGTTTGCATTTGATGACTCTCCTTAGTTGCAGGTAGTAGTGATAAATTCACAATTTGTGACAAGTAAAAAGAGGAGCAGGGAAGGTGTAGTGCACATTAAAGTAGTTTAATCACCTACAGAATACAATGCCTGCAAAGCAGGTTTTCCTCACTGTGCTTGACTGCTCAAACTGGTGGAATAAAAGAGGAAAAGCAGGCTTCATAGTGAAGTTTAAAATACTGAAATACCAGGAATAGAATGGCAAATAAAAAAATGCAGCTTATCTAGGAGAGATGCAGCATCCAACTTCCGTTTTTCTGATACTAGCAGCTTCTGTCCAAAGAAAGGCAACAAAGCTCATGAAGGGTATGGAGCATAATTTTATGAGCAGTGGCTGAGTGAGCTGAGGATGTCTAGTCTAGAGAAAAGAAAGTTCAGGAGAGATTTTATCAATCTCTACAACCATATGAAAGGAGTCTGTAGTCTGTTGTGGGTCAGTCTCCTCTCCTAACAAGGGATAGGACAAGGGGAAGGGCCTCAAGCTGTGCAAGGGGAAATTCTTGCTGGATGTTAGGAAAAATTTCTTCATTGAAAGACTGCCTTAGCATTGGAAGAGGCTCCTCAGAGAAGTGGTGGAGTCAACATTCCTGGAAGTGTTTAAAAAGAGCAGACACGACACATTGCAAGACGGTTTTGTGGGCATGGTGGTATTCGGTCAAAGGTTGAACTTGTTGATCTTGGAGGTCTTTTTCTACCTTGAAGAGCCTACAATCACAAGAGACTGGTAATCAGGGCTATCTCCCCTACCCAGGGTTACCAAAACACAACATGCATCTGTGGTACTTTCTGTGTGAGCTGTGTCTCTGAGTGACGAGCTTCCACAATCTCCTAATGAACTTCTACAGAGGAAATCACAAAATGGTCTGGGGATCAGGATGTTGCTCCTTCAAACACTTCAGCAGCTCCATGATGATTCCCTGATCTGTTTATTTTTTGCATGCTTGGATAAAGCAGACAGGGTACAGACTCCGCATAGATTGTAAGCACTTACATGAAGCATCTGAATGAGAAATGCAGAGGTCTAGGTAACTCAGAGAGAAATGCAGCCCATATTGTGATAACAGCTCCTCTTTTTTAACCTGTGGTATCCATGAAACTGGCTTTTTTATGCATAAACAAAAGCAATCTTAGTTTTCTTCTAAACAATGGGCTGTAAGCACTTGGAAACAGCTTACAATTGTTCCTGAGGAAATTTTCTGTTCTGACAATGCATGTGCTGGTTGCATTCTTTTACTAGCCTAAGAGAGTCACTGTTAAAAGGATTTATTGTCCCCTGGCCAATTCCATAATTCCAATGCATAGTCTCAGGAATATCTGCCACTGAAAAAGCAAATGAATGAGCACAAAAAAGACAGAGTAATGCCTGGGACCTGACCTTTTATGTCAAGTATTATTATAAGTGAATAAGTGAGAATAGATGGAATATTCCTACAAGAATCAGAAAGAGTTTTTGGCAAAGGTTTTACAAGAAAGGCTGAAAACTTGACTGTTGTGTGATGCAACAGAGCTAGAAGACTCATCAGTTTATTTCTCAGTCATTGCAAGATGATGATCTATTTTTGACTTAAAAGGCCAAAAGTGGCATATATATTGGCATGTCACTGAACACAATTCTTGTGCATAAGGTTATCACTGAACAGAGAGGATTTTATCTAAGTCAGCAAAACTATGTTAAGATAGTAGCTTTGTAAATTTGGTCATCAGAAAGAGTTACTCTGAATAAATTAAAGACTGTCAAAAGTATGAGGGTTAACCTGTGATTGCTCCCACTGCAGCTGATATGGTTCCTGGATCCAGCACTTAAAAATTATTTCAGAGAATATTTAGCTTGTATGGAAAAGAGAACATCCTAAGAGGGTGTGTCTAGATGTTCAACTCCTTCTGAAGGAAAAGAGACTTTAGAAATAAATTCTTAAATTTTACAAGTTATCTGAAGTAATACCTTAGAGTATGTCCTTTGATTTAAGCAACATGAGAGAAGAGTTACAAACAAATCAGACTTCAAGAGGAAGTGCTGTGGTCATTATTAATGCCTGAGAGATAAAGAAAGGAACATGCACTGGAATGTGGCCAACATCATAAATTGTAGGTCAAGAACAGAAGAAAAGTGAAAGATGGCGCAATCAACAATAACTTGCAAAGTTAAGCTTTCAGATGCTTAGCGTTAAGAAAATGAAGCCTGCCTAAGCTGTTACCTGTGCAAAGCAAGGAGACCATGCTTGCCATCAGTCCTTATTGCCTCCTGACTTCCATCAAGTAGCTCCTATGGACAACAGAGTCCCAGAGGCAGAGGTGTGCAGGCATCACAGAATGGTTTGGGTTTGAAGGGTCCTTTAAATTTTACCTAGTCTAACCCCTCTGTTATTAGCAGAGAAAGCTTCCTTCCACCAGACCGGGTTGCTCAAAGCTCCATTTAACCTGGTCTGGAATGTTTCCAGGGATGAGCCATCCACCACCTCTCTGGGCAACTTGTGACAGCGTTTCTCCAAGCTTATTGTAAATTTCTTCCTTATATCTAGTTTGAATCTACACTCTTTTAGCTAAAAACTATTACCTCTTGTCCTATTGTTGCAGGTCTTATTAACAAGTCTATAACTATCTTTGTTATAAGTTCCTTTTAAATATGTAAATGTTGGAATAGAGTGTCCCTGAAGTATTCTGTTCTCCAGATTGGACAACCTCAACTCTCTCAACCTTTCCTCACAAGAGAGGTGCTGCAGCCCTCTGATGATTTTTGCAAACCTCCTCTCAACTTGCTCCAATATGTCCATATCTTTCCTAAATTAATAATATTTCTACATTTTTTTTTTACATTTAATGTAGAAATAAATGTATTAATTAATTAATGTATTCCTACATTTATTTCGACATGTAATATTTCTACATTTCTGACTGTAAAGTGTGGGTCACACTAGTTCTTGGAAAGGTACAAGGCATTATGAATCTGTAGAAGAACTGGAAAAAAAATTTAAAAGGTGACAAAAAATGCGCTATATCAACGCTTAATCAGAAAATATTTGCTCAAAAGCCGCTCAAAGAAATACAGTTTATAAACTGTTAAACAGTTGGCTGGAAATTGCAGCCCGAAATGGCTATTTTCAAAACAGAATTCCAAACCCCTCTTTGAATCTCTGTGCTTTTGTATATGTTTATGTACACAAACAGTTATATGTACACATATATGTACAGCTACAAATAAATAGTAGAAAAAGGCTGCTTCACTAATACGATGAATGATACTTAATGTTTACAAAAGACAAGAATCTGTGGCTCAGGCTTGGAATCAAGCCATACTGGTTCAGTGTAAATTAGTAACTGCATGCCAGGAGAGAGCTGGTCTGCTAAGATGTTTGCAGTGTTTTATTGCGTGGATTAATTAATGCTAATGGTTAAGAGAACGATAATCTACTGGCTTCCAAGAGGGAGTCAGGCAGTCTTCCCTGCTCAATGGAGTGTTAGAAGATTTGAAATATTTGAGACACTAGAGGCTACTAAGAAGATTTATACAAGTCAGTGCTTGAGCTTTCCACTCCTGGAAATTTGTTATTAGAAGGTTTCCTGGAGCTCAAGTGCATATTATGGATTCCTAATGGACTTTTATAATTTCTATGAATTAAAGGTTCTTCAAAAAAACTGTATATTATATACATTTTTTTACATGTTCACCTTTTAATGCATTATACATATGTTTGATGTTTAGTTGTCATTTTCTGTTTTGATCACTTCTGTACAGAATCAGTCATTTCAAATCCTTGCCTAAAGTATCACTACATAACAACCATTTTCATTCTCCTAATATATTTAAATTTTTTATTAAGTTGTTAATCTTTCATTTTGAAACAGCACTGGATGTGTTCAATGAAAGGATAAATCCATTTTGTTTTCCTTTTTGTATGACAGCTAACCCTTCATTTAGACTTCTAGCTCTTGGAAACAGATCTGAAGATCAAAGAGGATCTGAGAAAAGGAACCATTCATTAACTCAAGAATTTAAAAAATTTGAGCCATGGAAAAAACAATCATATTATGAAAAAGGACTCAAAAATGTTGGAGTGATTTTATTAATTAAGATTCTACCATTCTGTTCTTGTGACTTCTTTATATCAATAGATCTTTTCTACAGAAAAAAAAATCACAATAATTATTTACATAATTATTTTAGGGAATATTTATACTACACTATTTAAAAGAAGATTAAAGACACCCTAATAATAAGGAACTTGTCACTCTAAGAAATGGAAAATTGGTGACTAACTGAATTAGAAACTGAAGACTTAGATGCCATTGCTATATAAATGTTCCTTAAGGTTTTTTTGTTGTTGTTATTTACTGAAAGTAGCCTTTTTAAACTGAAAGCAATCATTAAAGATTTTCATACATATAAGTCTAATAATAAGAAAGAAGTATTTATATTTCTTATATTTTCCAAACAGTACTGCTGTTCCTATTTATTATGTGACAATGATAAAGTATTTGTATTTCTTAGGAAGTTTTGTTCTTGAAGGTTGATCCACTTTATGACAACAACTCAACAGAGCTCTGCATCTTTCACTTGAGAAGTATGAGACAGGTGAGGAGAATATTTCTTGGCATGGAATTTTATGTTTTTAAGTTCCCTGTACCTTTAATTTATTTTATTCTAGCAGCTGGCACAGTAGATTTGTAACCCATTCCTGTAACTTTTTTGGATGAAAAAAAGTTACAGGACACCCACAAGTCATGTATTGACTGGACAGGGGAGGCTGTCAGATTCTTGATGGTATCTTCAGTTCCTTCAGTTTTATCCTCTGAGAAACAGTCTTTGTTATCCAAGAGTGGCTACTGAGTACATGTTTTGACTGGCACCGATTCAGTCACTGCTCTTTTCACTGATGCTAGCTGGTTTAGATATCAGCCTACACTTTCAGAAGCAGGGTCTGAAAATATAGTCTAAAAATTACTCTGGCAATCACATATACTCATAATTTAAAGCCAGAAGATAACATGAGATCATTTTGTATGACTGTGTATATGTCACAAGCCATTACATTTAAGAATTACATGTTATTAATTTCAAAAATTCAGTTACTACTACTATACTGCGTAGGTCTAGATTCATCCTGTATAACATAAGACACCCAGTGAAATGCCCATTTTGAATCCTTTGTGAACAAGAATCTATAGAAAAATAATAACCCGTCAAGAGGGCAAACCAGACCAGGATATGAGCTGCCTTGTGAAGAACTCCTCACGTACAGAAAGATGAACTACTAAAAAAATGCATGAGAGTTTTAATGACTATTTCTATGACGTGGCTAAAGCCAAAGAATATCAGGAAAATTACAGAATAAACAGAGAACAGAAATAAAAGTATTATTATATCATTGAATAAAGTCCCAGCATAGCCAATTCTTGCATATAAAATGTAGATTGACAAATAGCAGAACTTTCTTGACAAAAAGATGTGAAAACAAGAAATTTTAAACACAGAAAAGTGTAGGTAAGCTTGCTGATTAGGAGCAACTAAATACACTGAGGCAGCTGAGTGAGACTATGACTGAGACACAGTCTGCATATTTTGGTGGCCCCTTCCAATAGCAGAGCTAGCTAACAGCAAATGAAGCCAGGTGGCCAGCTGAACCAAAGGGAAGGGACTTGTGTGCACATGTGTCCTGGGGTCAAACCACGAGAACACAGCTGTGCAACGCAGCGTGTAGTTACACGGTGGAACTCAGAAGTCTGATAAAATGAAATAAGGAGCATTTCTTGTCTAAGACTTCCATCCCCCAGAGGTTTTTAAACAAATCTTACCATTTAACTACTGTGCTTCTTAAATAGGAAATCCATTGCTTATTTGAACAGTGCAGGAGGTATAAATGACAAAAAAATGAGAGGAAAAAGATCACTGACTCGTAGCTTTTGCAGCTTAAGGAACAGACACTGTGTACACACAGAATAGCAGCTCGGGGGTGACAATGACTGGTGTTGAGCAAAGCAACATCTGTCTGAGAAAGAACATCTGGACTGCTGCAGCATTCAATGAGAAGTAAAATTTATCTTGAAGATTTTCTCTGTGGACTGGCAAAAATGCAGTTTTTACCCAGAATTTTATAGCAGTTCAATAGAATTGTATCAGAAATTTTAAGGGTACTGCAAAGTGGGTCTCACAAATGTTCTTTTAGGGAGTTTTATCATTAGCATCACATCAACAATATTCAAAAGTCTTCCAAAAACCATTTGAGAATCAAACCACACCTCATGTTTAAGATCAGTACAGAGAGGTCTTCCCACTTACTCAGTATCCATGGGTTTGGATTCTTTTTCAGATATTCTCAGCTGCACTTGGGCCACGATGAAATGTTACAGAAAGCTGTGATTCCACCCTCACAGATGTTCAAGCATAAGCCTGACTGATATAGCTCATAAATTCAGAGTAGGGGGTGGCTGGAAAATGCTGCTTTCAGCTGTCCAATGTGACTGTCACAATGAATGGGCATATGGTTAAAAAAATCAGACTGTTCCAACCTGTACCTGCAACTGGATGCAGAAGAAAATATACCTTTCTACTTTTAAAGAACTATTTGTGTAACAGAAGTCATGTGCCAAAATTGTAGCAGTGGTAACTGATATCATACAAGCAAATTCTGCCTGATATAAAAGAGTACAGTTGTTCCATGGTTAGGAAACACAACCTTTGTGAATTCAATCAACATGTTTTTAAACATTTAGTGACATTAAAAAGAAATTGACTAGATTTAGGGTATATGAAGTATTGCAACCCCATAAAGTTTAAGCACTGGCAGGGAAAAAGAATAATTGCTAAATCACGCAGCTCAGCAGCTGGTTTAGTTGTGCTCATCAGCTAGTGGTGATGAGCAGGATTCTACCCTGCATCCTTGCAGCTGCAAGAAGAGATGACCTATAACATGAGGGTACTGGAACGGCAGAATGATCAAAATGGAGAGACACTGGATAGCAGGAAAGTTTTTTTCAGAGATGGTGGTCAAACATTGGAGGCTGCTCAGGAAAGTCGTGGAAACATGACTAACATGAAGACATGGGACATGGTTTAGGGACATGGTTTAGTGGCGGACTCGGCAGTGCTGGCTTAATGGTTGGACTTGGTGATCTTAGAAGCATTTTCCAAGCCTCAGGATTATATGGTTCTCTGATCCCCATACATGCTGCAATGTTTTCTGCACAGCATTGCATCAGTAACAAAGAATGATACCCCCCGTAATAATTCTGCATCTCTCTGCAATTTCACTTGGTGAATGAGCAGCTCTCCCCTTTTGATCATCAGACAATGAGTGCTGCCTGTCTAAGTAAGGAGTCTGTGTTTTCAGATCATCTGTGTACCTGCTGAGATCAAGCAGCAGAGTCAACTTTCAGATCTAACATTGTATATCCAGAGACACCCCTGCTATGACAGAAATCACTCTTGCCTCTTGTGATGAGGGATTTGCATTCACCCAGCAGCAGGTGAAAGAAAACACCTCCTCAATATGTGCTAATGTTTCTGCAATCCAGCAGCCCATGGGGAACCCTCCAGCTCCACACTCCACAAATGTCCACCAAGACATAAGCTGTCCATTTATGAGCCTACACTGTCCAGCACAGAGGACAGTTTCACATCCTTCTCAATTTTAAAAACTGAGGCCAAAGTCCATACAGCAACTACTCTAAATCCCTCTTGTGTGTTGTGGCTACTATGGTCTCAGCAGGGAGCAATTCAGATCGTTGCTCAAGGCCTAGATCCCAACTCATCCTATCTACTGAACAGAGAAAAAAAAAAACATGACTCACAAATTAAACATGGACAGTAAGATCTCTGATCTCATTGCAGTGAGATTAAAGTTTAAATTACTTTAAATGACTTCTTGATTTGTGAACAAGAATTAGCACACTCCTGTTTAAGCTACAAGAGAAAAAATAAACCAAAATCAAAACTAAATCAAACACCTAGCCACACATCTCTTAATAGTTGCTTCATAAATGTTACCTTTAAGTCTAAAAAATTCAGCCTTTTTGGAAAAATGTAATAAATTCAAATATTATAGAATCATAGAATGGATTGGGGTGGAAAGGACATTAAATAATGTCTGGTTCCAACCCCACAGTCATGGGAAGGGACACCTTCCACTAGACTGGGTTGCTCAAAGCCACATCCAACCTGATCTTAACGCTTCTAGGAATGGGGCTGCCACAGCTTCAATTGGCAGCCTTTGCCACTGCCTCATCATCCTCCCAGTAAAGATTTTCTTCCTTATATCTAATCTAAACCTATCCTCCTTAAGCTTAAAACCACAACCCCTTTTGCTGTTACTCCATGTCCATGTCAAAGGACCCTCTCCATCTCTCCTGAAGCCCCTTTATGTACCAGAATGTGGCATAAGGTCTCTGTGGAGCCTTCTTTTCTGCAGGCTGAACAACCTGAACTCTCTTAGTTTGTCTACATATAATAGACCCCAGTCTCGAGTCTATTATATAAGCTAGAGACACAGAGGAAATTAGTTGCATGCAGGGTCTCAGACACAGGGACAATATTCTCACCTACCTACAAACAGCAATTAAAATGCCCAGACACGTGAAGAAATGTTTTTTCTTAATCCTATTAAAATTCGCCCATTACTAGGAACGCATTCTGTTAAATGCATGGTTTACCCTAAGTGTTATGCTACTGCATTTTACCTGGAATACTTCATTGTTTCCCAAGAATAGGAAATGGTTAACAGCTTTTCATACAGGAGCTGTGGAATAGTTTCTGTAAATTTCGCTGCAGTTCATTGCATTTACACCAAGTGAAAAACTGACTTTGAGGTGAAAAAAAAGGGAAAAAAAAAAGGAAAATACCAAATACATGCACAGGGGAAGCAGATAAGCTTTATACATCCTGGAAGGCAAATGTGGAAGTAGTGCTACAAAGAAGAAGCTGTCTGCTGCAAGAGAGTGCAAAGTGCCTCAGAGGTGTCAAAATACGAAGGTAGAGAGATAGAGCTTCCTCAGGTTAATGGTCTGATAATATCACTACTGAGACCTGGAAAGCTATTGCCTCAACATCCATTTCTGGCAATGTTGATATAAACTCCACAGGGGTGGGGCTAGGGGCAAATTCTGGGGCTTCGCCTGCCAGGTTGATGAAAGAAGGAAAATCTATTTCAGTGCTTAAAAGACAGAGTGGCTTTTGGTGCAGGAGGTCAGACAGATACACGGGTAAGTTGCTGTATAGGAGTAGTCTCAAAAAGGACTACTGAAATGAAAACCAGATAAGGGCCTGGAACAAGATCCTACAGTATTTTAATGCCCTGGGATAGTGTAAGAGAGACACATGGGAACTCAGATATAAGGAAAATGGGGGGGTTTGCAGTGTTGACAACAAATATGTTTGTTCTACGGTAGGTGAACAAAAAGCTCTTGCAGGCTGATATGGGAAGAAAAGCCTGTTTGTGAGGAATACAATGGGGAATTTGTTCACGTCGATGCAGACAAACCCATCACTTGAAAGCTGAAGTCGTTGTTTTGACCCTGTTCACTCCACGTTATCGAGTCAACCCAACTGGGCATTTAATCCCCCCAGGACTAAGGAAATCCATCTCCCTCTCCTCTTGTGAATAAAGAAAAACTGATTGCTCTGGGTGTATTTCCAGCAGACTTAGGCCCAGCAGATGCTGGATATGTGCAGCATCCTGCTCATGGCTGACTGCATTTTGCAAGTGTTGCTATCAGTACAAACGAGAAATCTGCTCCACATATGGTCTTCCACCAGTGTTCAGACTGAATCCGTAGCTAGAAATGGAATTTGTAAGTTTTTTAACATAATTTGGGATGCAGTCATTCCTATAGAGCCTGCTGGTACAAAAAGCCTTTCAGGTCATAGGGCATGATGAAACACCAAGACTATGAAGCAAAATTAATCAAAAATTACCATCTCGAGTAAGAAGAAAAATGAACTCTTTCTGATTCTCAGTAAGAAATCTGCCTCCATGAAAATTTCAGGTGAACATTCTGGGAAGAGGACAAGGATAGGCTCTTAATCTGGTGAGACCCCAAACCAGCGCAGAGATAAACAGCAAAAGCATGAGAAATATCTGACTGAAATCACTCCTTGGACTGATAATTGTATGCAGGATGTAGTTTGCTGTTGGAGCTGAGCTTTTCTGGGTTACAAGGACAGGAAAGTTATTATGGACTGAGAGTGTTCTAGGACAAGTATCCAAGGTCCTATTCCAATTTTACTACCAGCATAACATGGACTCCCTTTGATGCCATATGAGCATCCTTGGTTCTCTATCTCTGAGAACACAAGAAATGAGTTCAGGGTTAAATAATTCTCTGTGTTAAATAATTTAGGCTTCTAGAAGGAAAGGTCAGCTTGCAAGTGTTATTTTAAAATTAATAGAACAGTACAGGCATTCAAAAAGTAGTAAGAAGCAATAACCCTATCCAGGCACCTTATGTTTTTTAAATATTGCAGCAAAGGAATTCATGTATTTCAAGGATGGAAAGCACTTGATCTCCCAATAACAAACTGGAGATCCTACCACAGTATCCAGCAAATCTTGTTCTAAATCTGATGGTACTCTACATCCAATGTCTTTGTACGTTGCACCCAGTCCACAGGTCATATTCAAACCCCGTGAGATAACATCATGTCCAAACCGTCCTTCCAGTCTGGTCCATAAAAAGTTTCCCCTATAATAATAAGGTACTAAGCCCAGCATCAAATATTTCTCGATGGGCAGATCTACCAGAACCTTGCTTCACCATGGGAGTCCTCTGTCTTGAGTGATATCAGGAGGATATTGCAATGAGTCAGTCGGGAATAATGACACTAAATATTGATTATCTTATGGTCATCATCCTTAATAAATAATCCAGAAAATGAGGGTCAAAGACAGGATGAAAAGTAAGTGATATTGGTTTCAGGACAGCAGAGAACAGAACAAGGCAAGAAGGTCAGAATAAGGGTATATAATTCTATGGGTGCATGAATGATGGGCTTGGAATGCAAAATTAAGGATGTCACGTTGCTATGAAAGAACAGGGAGCTAGAAGAATAAAATTCCAGATCAAGACAGCTGTTGAATGAAGTAATCTCAGAAGGTGTACAAATGTCAGTGTTTGGGAAATAAAAAGTGGCAATAGAGCCTCTGAATTTACATGGTGGGAAAATGAGAGACAGATGTAGAGGTAGAAATAGGAGTGAGGAGGAGAGAGGAAGAAAACAGAGACCTTGAAAACGGAAAGATGCCGGAATAAATTTTAAGCAAATGTGCAAACAGTAATGGATAATAATAGCACTCAGATGATAGATAAGATCTTGTGTGTTTGCTGAGGGAACAACAAACTTCAGGCTCAGTGAAAGAAGATGGGCGGGTTTATGACTGGAACATTTGTGTACAAAGTAACAGCAAGATTTTTCAGCAGAGGCTGGATTGACATCCTATACAAAGATACCACAGAACAACAGAATGGGTGGTATTGAAGGGATGTTAAACATCATTCCATTCCAGCCCCTGCCATGGGCAAGGACACCTTCCTCTAAACCAGGCTGTTCAGGTCCCCATCTAACCTGTCCTTGAACACTTCCAGCAGTGGGGCCGACACAGCTTCCATGGGATACCTGCATCAGCATCTCACCACCCCCATAGTGAAGAATTTCTTCCTAATATCTAATCTGAACCTAGCTTTTTTTAAAGCTGTTATTCCTTATCCTATCAATACAAGAGAATACATCTCAAAGTAATACCTGTCCGGGAATCCAAAACAATGACACACTTTAGGTTGTGAAAGATCTACAAGAAAAAAGTCCAGGTACAAGGGCAGCTTCTGTTTACATCAGTGCTGGCACTCTTCTCACAACTCCTGAGGAAGAACCAGAGCTCCAAAGATTCTGCCTGAGGTAGAGTACATCAAGGACACAGCATTATCCATTCTTGTCTTATTGCCCAGAAACACACTCATCTTTCATAATCAGCAAGACAGCAGCAAAACTGTCTGGCATAGCACCATGTTTTCATTTTTCTTCATTTAATTGTGCTCTGTCCCACAGCACGGATCAACAAGCAAACAACAACATGCAAAAAAGAAACCAAAAGGTCGTCAGCAGATCTGACTGGGGGGATTTACTTCTTGAGACCTAGGCACAGAGCCAGATTCACCTGATCATGGGACTTGCTAAGGGACATGGAGGCGGTGTTGGATTTTGTAAATAATTTTGAGAGAAGAGGCCAGAAAAAGAAAATCTGAAAGAAATAATCTTTCAATTTCACATTACTGGACATAAAACTCCACTGGAGAAACTGATTCAACTCTGAGCTGGCATTGCACAACACTTCAACCTCCACCAGAGCTTCCACAAACAGAAATTTACAAGAACAGAGCCAGGCCAGGTTTCATATTTTCCCAACCTAGCAAAGGAATTCTGTGGCTCAACTGAAATGGCTTTGCTGACAGATCATATCTCAATTCTTGCTCATTCCTGCCCTCCATCCTTCCCAGGATCTCTTCTCCCACCCCTCCAAACTCTGTAGCCGAGACTGAACCTGATCTCCTGCGTGCGGGCTCTCAAGTGCTGGCTTGGCCATTACCTTACTGAGGCATGCACTTCTCCCACTGTGAAGAGCTGCTGAAGAGTGACTTGTTTCACCATTGCCTGGTGGAACAGGCACGTGGCCAACCGGTGGTTGCCGTGGTCCCCAGGCTGGCATGAATTGACCCCTGGCCAGGTCACTGCTGTAAAACACCGCGCAGCGCCCTGACAGAGGGAAGACGAGGGATCTTTGAGGGACTCTTGGTGGGGATTCCCTTTCCTGCTTTCTTTGCTGCAATTCTTTGCTTCTTCCTAACTTTTTGTTTTTGTTTACTTCCTTGCTTTTTTTCTGATACTGAATAAAAGTGAATTATCATTTCAATAGCCAGCATTTGACCTCGTTTGTGTCTGCTCGCTCTGCCTATTCGAATCCTTCATTCCCCACCCTCCTCCTGTGTTTGCTCCTTAGGACACATATCCTGATTGGGGTGCAGACATCTGCAAGATGCAAGAAAAAATTGTTCTCTGCGGTTAAACTCATGCATTTGGCAAGACAGCGAGAAGGAGATACAATGGGTGTGTCCTTGCCACAGATTTCTCCAGGAGCCATGGATCACCAATCCTCCAGTAAAACCCTTCGACAACAGATGTGGCTCTGCCACCCCCAGGAAGATTCCAGCAGCTGGATCACAGTGCCACTCCCATTTACAAGAAGCAGTGGAGACAACCAGGAGCAATAACATGGTTCATGGATACATCATCCTGAGATAAGAGACCCTAAGGCCACAGCTGAGTAATATGCAGCCTGTCTGTTGCACTTGTCCTCCATGAATGTCAGGGGACCTTAAAAAGGTTTTAGATATGGCTAGCACCATATAAAATATTGGTCAGTTGGTTCATGCTGAAGTCAGTGACTTCACCAAGATCATGCAGCAGTGGTAGAACCCTGGAATAGACAACATCATGGAGAAAAGCCTCTCACTCAGAAATTGCTTTGTTGACATCAACAACTCCAGATTAATGTAATGCTGTTGTCCACAGCATACATGTGAGACGCGAGGGATACTTGGAGGTCATCTTGCTCATTCCACAGAACATACAGAATTGTCTAAAGACATGGGATGCAATGCAATGAGATACCATTGTTTATTTCATTAGACTTGGATGGGCCATTCATTCCTCAGGCTGAGAAAGGAAAATGGGGAATGAGGAAAATATGCCCACCTCACTGAAGAAAAAAGTAAGAAGAAAGCACATTGCAGGTTATGAAAATGTACAAACATGTTGCTTTTATCTAACCTAGCAAGTCCCATCTACGGCTCTCCAGTTTTATCCAACTGCCTACTGACACTGCTATAAGTCTGTTGCTGGTGTTACTCCTGTGAAGATTTTTATCCTATCTGCCCTTCAGACTAGATTCCTGAATTGTACTCATTTTAGTTCTAAACCCAAAATCTGTCCAGAAACTTCATCTGAACCTGAAGCCTAATGATCAACTTCATTTGCGATATTTTATGCATTTGTGAAGATAAACCATGGTCAAATTTTGATGCATACTTCATTTAGCTTAGAATTATGGTCTGTGCTACAGTGACAAACAAGATCACTTCCCTAATTTTACTATTTCTCAAAAGTTATGATCTGTTGATAACTTCTAGATTTAGGCACTGTAAGGCAAGGCACTCTCAGATGACCAAGACTCAATTTCAACAAAAAGTTATTTTTTCCATGCAACAAGTCCTTGCTATCTCTCAGGGTGTACTTCAGGATCTGCCAGTGTATTTAGACATACTCTGTAGTTTGGCACAGTAGGGGATCAAAACACTATTTCAGGATTGCTGACACTTTGTCAATGTAACTGATTTCTGAAGGTAGCTTTGTTCTATATTTTTGATAGACTAAAGATGAATTTTTTCAAAAATGAACAGCAAGAGACACATGGTGAATGGGGAGTTGATAACTGTGAAAAAAGCAGCATCATCAAGTAACTGGGTCCTCAGCTTTCTAGGGACTTCTGCTATGAAATCTGGCTTCTTGCCTCTTCCCTTTACCTTTTACTTCTAAAAATAAATTAGAAGTAAAAGTTGAAGGGATAAAATTGTGCTACTAATTCCTGACACAAAGAGGAAGGTAGAAGCTCTGTCCAGACAAGATGGCAGTGTTGCAGCAAATATGTCTGATGTTCTTGTGAAGAAGCAGCCTAGCAGAAAACTTTCATGTGATTTTTTCCTGCTAGAAAAACATAAAGATGGCTCCATCCATTTTGCAACTTTGTCATGGCATGACATGGTTTCTTGAAAATCCCCAAGAGAACAATTGTTGGTTTAACAAAGGATTTGTATAAGAACAGGGATGCTGTGAAGAATACATGAGTTAGTGCCTTGTTTCATATGGAATGAGTAAGGAACAGAAGGTGAAGCAAGAATGAGGACCTGTTCTATGTCAGTTTTGGTCCTTCTAATGGAGACTTTTTCATGTAATAAATAAGCAATGGTTTGGGTTGGTAGGAACATTAAAGATCATCTAGTTTCAACACCCTCCCCCCCCCAGCCTTGGGCAGTGATATCACTTATTAGATCTGGTTCCCTAGAGCCCCAGTCAGCCTGGCCTTGAACACTTCCAGGGATGGGTCATCCACAGCTTCTCTGGGCCAGTATTTCACCACCCTCACAGTAAATATTTTCTTCTTAATCCCTAATCTAAACATGCTCTCTTTCAGGTTAAAGCCAATCCCCCTTGTGCTATCCCTACATGTCCTTGTAAAAAGTCCCTCTCCAGCTCTCCTGTAGCACCTTTAGGCACTGGAAGGCTCTCTAAGGTCTCCCTGGAGCCTTCTCTTTTACAGGCTGCACTGCCCTGAATCTCTAAATCTGTCTTCACAGAAGAGTTGCTCCAATCTTCTGACCATCTTTGTGGCCTCCTCTGAACTTGCTCTAACAGGTCCAGGTCCTTCCTGTGAGGAGGGCTCCAGACCTCAATGCTGTACTCCAGGTGAAAGTACAACATTCATTTCACTGTCCTGTTTTCATGTTCAACTTGGCCGTTATAGCTGAGTAAGTTCTCCCTGTATTATCACTTGGTAGGAGAATTTCTTACTCTGTCCTCAGATCTCTCATGTAATGAGGCAGGAGGCTGTCAAGACAGGTGCTGAGTTTCACCCATAGGGTGAGGGCACTACAGGGGTACATGAGATATTTATAGCCAGCAGCATCTGTAAAACAGGTTCCAGGCAGGGTTGTGCAGGTGCTATACAGTCATCAGGTTGTACAGGAGATGACAGTCATCATAACCAGGGTACAATCAGTGAGTTTCCCATCCCTCTTAACATTTTCCAGCTGATGGCTTCATGGGTTGTCACTTTAAAAACAAGGGGAAGACTCTCATATAACTTGCCCCTTGTGTCTTTCTATCCAGGGGTATCTAGAAAAATCTACCTCCAGAGAGTAACTTAAGCCTAATGCTCTGATATTAAACTGGCAAGTGTGTATTAAAATTACTCATTTAGTCTGAGGTGAAGGGGAGGTCAAGTGAGGTCAAAGAGTGCCTGCTTGACTCACATCAAAAAGTTATTCTGTTATTTTTTTGGTTGATCCTAACTCTTTCCCTGCAAGTGACAATGCTATTATTAATGTAAATTAGCCTAGGCCAAGTAGTGGGATCATTGCAGAAGGAACATCTTTGATGTGTGCAAGTAACAACTAATATGTGGTGCAAGAGTGCTCTGTTACTACTCAATAAAAATATATTTCCAGTGATTAAATGCAAGAACTGGAACTTCAGTCCCATTAAGTTAATGGTAGAACTCCCAGTAAATAGAATGGGATGAGCAATGTTCACTTTTATAAAAATCCACTACTTTCACCACTTTTTACATTTGAGTAAGCCAAAGACCTTAATTGCTTAATTTTGCCATGCCAAAGACCTTAATTACTCTTTTCTACAATTCTTGTCTTCTTCTGTCCTCAGTTTTAAGAATGAGATCTCTGTCTTTCTCACTCCATCTTACCATCATTGAGCCATGCTGTTCAATCGACATGTACCATGTTACTTATGCAACAAAATCTTTGTTTCAGATTCTTAGATTGATATAGAAACATCATCTGCTTCTTTAACGCTATACTGTTTTAAATATAATAAATAAGCTAATATTGGCCCAGAATAGGAGCATGCATTCATGCTTCTATATCCATTTAAATAAATCTCCTCATCTTAACCCCAACAATTTAAAGACAGTCACCTGTCTATATCTAACAGAACTTTTTTTAAAAGATAATTCAAAGATGTGAATTTAGGGTTCAAAATATCCACTCTTATGACTGGAAAAAAGGTCTAATTAGAAGAAATTGTTGAGTAAAAACACATCCACAGGTCCCTTTATTACTGAGACATTTCATGACTAAAAAATATTTGGAAATCCCAACTGAATGTCTTCTGCACAAGTGCATGTCAGTGCTCTGTCGGATGCACAAGGTGTGTAATTCAGCTGGGTTGCCCCTACCATTCCTTTTGTGCTTTGGACAACCCACTCACATGTTAACAGTAAGTCTAATGCATATGGTGGGTATTAGAGTTGACAAATCTACACATCAGCGCAAGGTTCCCTAATACTTCAGTCCTATAACACATGGATTTCCTATAACATAGAATCACAGAATATTTTGGTTAGAAGGGATCTTAGGACTATATAGTTCCATGAAGAGGAACACCTTCCTGACCTTAACACTTCCAGAGATAGGGCAGTCACAACTTCTTTGGGCAACCTGTGCCAGTGCCTTATCATCCTCACAGTAAGGAATTTCTTCTTAATATCAAATGTCATCCTGCCCTCTGTCAGTTTGAAGCCTTTCCCCCCTACTTCATGCCCTTGCTCAGAAGTCCCTCTCCAGCTCTCTTGCAGCCCCTTTAGGTACTGAATGATAATCCAGGTCTTCCTGGAACCTTCTCCAGGCTAAACAAACCTAAGTCTTTTCATATCTACCTGATATGACCAGCAAGTCTGAAATGTGTAGGGTGGGTTGAGTTTCCATGTGTGCTGGCCTAAGTAAGCCTGGACAGACTAAAAATACCCCAGAGAGAAAGTTCAGCCTTGAGCAAACTTTCACGTTAGTCAGCAGAGCTCTAAACACAACCCCATCTTTTGTTCTGTTTATATAAAGCTTTCCTGAGACTTTCTGTTGAATAGTGCATAAATAATGTCGTTCTTCTCTTCCCTGTCTGCATCGATCCACTCTGGCCTCTACAACTTAATCTTGGGTGACCCTGCTGTCAGAGGTAAGACCTGTCTGTAAAAGAGCTGAAGATCCAGAGTGTAAAGCAAAGTTTACTATGTTGTGATCTGCTTGAGCACCCTTAGTGAACTGCTCCCAGCTCTGGTAGGATTTTCTTACCTGAGAGGTCCCAACAGAACTGGAATCACTTCACATTGAGTTCTTTTAATCTTCCTTTCTACATCAAGTCCTCCAAATCCGTTATTTTGCCTGAAAGGAGATTATTGTCTTGCAAAAAAAAAAATTTTTAAAAAGGGCATTTCATCTAATATATCTTAATTACCATAGCATTTAAAGAAGATACATGAGTCCCTTAATTCAAAAGGCTAATGAATCATTTTTAATCATGCAAAAATATAATGTTCTATGATGGTAAGCACCCTAAAAAACCCAGGAAAAGTTGGCAGGCATATGCTGGCTTGTTATTTCTGTAGCGTGAAAAAAATGCATGAGCCTGCTACTGGCTCCTGACTGCACATGCCAGTCTCAACTTCAGAGAAGTAATCACTTTCTCCTCTACTCATTCCTCTTTCTTTGTCCTTTGATTGCAGATTCCAGATGGGTTTGGTAGCCAGTAATTACTTCTATAACTAGAACTCACTTGCAATGCATCAGGTTAATGTTAGTGGCATTCTGTACAGACACTCATAATCTTCTCTAACTTCTCTCTCATGCCAATGTAATTGTATTTCCTTAGTACTAACTGAACAGTCATCTCTTATCTTTTCTTTTTTTTGGACAGTAACTATGTGGGAAGAAACAATTCACGTTTTTCCAGGCTCCTCACTCTCCTTCACTATGTTTATTAAATCTGTATGTGTTTCTTTTATTTCTTAGTGCCAATGGATTTTTCTTCTAATTACAGCAATCTGATTTCAGTTTATTTAAATGCTGATTTATGTTTATGCTATCCCCTGGTATCAATTTCATTCCAACTAGATCCCAGTGTAACTTAATTACTTGTAGTCTTGTCATTTCAAACTAATGCTAATTAAAACAGTTTTATTGCTGGAAGGTATTAAAGATTAACCCCTCCACTGTTCTATAGGAAAGAAAGTAAAGTGAAGGTGAGGAAAAAGAAGGTTTACAAAACCAGAGAAAAGAGTGCACAGGAATGTTCACTACATCCATTTTGTTTGATCGCACAATGTGTTGTAGTTACTTAAGATTCACAGCCTGGTTTTATTGCCTGGTCTGGTGATCTCTTCCTGTTCTCACCCCTGTTGTTTTCATTTCCTCTTCTTTAACCTTGTCTGGGTGCAAGAGTTACAGAAGATGAAGGTGCACTCCTACTGGTGACCAGCCTCTCCTCTCTCCATGGCCCCCATGTCCTTCTTCCTCCCCCTCTGCCCCACCTCTCCACACCTCCTCTCTGTTGTATCTCACCTCCTCCTCTTCATCACATATCCCACTCTTTGCCATTCTCTCAAATCACACACCTGTCCACATTCAAGAAAAACAGTGTTTTAGTCCAATCATCCTCCCTGTAGACTTAGCATGGATGGAGATTGCTCTGTCCGGGCATTGTTCACTGCTGTTCTATTGTGTCCAGCAGAAGATGAAGGTGAAGCATTGACCAGCCTAAGCTTTTAATAGCAAGTGCTTTGCAAGCAAAGAGAGCTCAATCCACATGAAGGTGTGCTGGGGTGAGTCTGAGTTAGATGTTAGGAAAAGTTTCTTCACCCAGTGAGCAGCTGGGCACTGGAACAGGCTCTGCATGGAAGTAATCACAGCACCAAGCCTGGTGTTCAAGAGTTCAATAAGCACTTGGAAAGTGCTCTCAGACACATGGTTTGCTTTTTTGGGGCTGTCCTGTGCAGGGCCAGGAGCTGGACTCAATGATCCTTGTGAGTTCTTTCCAGAATCTTCTATGACGTCTTTTTATATTTCCATGTGGATTTGAGACGATATGTACTGAGCAAAAAGAGAATATATTGCTACAAGTCTTCAAGCAAACTAGAGGAGTTAGTAGGCTGGTAAAGCACTAGCTGAGTGCAATTATCTCCTGTGCAGTGCTTGTAAACTTTACTTGCCTCTTCAATGCTTCCCATAAATCCCCCTGATTGCAGCATACCACTGTGCCTTCCCAAAATCCCTCCCCATCTCAGACACAGCTTTATTTTCCTCTACCTTATTTCTAAGTTCACAATTGCAGAAATGGTAATAAACTAACTCAGTTATTTTAAGAAAATCCCCAAGTCCTTACTCTTTAACGCTAAAATAACACCACATACATCTTTACAGGCTTATACATGCGCATGTATGCAAATGACCACAGTATTGTACTCAGGTGTTTGGCTTTCCACCACAGTTTTTTTGGTTGGTTGCCAGGTAACTGGTACACTTCTGATACACATGTGCAGAAGACATAATTAATTGTTTTTCACATGTACCCAAATTAGGAGGCGGCGAAGGCCACTGTAATTTCTGCTGATGAGAAAGTGACATCTGTGGGAACACAGAACGCTACCGAGTGTGTCCGTCTGGGGCTAATTGATTTATAAAACTTGCCGACAGACAGATGTGAACAAACACTTCTGACAAACAACATGATTATAAATTATCTTCTTCTTTCTATAGGAGGTAGGCTAAAAACACACAGCAAGGATAAGTAATGGGTGCAGGAGACACGTTATTTATTTTCTGCATCCAATGAAACACAGCGATTGTACTCTTGTTCTGTGGGCTGGTTTCCTGTTGGAGTCTGGGAGTAGGGGAAAAAGAGCAGAAGAATGAGGATGATCTCTACAAAATGGGAAGCATATTGCAGTATCTCAGAAAAAGATGTAAATATGATCTCTCTGAGCTCTCTGCTTGAATTTGTGGGTTTTAGCTGAAGTGAATAGGTCTGATTGTTATTAAGGAATTTCTGTGCTGTTTTCCTTAATGAAATTCACTCCTACACAGACCAAGCAACTTAATTTCAAGATTTGTGCTTTAGAGGAGAAGAGAGTTTGTACTTCATTGCATTGCTCTGATAAGTAAAAAAAGTTGTGCAATTCCATTGAATTGTCTCTTAAGTCAAAGAACAACAAAACTGGTTTCCCCAGAAGAAGGAGGGAGGGTATTAAGGGAAGGCTGAGCCTAACAGACAACTGAAGTCCTCTGTGGGTTTATGTGAATGCTGAGACTACTCTCTGAAATATCTAAGTTCTTTCCTCAATGTTCCAGAAAAAGATCACAGGAAAAAAATAATAGAAAAAGATCCTACCTCTTCATACCTACATGAAAGAAAAAGACTTCCACATACTATAGTCTAGATGAGAATTTCACTTCATTTTCTCATATATAAGCAGGAGGCAATAAGAAATAGAATTGAAATTAATTTGGCTCAAAGTAGTTGAAATGAAATGTTTAGAAGTATTAAAAATGAAAACAGATTGCAGAAATTCACAACAAATATTATATTACTTAAAGTCATTGGTAAAGCAAGTGGAGAAATTTAAAACACAGGTAAATAGGAATTTTTTTTACCCCTTAGGCTCCCAACAGCCCTATCTCCCCCTGTCTGGGTTCTACTGGTCCCATTACCAAGCATGAGGCAGCAACAATAGGGAGAGGAGTATGCTGTGTAGGCCTGCATTTTATGCAGAGGGAGAGCTTGCTATCCATCATCATAGTTCCAGAGGGAGAGGCAATGCTGAATCTTTCCTCTACAATGCTTTTCACCACAGCACAAAGAAATCTCAGTGAGAGAGAGAGAGAGAGTACACGAGCGCTAAGTGCACCCGCACAAGGGTAGAAATGGGGAAAAAAAAAAAAAAAACCTGCTCAGAAAAGTCATTACTCATCAGTCTTCAGATTTACAGCCTTTAAGGTCTGAGAGTGTTGGAGCTCAGCACAGGCAGCAGCAGCAGACAGGGCTGCTCCTCAGCTAAGGCAAGGCATGACCTTCCTTCCCTGACTGCCCAGCCCTGGGTAGGCAGATGATGGGAGAAGGGCAGGGAAGGTTCCTGCTGCTCAGTTCTTGGGGTGCTGCCCTTGTACAGCTGCCTTGTACAATTCAAAGCAGCAACACTCAGCATTGGATCTGTGGAGGGCAGTGAGCAGCCAGCAGCAATTCTGGCAGCCAGTGAGGGATTTTTCAGGACGAAATCTGAGTACAATCAAGGAGAGGTGGGAAAGCAATCCCCAGACATGTGGCTTCTGGGAGCAGGTAGATAGAGAGGCAGACCCTTGCAGACAGAGGCTTGCTGGATTCATGAGGGTTCATGGTGTTTACCCTGCTGAGAGTCTGTGGTGCAGTGAGGTTTAATACTGAGATTCCTGTTACCCTCATTGGCATCCAGCAGAAGCTGGTATGAGGAAGACGAAATACAAGCAAATTGATGTCCCAAAGCTCATGTAGACTCTCCAATCTAGGCTGAAATCTTGGCAGACAGGACATGCCAGTGGGACACAGGACTTCGAGTATTCCTGGGAAGATGATGGTAATTATTCCTGTCATTAAGAGCAGCAGGAAATGAGTTTGAGAGCAGCTTGTCTCACATACAGACATACACAGACACACCCACACACACACACCCCCAGGCACAAACCAAGGCAGGCTTTAGGAGAAAAGGTTGTTGCTCAGTGTAAAGGAAACTAAGTCAATATTATCTTTTAATAACAAATCCAAAAGGAGGCAAGCTGTCCCAAAGAATGAGCCAACAGAAAACACCATTCACAGGAATATGACAGATAAAGGGGCCTCAGTTGAACAAATTAGCATGTGCAAATATTTGGGCTGATCAGCTTGATGGAGATTTAAATTGTAGAGACCACATTAATAATTCCCACATCCCAAACTCGAGTTGCATGAAAAAGAATCTTTCCCAGCCCAGGAATTGTTTTTCCTGGCCTCTTTTCTTTCATTTAGTATAAAACATTTTTTCTGCATGCTGTGAGAAACAACCTTTTTTCATCCCTGTGCTTGCTCTCACTTTTCTGATGACTGCTCTGAGTTTAATAAGATGCTGTCAGACATGTGCGCAGTTAAAGCTTGGGGTTGTGTTTCTGTTTTCTCTTGTTCTTGCACAACACAATTCCAGTGGTGTCGCTTTTACAAGGCATGATGCGAGTCCTCACAGGAGCAGTGCAAGACAAAACCAAGGTGCTTATGAAGCACTGAAGCATCCCTCTCCTGCTGTGGGACATATGTGCAAGGAGAAGATCTCCTATAGTCTCTCTTCATCTTAAAACCATCCAGATTTTTCCAAAGTGCTCTCTAAATAAACAGGGTAGAAAGAATTATGTTTTATATGCATGGAAAATGCACAAGTTACCTATTTTTTTTTCCCCTATAGAATCATAAAAAGGCTTGGATTGGAAGGTATCTTAAAGATCATCAAGTTCCAACCCCTCTGCTGTTGGCATGAATGCCATCCACTAGATCAGATTGTCCCATCCAACTTGGCCTTGAACATTTAATATGTTTTCATCTTCCATCCTTTTTTTTGAATAATAAAATTAATGCTAAGATCATCTGAATGGGAGGGAAATTATGCACCCAAGGAGAAAAGGAGAGGCTGAGACAAACTAGCTCTGCTTTGATTTGTTTCTTGATCCCAAGAAGAGAGAAGATGAAGTGCAATCTCTGTTCTTATATGGCCACCTTGGTCTTTCATTTTAGTGCCACAAAAGCAAGGAAAAAAATAATGCAGGAAAATCCTGTACTCTAGTGTATAGTTAACTCTCAACTTTAAGGAGTGTATTGCCCTGCTAATGTTATAGTGTCTGCTACATCAGTTAAAGCAAGGCAGCAAGGCTCTTGCTTTTGTACTTATTATGCTTATCTCAATTGCTATTCACAGTCTGAAGCCTCACTTCCCTACCATTTTATACTGATCACTGTGCTAGACTGAGGAAAAGCTTATGACCATATGGTAGCATTTGGCTGCTCACCCATTCTCAGAATTTCACCCAGTTCTCATTGACTTTCAATGGCATCTGGATGACTAATTGCCACAGGCATTTCTCAGAGCCTCAGCTACAGTACCCCAAAGTATGCAGGCTACTTTAAAGTCTAACCACACAAAACAACAGGTTCCTGCCTCCAGGCACTTGCACCTGCTGTTAGATGTTTATCCCTAAGTGGCAAAGATAAGTCAAGCAAGGCAGAATGGTTATGGCAAGTCTCAGGCCACAATGCGTAGTTGGAAGTTTTAGGAAGAGCTGGGCTTGTCCAGTGAACATTATCATCTCCCTTACAGTGACCAGCACCAGAGGCAGCAGGAAAGGTGCTGAGCAGCCTGAGCCTTGAGCTGCAAGATTTATTTCATGCTCTGCCACTGATGTCCAGTAGAGCCTCTGCCAGGTCATTTAACCCCTGTGCCATTTTTCTACATTAGGTCTAAAGTATTGAGGACAGGACAGTGTTGAGAACAGTCTTCCATGATCCATGCACAAAGAGGTTTGTCATGGAGACTCTGGTATTGGTTGAAATCTGACCTGGAAAAACTCTGGCAGAAAGAATAGCACCAAGTATTTCTGTGAACTCTAAAGAATTGTGTGGACCTTTCTGCACTGTGTGAGCTAATAGTACTCACATAACTGACCTGAAAGTGGCTGCACTTAGTTTCATCAAATTTTTTCCTTCACAACCCCCCAGTTTCTGCAGGGCAAAGGAAATCCTTATGAACAAGATGATTCAGAAGAGAGGAAAACAGCATTTCATGTAAACAACTATGTGAGGCAGGAAAAAATAAAAAAGAAACTTCTTCTATCCTAAACAACAGCAGGACTGTTGCAGAGGTCAGAATGGCTAGGGCTGTAAAAAGCTTCTAAAAATGTATGTGCTGCTGTTGAATTGCTTTGCCCTTGTCTCCAGAGCTTCTCAGGGAATTGTATTCAATCTCAACTTTTATGAAGACGAGCCCAATGAAGATTTGGACTGCAGCACTTCTGGCTGTAGTCTGAAACGTTGCTCAGGATGTCTTTAAAGATTTAAAAGGAATTTAGCTTTAGAGTTGTTTGTGTGTGATTACTGTTGAGTTTTTTTCCAAGCCACAGAATTGCTGAGAGGTTTTATACCTTTTCTATTTTCTCCCTTCAAAGATTACAGATAGACTCATCACCTAATTATTTTGTTTCCATCTTGTAAACAAGATCTGGGGAATAAGATAGCAAAAAACATATTTCTGCTTGTATCATACAACATGCTTATTGAAAGAAATTATACATAACAAAATTTCATTTCAATTTCCTGTAATAGGGCACCCTGTGAAATGGGAAATAGAAAAGGGGAGACACTGTTGGACACGATCCGTTCTGTGTAGTTCTATCCTGCTCCAAAGGGCTGCTTAATGGAAAATTTCAGTTTCAATAAACCTTTATTGACATATTTAGTAATATTAATAAATTATTCAAATAGAAAAAGAACAAAAGTCCCCATGAAAATATACACAGATATTATTTAAGCAGCCCTTGCCTGGAATATAAGAAAGTTAGGTTTCTCACTTCTAGAAATCTGAAAAGTTGACTGTGAAGAACAAAAAAAGGTTCTTTCATTGTGTTTTTATTTATTTCATCTTTCTTTTCCAAGTTCACTCAATATCAAACAAAATAAATATTTAAATTGGCATTTTTACAGGTAGGTTTTAAAAATTCTTGCATGCAGTGTAATTTTAGTTGGCTGTGCTCCTTCAAAACCAGCTGGAAAAATGGCCTATATGCATGCGTGTTCAGAATATAATATATAACATGTAATAGATCATGTATAGTACGTTATATACATCAACTATTGTATAAATAAATAAAAAATAAAGTATTATATAAAAAGACAAATGTCTCCGATATTTTTCCCACTGATTTCAGTCTGGAAGCCATCTCATGAGCTTGAGAGAAACTCTGTTGAGATTGTGGGTTGAAGACATATATTCCTAAGGTAAATAATGTTACTCCTCAAATACATTTTTCCTGGACTGCCTAAAGAGATTAATGATAACACCTTGTGGTTATCAGTGCAAATATAGGAATATTCTGAATTTTAAAAAATGCTTCCCATAATCAAATGCTAAATAAAGCATTACCACAGACAAAGTTATAGTTTCTACTGTATCAGGTTGTAAATATCAAGAAAAGTAGGGGATATAAAGAAAACTTCCCTCATTAGTCCTACAGTCTGAGGACTGGAGGGATATAAGCACCACCACGTTTCCTGAGATCTGCAAAACCAGAAAATGCATGAGTGACACGAATCAAGACAATTCTATCAAACACTATTTAATATTTTGCTTTTCCTTAGTAAATATTCTCCCTTAAATGTCTGACATCCAATAGGAGAATGCAAATGGTGACTTTTGCCGTTGATGCTTTGGACTTGCATACAAGAAAGAGCCTGAGTCTTGATTTGGCAAGAAAGAAATTGTCATCCTGATTTCAAAGGAAATTTCTTGATATTGGGGCATCCTTAAACTCTTAGAGATATCCATGGGATTCCAGCACACATTTAATCATGTGCCTATACATTATTTCTGAAGTTGGCTCAACAGCACAACAGAAGCTTTCTGAAAGTCTCTAGTCCTTACAGACCTCAAGCTGTGCTTTCCCATTATCTCACCATTTTTTCTTGAGATTTTGGCAGTGATCTGTGTGTGTTAGTGTTGACTTTGAGCAGGAGGAGAGATCACCCACTTTGGAAATAGTATGAGTTTGCAGTGCCCAGCTGTGCTCAGGATATCTGCTCTCCCAGTTTCCCTCTGTACAGAGGTTATGAAGGCATCTGGGCTCATGGGGAGCCTCCCCTCTGAAGACTTCTATAAGCATTTCCACCTCCATGGAACTCAAATCCACACAGCAGCCAACCTTTGCCTTTTCTTTATATATAGTCTATAGAATGTAATGGATTTCTGAATAAAGTGTTCCCTTAGCTTTTACTCCCACAATTTCTTTTTGCTCATAAATTTTAAGCTCAGATTCAATTTCATTAAATGCACAGATGAGCTACTGGACTCTAATGAAGGCTGAGCATGGAAATATAATTCCATGCTTTTAGTGGTCATTTCACCCAAAGGTGATGTCTTTCAAGGCTGAAAGGAATTATACAAAGAAAAAGGTGATGGGGGAAGTCAGGCTCTTCTCACTGCCTGCTGCCTGTTCAGGGAGAAGTGAAATGAGCTGTCAGAGCTCAAAGGGAGTGTGAGAGGGAGACCTGCCTGTTCACTGTGCACCTTCTCCCTAGAGCCTCAGGAGGACATTTTGATGATACAATAATCAGAAAGATGAATTCTATGGTGCTGTGAACACACCACCGAAAGGCAAAGCCCTCCCTTTGCTGCCAAACCCTTATGTCACTGGTGTTCATGCAATGACAAATCCTACACAACCCCATGTATGCAAAAGGGAACTGACCCCCAGCATCTTTCTCAGTGGTGCTGGAAAATCTCCTGTCCCATGGCAGGGTCTGAGTGCAGCACAGGACCTTCATTGACAACAGCACTTTAATTAATAATGAATTTTTTGCCATAAAGTCAACCAACCTATGCCAACCCAGATCTCAAGGCTGCAGTTTATATTGTCCTTGATGCTTTGGAGATTCTCTCCTTGACTCAGAAGACAGGTCCCCTGCTCCTCAAGGCAAACTTGCTTGATTGTTTACTGTCCCTTGTTCACCAGCAACAAGCTTCAATGATAAAATAAAATTAATAAAATCAGAATCACAGAATGGTTCAGGTTGGAAGGGATCTGAAGATCATCTCTTTCCAACATCCCTGCCATGGACAGGGATCCTTTTAGCAGTAGAAGCTTTAAGGCTGAATCTGATCACTTGTAAATGTACTAAAGGAGTGTTGCAGAGTAAGGTGCACTTCACTCCCAAAGAAGCAAGGAAAAGTGTATTTATGTTTTAAAATCGAGGGAAATAAGGATGGCAGGTTAAAATGGAATATAAGATAGAAAAGCTAGAAGGAATGATTTTTTTTTTCCCCAGGAAATCACTACTTGAAAATTTCATGGACAACACAGCCACTTGAATAATGAATAAAGCAGACTGGTTTAAATGCAGTGAAATTGCCCTCTCCTCAGCTTTCTTTTAATCTTTTGTGGCCCTACAAGGAACCTTAGAAGAGGCAGCCCTGTGACATGATAATCCAGCCTCCTCCAGCAGCTGAGCCTAATCAGTCAGTACGACCTGAAGCCACTGTTACATTTTCAAGCAGGAGCCTCAAATTCCTTTTTTCAACACTTGTTGGTTTTACATCCACGGAATTAAAACATAGAAAACCCCCCAACAAAACCAACACTAACCACAAAGAAGTTAAATGACTAAATCCACATTGCTAATAGTTCTTTAATTGCTAACCTGAAGGTCCATAGCTGTCCTGATTGTCACTCAAATTATGTTATAAATGCATGTTGATTTTGAAATCCTAATGGTGCTGAATTAGCAAATGGATTAAGAATGGCAGAGGAGTTTTCTGTGTCAAGGGGCCCTACATTATGAATGATAAGGTATCCAATCTGTATAACTCCTGGGATTGCAAAACATTTACCAAAAATTAATTTCTCATCACTCAGAACACCCTAGGAAGTAATCAGATGTTTGTGTTTCAAAGAAATTAAAACCACAGCCTTAACAAACCCGATGGCTTCTGTGTATCCTGCCACGAGGTCCACTGCAGCATTAAGACCAGGAAAGCTGATTTTAATAGAAATTTTAATAGATACATATTTTTCCATGGGGCTATATCTTGTAATTATTGGTGTGTCTAGAAACGAGCAGACTCCAGCTGGAGTCACACTTTCAGCTCTCTCCTGAGATTCCACCCTTCTCTCTTGCAAGTGGCAAGCTCTTCCTGATCCCCCCTGGCTTAGATTGTTCAGAGGGTCACCTTCACAGCAGAGCCAAACAATACTTGGGAATGTTATTTGACTGAGAAGAGATAGCAGGGGCATTGACAAAAAGAGAAAGAGAATCATGGAGCTGTTTAGGTTGGAAAAGATTTCTAAGATCATGAAGTCAAGCAATCAACCCTGCACTGACAAGTCCACCAGTAAACTCATGCAAGAGCAGTGACATTACATGAGCCTAATTTGTGGAAAAAAAAGAAGCCTTGACTCATTTTTTTTTTGCTTTTTGTCTGTGCATTGCACAAATCTTGGTAATTCTTATTTTTCTATTTTTTCCTAGTGCAACTAGGTACACTATAAAACTAGAGTCTGGTCCTTGGCAGAGAACTCAAGTGATTGGGAAAGCCTGTGACTGGTGAGATTTCCCTGCAACAGCAGGGATATAATGTATTTCTCCCTTGCTGTACAGCGCTGTCAAAAGAACTGAAATAAGCTTTAAACACTTTTGCTTTTTTTAATCAAATGATACTAAAGAAATCAGGACAAAGTATGCACAGTTAGAAACTGATTTTCCTTTAATGAATATAACAATAAACAAGTTGAGAGTGCACCTTCAAGGAACCAGCTCGGCATCACTTGAAATGATATTGCCAAATTCTGGCATTAGTTTTTTATATACATTGAATATTTGGTCATCTTCTTGTTCACACCTTACAAAGATGAAGGAACTCTGGTGGTACCAATCCAGCTATATGCACTAGAACAGCATCCAAGCAGCCATGTTATTATTTAATCATCTACTATTAGAGAATATCATCCCACCATTGAGGTGTACTTTTGGTCAGCCTGATACAGATGGAAAAATAGATTTCCATATGTTAACGGTTGACCTGAAGCTTCTCAGAATGAAATCATAATTATTAGAAAAAGTTTCATTTTCAAAAGGGTTGTCAAGCACTGGAGCAGGGTGTCTAGAGAGGTGGTAGAGTCACCATCTCTGGAGATTTTTAAAAATTTGGTAGATGTGGCATTTTAGGACATGGTTTAGTGGTGGACTTAGCAGTGTCAGGTTCATGGTTGGACTTGATGGTCTTAGAGGTTTTTTCCAACCTAAATGTTTTGTGATTATATAATTCTAAGATATTTACAGGGTTAAAAGTCTTAGCTAATATATTCATCAGCCAACAGCTGATGAATATATTAGCTTAACTCAACTCCATTTCCCTCCTGACTGTGCAAAAAGGAGTTGTACCAGCGTGCCCAAAATGGGAATCAATTACTCCTCCTTCTCATGCTGCTAAATATTCAGGTCCTGTTGGTGCATCTTCTCCTGTTTGGCTCCAGTTCTCTTGCAGGTTAGCAAGGAAATCAAATGCAAATCACATAGGTGATTCCTCGGCGGGAGGACAGAGCTGTGGCTGCCAAGGAGGAGGCAGGCTGCCTTTGTGTTTCTGGAGTCACACAGCACTTAGCCACACGGCTCCCATTGACTTTCAAATGGGAAATATGTAGATGCAAGTAAGAGTTATGGAAATGTAGCCTTTCACTGTATCATTAGTTTTTTGTTTCCACATGACAGAAAATCATGATTTATTTTGAATAATCAAGCTGTGCCAGTGCAAGGGTTTTATTTTTTTTTCGGGGGTGACTGAAATAGGTAACCTCAACAGTTTAGCATGGCAGCATAAAGAAGATAACATCGCAGAAGAACATTTTGAAGGGGTCTGTTTTGCATACCAGCTAATCTAATTGCAATGTAGTCTCCTTAAAGTACAGGAATACGGAGGTGGTCACCTGGGTTGTGTTCCTCTCTGTTGGACAAAACAATTAGATTATATGCATCATCTTTAAAGTAGAAATAACACTTTATCATATGGAAGTTTTAAGCCTTTTTCAAGGCTTGAGGCTCTTATATTTTTGGATTCAGTATAACATACTATCTAGGCTGTATACAGATATCAGCAAGCTTGAGACTATTATAGTTGCTTCACTCACACCATCCCACTAAACATCTTTTATTGCCACTTATGTCTGTGGTTTAAGACTGGGCTACATGGGACACAGTCAGCAAGATTTTCTGTCCTCATGTTAACACCAAAGAAAACTAGAAATTAACTCCACTAAATGCAAGGCTATATCCAGTTTCAAACTGAAACTGAGCTGCAGCAATATTTTAATTTTTTTTTATCTCCTGAATATCTTATGCAATCCTGAACATTTAGATTTAGCAGAATCCCTCACTTGATGGTTTGATTTATCTTGCTCCAGCCAGGAAAGCAGTTGAGCTACTTAGTAATTCTGCTAAAATTACTGCTGAAAAGCACAGGCAGGTGTGTCTCTCTGAATCATGTGCTTATCACAAGAAATTCAGGGGCTACCAGATGATCTGACCAAAGAGCTAAGAGGGATCATTTCTCTTAACTAAGCTTTTCTCAGAGGGAAACGGTTATTTGCATATTTTACCAGAAGTATCAGGCTTTTATTAGTTACAAGGAAGCATAATGGTATCTGCCTATATATTCTCCTTCCAGAAGTACCTAACCTATACCTTATTTTACTGTTCAGGACACTTTCTTGAAGCCTCTACCCTTAAGCAGAACTAGAAATTACTGGCCTCATCCTTTTCTCAATGAAATGACATCAATTATGAACAGCTTCACCAAAACCAGTGACATTTCAGTGGTGTAAAACTGGTGGGGAGAGACAAGAGGGCCCTTGATTCTCATATTCTGTCTTCAAAACACACAGTTCAAGGGCCCTCACCATACTGCCCCTCTCTGCTAAAGACTGCATTCCAAAAGGAATCTGACACAAAGTATTTACAAAGAATGGGGCTAAACTGTTTTGTTGGGGTTTGTTTGTTTGTTTGTTTGTTTTTAATGGAGCAGAGCTTAATACTGATACACTGGCACAGGCTGCCCAGGGAAGTGGTTGTTTCACCAGCCTTGCAGAAGTTTAAAAGGCATGTAGATGTGGTGCTGAGGTTTAGTGGTGGGATGATGTATTTAGTGTTAGGTTAATTGTTGGACTGGATGATCTTAGAGGTCTTTCCTAACCCAAATAATTCTATGGTTTTAAATACAGCACATAACACAAGCTTCCCAAAAGTCATTTATTAATCAGAGAAGAAAAGGATGATCAGCTGCTTCATAAGTGGGACAGCTTGAAAACAGAAGTGTGCCAAATAATTTACTACACATACTTTCCAAATTTACAGAGGAATCTGGGTTGAGTTTGATGCTTTGTCAAGAGCTCAGTAGATAAAACTTTGGAAAAACAGGTGGGTGAAACAGTTTGCAAAGAAAACATAGAATTTTGTAACAATCTGAACTATTATCTAACCTGTCTGTTTGAAAGGCTTGGGACAGACTATAAAAATAGAGTGCAATTACAGAAGAGGAATGAAATGAACACAGTTCGTTTGTTAGAAGGATCCTTCTTTCTTCCTGAAGCCTGCACAAAAAATGTAATTTGTGCTGGCATTGACCTGCTTTTTTTTGGGATCTTGTATTTCTTTACTTCATAGATTCCCAGAGGCTTTTGTGTGGCATTAACATTGGTAATGACTGAGTCTCTTTCCCTAATAAGATATAATGGAGGTGAAAAAGAATTTCTATACCTTGTGCAAAGAAGCACTGTATTCAGATCCTGAAAATCCAGCTGTTTGTTATCCTCCTGCAGACAGAGGAAAAATTGAAAATGTGTATGTGAGAAGCTGAATAGGTGGAGGGGAAGATGGCCTGGGAGAAATGAATGCACAGCCCCTGTTCCCACATGTGCCTGAGTCTCAAGGTGTTTATTGCCCTTGCTATCAATAAAAGGCATTACAAAACTTTTTTTCCAGAGCATCTTACCATTTTTTTTTCATTTCTTTCTCTCATTTTTTTCTAATCCCTGCCAAGCTCATTTCTTAAGGATATATCAGTAAGTTCTTCACAGGCAATTTTTTTTCAGAAAAATTAAAATACAGGCATGTTGGCAGCTATTTTGGTTATCTAGAAGCAAAGGTGCTGAAACTGCAGAAAGGAAAGGGAAGAACTAGTTTTTAAGTTAGAAAATTAAAGGATTTGCAGGCACATCGTGATACTCCATCTCTGAGCATGTGTTTTGTTATCCCAAACTGGTGAGGAAGATGAAACCAGTGTTCACAATCTGGCTTTGCAGGTGCAGTCTGAGGGTTTCATCCCTGTGATCTACAATTGCCCTTCATCCTTTCTTTCAGTCTTTATTCTCCCTTCCCCTGATGATGACAAACAGGGGCACAAAGAAATAGGGAAGAACAGAGTGAAGTGCTTCTTTCCAGCAGCCACTCAAATTTCAAGCAGAATACTGAAAGAACCAGTACAAAGGAACAGAGCTATTGCTTTTTTCCCCTGCTTGCCCCTTTTTAAGATTTACAGCTCAATAGGTGCCCTACTTTGAATGAGAAAGAGCAACAAAAACATCCACTCACTTTTCTAACTTGTTAATTAACCTTTTTGCTTTCCCTGTCTACATTTCTCTACTCCAGTGGTCTCTTTCCTAATATTGCCTTTTGTGAGACAAGATGGTGGAAGATGAGACAAAATGGCAGGGGGATGAACTACTAGGAATTGGCAATCTTTTCAAGCAAAACATGTTCAGAGCAGATGCAAAGGTGCTGCCTCTCTTAGATCATTCCCTTGGCAGCAGGATGTGATAGGCAAAATCAAACCAATATTCAGAGATTTTCTGCTGCAGATCTCAAGAACTGGCGAGGTTTTTATCGTTGTATTCCAAATGGGAAAGGAAGAGAGAGGAAATTTGAGAACATATGGTAATAGAATAATGAATGGGTAAACAGACTCCTTCTGGGCTCTGTCCTTCATTAAACCCAAAGGATATTAACAATCTTAGATTCAACATTATAATAATAGATATTGACCATGATTTCATGACCAGAAAGTGGCCACTACAAAGGTCTTCAGCTTCCTTCTCTCAAAGCTTTACAAAAGTAAAGTTTGGAAGACATAAATCAAAACTCAGCACTGTGTTTTGCCATTTTGCCCTCCAATGTGTTCCCACTCACTCCTGTTGAGCTAAGATCGAACAAATCAAGGAATAGAGAGGTCAAAACTCATTTTTACCACCAAAAGCATCTCTTATCTGCAGATCTCCCATTCTCTAGGATGCTGCAAATCTAAAAATGTATCTATAGAGATCATAATAGATACAAGAATCTTGTTGTTTACTGGGATATTCTTCTGACCCTGAGGCCATTTGCAGTGACATTAATCCTAACTTTGGAAATATATTACATGTTTAATTTAGCTAAGAACAAAATAATGAGCAGTATCCCAGCAAGTGTTTGGTTACCTCCTCATCTGTTTAATATGTGGAGACACATGGAAGAAGATCTGTTGCTGAAAAAGATACTTCCTTTTCTTACACTGGTTGCCAGCACCCCTGAAGTTTAAAAAAATTAAAAATTGGGAAAAGTAATTAAAGCATGCTAGGCCTAATTACTTTCCTGACTGCTTTGACAGAGTTTTGGTGGGGAGAAATCATAATACTTCAAACCCCCATGTCTGAACAGCAATCCCCAAGCCTTCAGCGGGGTAGAAAGCTGGAATTCTCACTTAACTGGACAGCCTCCTGCTTTCATCAAGAAACTTGACATTTTCCAAAGCCAGCTCCACATGAAACTCCTTCCACAAGGTACTAATAGAGATCCAGGGATCTGAAGAGGAAAATACAAGTTTATATTCTCAACATATTAAGAATGTTATGAGTTGGATGCTGCTTGTTGGAGAATGCTGAAGACATTTAAACCTAGAGGGTAAATACTCAGAAAGAAACAAGATTGTTGGAAGGCGGAGGATGGTTCATGCTGAACAGTTCCTATAACTACTCCAAAGCTGGCTATTTTAGAGGTACAAAGGTTGATGCAGAAAAGCCCTAGAAACATACTAAATACTAAAATACTAATACTAATACTAATATACCCAATACTCAGAAGAAAATCCTTGACAAAGAGTGGAAGAAAACGGAAATCCAAAAGGGAAGAAGAATACTAACAAGAGAAATCAGAGACAATAAATGTAAAAGCACATTAAATAAATAGGAGTAATCATGCATTTCAGGGCAAATGTCTGCTACATTGTTTGCAGAGCAATTAAAAAAAATCAAAAAAGCAATCAACAAAACCAAAAGCCAAAACACCAACAAAACCCAACCAGAAGCTGGGGAAAATAAAGTTTTTGGAATAAGGGGAAAATGAGTGTTTCAGGAAAAATACTTTTTTCCCATTTCTCAGTGCACCAGTTGCATCTGGAACAGTGCACCCAGCTGGGCCCCCAACAAAAGAAGGCTGTTGACAAACTTCAGGGAGTCCAACAGAGGCCACCAAGGTGATCAGGAGGTTGGAAGAGGTTGGAGCACATGATGTACAAGGAAAGGCTGAGAGAGCTGGGTTTGTTCAGTCAGGATACTCAGCAGGGGTTTCATAGCTGCCTTACAGCATTTCCGAGCAAGTTTTTTAAGAAGACAGAGCCAAGTTGTCATGCATGAAAGGGAATGATCTATCTGGATTAAAGGGGGAAAAAAATCCAGAATGAGATATTTAAGCTCAAACAAATTGTGGGACCTCTATCCTTTGAGATTTTGAAGGCCCAAGTAGAGGAATCCCTAAATAATCTGTTCATAGTTCAATGTTGACCCAGCTGTGAACAGGAGCATGGGCTGGAGACCTGAGGTCCCTTCCAACCTACATGATCCTCTAGTTCTAAGAAAGTTTCTGCAGAAACATTTTAGATAAAGCAATCTGGGAGACATAAGAGCTAAAAAACAGAGAGAAAGGCTGTAGTTACTGAAATATAGGGCAATCTAGACTTAGGCCAAAATATTTGGCATTTAAAATGAAACATTGGAAAAGAAGCAAAAAAGAAAAAAACTATGGGAAGGATGTCAAACTATAGTCAGAATTATACTTTATGATTTTTTTCTTTCTAGGGTAAAGAATTAAGTGTAAGGTGAAAAGGAGGCTAGGTTAGACCACATTTTCCCTTTGCTTATACTTTTTGAATAACTATGGAGGGATAGATTTTGCAGAATGTCACTCAGTGCTTTTCTTTCTACCTGACATAAATAATTTTGGTTTATCTTTGGTTTTGACCCAAGTTAGCATACCTTACACATCTATTTTAATGGGAATAGATAACACAGATGAAACCTTTTTCTTGTCATCCTTCTTACCATAAAGAGCATATATATACTATATATATTATATATATAATACATATATACAAGAGCACATTGCCTCTTGTGTCTTCAGGCCTATCATTAGTCTTCTTTTACATGAAGTGGATAGTAGAAGAAGCTGACAGATGAACCAGAATATGAATCTGAAATATTTGGATGAGTTGTAACAAAGTTTGGCCAGTACTTGTTTTAGCGGATGCCATAGTTACCAGAGGTGTAAATTTTTTCTTGATAACAAACAAAAATTGTTGCTCACTTTGCACTGGGGCACATTCTAATTGCTTTTCAGTGTTTGAATGACCTCCTCATCAAGTTTTGCTACTTCTTGGGAAATATTTGTAGGTATTCCTAAAGGAAAAGGGAGCTTTGGTCTGATTCTGCTGAGGCCAAGATTTTAACAAATTGTGGTATGTTTTACATTTAGAAAGAAAATATGCTCACATACATCACCAAATGGTAGTAACTGTACAAAGTAACAGTACTATGGTACTTTCTTTTCCATTGACTGTTATGTGTGTTCAGTGGTTTAGGGATGGATGTCCTGAAGTTTCATTCCTTGGAACTGAAACTCAATAATTAAATTTGTTGCCAAGACTGTTATGCAAGATTTTCATTACATTTGCTTTGCAACACAGCTAAGAGGTGCAATTGGGAACAAAAGATGGTACTTCCCACTCTTTGCTGCCAAACCCTCAGACCTCACCATGAATCCTTTTCCATCTTGGCCCTTCTTTTATTTGCCATTTGTCAGTTACAATGTGTGTATTAGAAAGATTGCCCTCACAGAGCGAGCTAGTGAACTTTTAAAGGAGCTCATTGACAGGTTTGAATACAACATCCAATGCATGATTTCTGTGCAGCTGATTTGAACTTTCCAAGATCTGCAATGCCCTGATGATGATTTTGAGGCATATTTCTGGTTGAAGAAATAATGTCATACTTCTGTAATTCTAAAAATGAAGAACTTATTGCCTTTCCAAGTAATTCTAAATTTTTTGTAGTCTTACATGAAATCAAGTATTTTTCCAGAGAAAATAAGAACGCTTATTATACATGCTAAAAATATTCCCACGTATTCACTGACAAACTCCCAATAATGTGTTAGGAGCACATGGGACCACAGGGGGGGCATTCACATTCCTACCACCACCAGTCTGTAAGACTTTATTCATTTTAGGTTTTGCAGGATGATGTGATGAAGAGTCTGGTCTAAGGGACATGCTTTTCCACTGAATTTAAGGTCATACTCCCAAGTGATGGTAGAAGTAATTGCCACTGTGTACTCAGGGACAAGTGGTCAGAGACTGGAGGTATCAAGTGATATTTGTACAATGACCAAGTAGCTCTCACACTAAGACAGAATGTACTCTGGGAAGAACTTACCACACTAAGGCTCATATCAATTATATTTTTGATACCTTTTATTTCAAGGTCTCTCCACAAGATAGGGCCTTGAGGCCATCTGCTTTTTTGGAGACTCTTCTATGCTAGTCATTTCTAGAGATCCAAGTAACCTGGGAAGGAACATAGAGTCTTAAATGCAGTGGAAAAAAATGTTTCCTGTGATTGCCTCCACTTACGCTTCATTGCAGCTGGTTACTACAGAGATTTAGCTATTCTACAGACTCCAAATTTTGCCCAAATGTGGATAGTGCTGACAGATTGCCGGAAGCCAGATAGTGACAGAAAAAGCAGGACAGAGCATTCTCTGCTTCTGAGACATACAGGGGTGATTTGCTGGAGACACTGAATTTCAGTACCCCATTTGACAGCCACCTTCATCTTATACTTGTGAAGTTGAATAAAGTGGAAATGTTGCCTCCTGGGGTACATAGCCTACATGATTTGCTCAAACATCACTCAAAGCTCCAGGGCCCGAAATTTCTTGTGATGGGCTGGACAGTGCATGCAGCCACTGCTGCTGTTTTGATCCACACCTGACACTAGGAAACATTTGCTGACACAGAATCAAAATCATCCACAACTAAAACTTCTGAGAAGACAAAAAGAAAAACATCACAAGAAACAGAGAGAGAGGAATTGAAATTAACTCAGCTGCTTCATTTGGCACTTGATATTCCAAGGGATCAAGAGGAATTATATGAGAAAAATGCACAGAAGACATACTGTGAACTGCTGTTCATTATCAAATTAGCACATTTTATATCATGTTTCAATCTTCTTTCAGGCTTTGTCTTGTAATACATGTGATTAGAAGGGAAATAATATTCGCAATTTTTAGTGATTACTTAAAAGCAAAAATGAAAAAGGCATTTTTACAATATTTACAATATTTTTAAAGAATAATTCATTAAGCAGAGGGAGGTATAGTAGAGAAACAAAACTTCATACCCAAGAAAACACAGTACAAAATTTCCAGGCCTCTGCCTTTAATTGCACACGAAAGTCATTGTTCCCCAAACAAAAGAAGCCATGGGGTGAGTGTTTTATGTTTCATTGAGTCTTTATAAATTTCCATCACTCAAGATGAAAGACGCACCAAGCTATTGGAGTTATTTTTTTTGGGTCTAGTTGCCCAAGGTATTATTTTTCCCAACTGATTTATTTTAGCTATTTTAGCTATTCAGGATTATTCTCCTGTCTCACAATATGACACATTCACATGGTGCTTTTTCTCTGGTGACCTCAAATTCTTTAAGCAAGTAATTTATTTTGCATCACTGTGCTGCAGAGAAGATGCTCTGTGGAAAACAGAATCAGACTAGTAGGTTGCTCAAAGTCTGAAGTCAATGGGTGAAAGAGTTAACTTTTGCTTCTCTATTTTATGATTAATTTTTAATTTATTTTTTAAAAAATTATCAATTTTATTATTATTTTGTTACTAATATTTTGCTTTATTATTTATTTTATCCTATTATCTTATTATTATTTATTGTTTTTTAAAGAGTGGAGGGTAAAACTGTGCATTCTGTCCACTGTCGTGCAAAAACACATAATAAGAGCATGGTAAAAAGTTTGAAAAAACTATACTCGTTCCTAAAAAAAGGACATTCTGAGTTGTTTTATCTTTTACCAAAATTAGTCAAACAACAGGCCTTATAGAAGATATATTACCTGACAAGGAAAAGCAATATTTACAGTCTTACTGTTTGAAAAGTACTGAGAACTGTAAGGAATAATTTTTCTGCCTATAAATGAGAAAACAGGAGAATTCAGACAGAGCAAAAATATGCCTGAATGAATCACACATATATGTATGATTTTATTTTCACCATGGATTTAATTGAATATATTCCTTTTCCCCTCCTTCTCACGTTCTTTCCTTAGCCTTCATTTTTTAAAGTATAACAAGAGAGAGAAGAGAAAAGAAATAAGTTATGGATTTGGATACAGAGCTTGGAAAAAAAGATGAGAAAAAGAGCTACAATGAGGCTCTTAAACACAGCTAAGTGTCTGTGGGGTTAGCAGAGCTCAGTGATGAAGGGAAGTATTAGGGTTTATGATAGAGATGAGGTGCACACAAATCAGACACAGTTAAATCCCATCTGTCCCCTGCAGATATGCAGATGTTCAATTTCTTTTCAAGTAGGCTGGTGACACTGTTGAGTATTTCCCCCCTGCCCCAGTACCTACCCCATGGCTTTTAGCATCATTCCTTATGGGACTCCTTCTGTGAAGAGAGCTAAAAAGGAGCAACAGACAGGGACTTCGGATATTCCATGGGCAGCATATACCAATAAGGATTACCTTCCTTGGTTTTACAGAAATTAGACATTGTAACCATTAAAAAATAAGCTACTGGAGACACCCATCCTTTATGCTTTGGGTCCCTCTATTTGCTTTCTGGTTAAAGACCAGAGGCAAAATTTATTTATGGCGCATGAATACATAACACCACTAATAGTATCCCTTGACTTTATAGGAAAGTTCAATCAGGAAAAAAGAAGGTGCTAGGCAAATTGGACCTTCCAACCCCCTAATCAAGGTTAAGTTTGCATACAGATTTGAAGGCTGAGTACCTCTGTCCACGAGGTTGAGTACCTTTGTCCATTCACTCAACAGGGACCATATGTAAGCAACAGCAGGATATTAATCACAATGAAAAACTGTGTTCTCCTCCTTCTTGCACTCACTATACTTGTTTTTGTCCTAAATGTTATATGTTACGAATCAAGGAATTGCTACCATAAGCTCTCAAAATGGAGATAATGCCTTTCAATTGCTCTTTTGCAATGGGAAGAAGACATATATTTTCTCTATCTTGGAAAATGAAAAACCATAAAGATGATTTTCTGCTGGTTGTTTTCTCTGTCCTTTAGTAATAGTGTTTCTGTCTTTTAGACAAGCATCTCTTCTCTCCATGATCTCCAGAGATAAACTCAAGGTGGTTTTGATTTGATCCTTCTCACTTTCCAATCTTCTTATCTCTTGAACTAATGTTCTCCTCCCCAGTCCTTGTGTTTTCAAGAGCTGAAAACACTTTGAGAAACATCCTGGTTTGAAAAATTCTTTTCTCTCCATTGCTGTGGACTTTCACAGACACACACAGAGATTAAATCTTTCTTCCTTTGGTTTTCTTTATTTTTCAGGCTTCACTGCTTCTTGTTTAATCACACATACCATAAACATGATTGTCAATCCCAGACCATGGGATGCCAGACTACAGGGAAAAGATTAAAGTAGAATTATTCTGCATTATTGTGTTTTCATTTCCTGAAGTTTCGTAAGTGCAAATCTATTGAATTTATCATTTAAAACACTATTTTTCATATGTGCATATAGAAAAAGAAAGTAGACACAGAACTGTTCATACTAAATGTGTAAATTCAAGGCAGGTGATAGCTATCACAAGCAGAGCATACATATAACTCAAATAAAACTGTACTTTGCAAAACCATTTAAAAATAAAGCAAGCAAACAAATCAAAGCAGTTCAGTTTGAAAGGGAACAAAGGTGAGAATACACCAACTTTCTTAGAAGAGCAATCTTCAGACCACCCCCACTGATTTTGGATCTCTATCTTTCTCCTCAGCTGTTTTTTTGTCACTTTCCCTCAATGGTGTTTTCCTCACTGCCTCCAGGAATCTGTCTCTTCTTCTCTTTCACTCTCCATCTTCTTAACCCTTCTCCCCCAGATTCTGCTGCTTATAAAGGAAATGTTATTTCCATCCTTGAGTTCTCCTAATTTGTTCCCTGATTATGGAAGCATCTCTCTTAGCTTCCTTTCTTTGGTTCTCTTGCCGATTTTTTCTCTATCTGCTATCTTTTCCACAATAATCCAATTTAATTACTCCCTCTTCTCTTCTTCCTACCTATACTCCCCTTTCAAAACCCTTCCAGAATTCATGCTGGGAGTCTGATAGGTAATTATTTGTTGCCAAGCCTGCAGACAAAGGAAAAGTGCCCTTAATGAGCAAGCATTGGGGAAGTCCTAATGACAACTATGAGACAACTGAACGACTCATTTTCATTTAGGAAAATCAGGAGATTTCTAATGAGATGAGATCCTCAATTGTTATAAAAATTTATAATTTCTTTCAGAAGATAATCAAGGATCTGCCACTTCAGGATCTGTCCTTCAGATAGAAATACAGAGTATAACTAAAAAGACAACATCATCCCACATATTTTCAAAATGCCCTTGTTTGCCTTTTACATCTTTAATTTAGATATAAAGAGAAATGAATTCTGGATACTTTAGTACCTGGGAACTAAATACTCAGTTTGTAGCTTTATCTGGTTTTGTTGTTTTTTTCTCTTTGTCTTTTTACAGTTATTTTCCCTCCCTAAGTTTGTATGCACACATAAGCCTTTTTTTGTGAGATAATCAGACTTTTAGTATTAGTATTATTATTTATGTTTAACTCTTATCTGAAATTAACAGGATCTACTCTGCTGGCTCAGCAAGCTGAGGGGTTGCCATATAGATTGGTTTGTACTCAAGGGACTGGAGGCTGATCTCCTTCCCACACAAGCGATTTGGGTAGAAAAATCACAACTGCTATAATGAGTAGTATCTTTATCTCCATGTGTCAGCTCAGAGGGTGGTCTTCTGGGAGAAAATTAAATGTGACCTTCTGCTGTTGATGTGACACAAACACACATATATTGCAGAAGCTTCTGCACCAGTGGCTCCTGCTTGCAGTTCTCTGATGTGAAGTGATCCTTAAGAAGGGTACAAGGCCCAGCACTTTTCTTTGAGCATCCAATATTGTATTTGGGAGATTTTGGAAGTGAGCTGAATATGACAAGCATTTTTGGACGTACTCTGGCAACAAACAAGGTGGAAAAACTGTTAATTTCAGTGTTGCACCTGGAATAAACATACAACAATAACAGAATTCAGTTCTTATTTCCAAGGTAAAAAACTGTTTTGGTAACCTTACAATATCATGGGCTCCAGGACTGTGCTGCTCTATGCCTTGAACTGCCAAATAAGCATCAGATATCCCATCAAACCCACTGTTCGAGATAGCAACAGAATTTATTAGCTGAACTTAAATCACATTATTCTACTGAAGTCAATGACATTTTCAGAACCACGGAGGAGATTATGGTCCAAACCACTTAATATCCAGATTTTTAGACAGCCTCCACCAGCCTCCATTTCCTTCTCTGCTTACTTCGTCTTGGATTTTGCATATTAATTTTGGCCAGGATAGAGTCAGTTTTCTTCATAGCAGTTTGTTTCAAATTTGCAATTAAAACAGTTTTGCTACACTGTTGATAAATAGTGCTTAGTTATTGCCGGGCAGGGCTTACAGAGAGTCAAGGATTTTTCCTTTCCTTACCCCAACCCACCAATAAGGAGACTGGGAATGCCTAAGAAGTTGGGAGGGGACATAGGACGGCTGACCCCAGCTGACTCAAGGGTTATCCCAGACCTTATGATGTTGTGCTTAGAAATTAAGCTGAGAGCAGAAGAAGGGAGGAATATTTCGAGTGATGAGGTTTGTCTTTCCAAGTCATTGCTAAACACATGATGGAGCCCTGCTCTCCTGCACGTGGCTGGACACCTGCCAGTACTGGGGAAGTGGTGAATGAATTCCTTGGCTTGCTTTGCTTGTGTACACAACTTTTTCTTTACCTATTAAACTTTATCTCAACCCCGTGAGTCTTCTCACTTCCAGCCCTCAGGTTGTCTTCCCCGTCCCACTGTGAGGGAGGGAGTGAATGGCTAGGGGTGGTGTTAGCTGCTGTCTGGAGTCAACACACAACAGCTTGATAGATAAAATTACTTCTGCTTAAGTGGGTCCTACAGATCTACCACATAGAGCAAAACATCTCTTACCTTAACCCTTATAGCCATTATAGTACAAATTTGGAGCTAATGAAAGCACTCCCTTTAACCAAACATAAATACCAGGTGCACTAAATGGTCTTCTATTTCTATGAGGCAGGACCACTCTGCAAAGAAATTCTGCCTCTCACAAATCTGCGTATAAACAAGGGAGAGAGACTTCAGTGAACAGTGATGGTCAGTGACTTGATAACCTGTGCTTGATTAAACTCTCTTTTCAATCATCTTGGAGAAATGAAAAGAGCACCTGTAATCTGAAGCCTGTTTCTCATTTGCTGTAGCAGACTCATAAATAACTGTGGGAGACACTATATTGCATTGTTTAACATGGATGAGTCTATGGATCAAAACCAAATTTCCAGGGTATAGGGATTCACCACTCGATAAAACCACTGATGGTGAACATATAATTCCAGTGATGCCAGTGGAGTCATACCAGCCTATAATTACACTAATGGGAATGAAAACCCATCCCAGGGGTAAAGATAAATAGATACATAGCATTAAATAAAAATAGACAGTCAAAATAACTACCTCAGCCTTGGGTAATATGTTGTGTAGAAACCTTTACTATTAGTTTTACTCATGGGAAATTTTACACAGGGACGATAGGCCAAATTTCATGTGGAAGAATCAATTATTGGGACAACAGAAAATGACAAAGTTAAAAGCACTGACATATATGGCTAATACCTCTCTAATTGTAGAGAAACAATTGCTTTCTAGATTAACCATTCCTTTTAAAATTGCCAGAGGACGTCTGTTACAAAAAATAGGGTGTTTCTAAAATCAATATATTAAGCATTTCAGGTCCCAGTTTGAGAAAGTCCCTTAGAAAAGGAGGAAATTTTTGTATCATTCTTCATTACTTCTCCACTTAAGTGCTTTGGGAACTATCTGTTAAAACAGGAATGCAATGAAGAAAAACTAAAAGAATGTGAGCAAGTACATAAAGTTGGCCCCATGTCAGCAAAGCCTGAATTGTGATAAGCAAGACTTTGTGCAAGGGGTAGGTATTTAATGATGTCACAATTTTGGGTTCAATACTCAATTGTCAGGGGTTTTAAGCTGCAATAAAAATCATTTGCCAAATAAAACATTAATTAAAAAAACAACAACAACAAAAAAAAACCCAGAAATAAAGCCTTGAACACTGTTGCATTTACAAGTTACCATTACCTGTAGTCATAGTCATGAACTTATGGTCTGCTAAATTTTGTACGGTTTTCTGGAAACCAGGTAATGTGGTCCCACAATGCTGGGTTTGCCAACCCCATTCTCAAAAAGCCCAACCATTCCCATAAAGCAGAAATCCTTGTCCCACTTCTTCCCCTCTGCTGACAGCAAACAAGATATTGCTACTCTCTGCTTTAAATGAGATGACTGAAATGAAAACACCTGAAAATACAAATTGGGTAGGAATATTTATTTCTTCATAGTCCTGTCTTTTGGGATTTGCTCTTCTTCTTCTTTGACCTTAAACTATGAAAAACCTTGTGCCAAAATCACCAAGGGACAAATGGATGCCACAATTCACAAATTATGTTCTCATTTAGCTTACTCTTTATTAAATGTTATGTACAAAAAAGGGTCTTACTCCATGTAATTCAGAACTTTTTGAAGTGGTTTAGCCCAAGTATTCTCTTGTCGGATTTATATTGCCCTGGTGTAAATGGTTGCAAAATGCAATGCCAATTAAGAACAAGGAGGGCAAAACAGAAGCACAAAGGTCTAGTACACCTCTGCAATGAAGACGGGCTGAGAGAGTTGGGATTGCTAAACCTTGAGAAGAAAAGGCTCCAGAGAGACCTTAAAGCACTTTCCAGTACCCAAAGGAGCTACAAGAGAGTTGGAGAGGGATTTTTGACAAAGACAGGACAAGTGAGAATGGCCTCAGGCTAAAAGTCAGTAGGTTTAGTTTAGCTATTAGGAAGAAATTCTTCACTTATATGAACACTGAGGGTGCTGAGGCACTGGCACAGGCTGTCCAGATAAGTTGTGGATGTCCCATCCCTGGGAGTGTTAAAGGCCAGGTTGGAGGGAGCTTTGAGCAACCTGGTGTAGTGGAAGGTGTACCTGCAATGTCAGGCAGAATGGAACCAGATGGTTTTAATTCCCCTCCAAACCAAACCATTCTATGATTTTCTCCATCCAGAGGCCACATTAGTCAGGTTGGTTCTTTGAAAATATACCAGTAAGTGAAACTTGGTGGTAAATCAAATTATTTTGGTTTTAAGATATCTTATTTTGGTTGTAGTTTAAGGGAATATATAAACGTGCAACTCCAGACAAGGCACCTGGAGTTTTAAGGTAGTTTTAAGAAGCCGGCAGCCTCCTCTGCCTCCAGACCTGTTCACATGCTTGTTCACAGCCATTCCCAGTGCTGATATCTCAACTTCCATGCAGACATAGAGTTATTCAAAGAGGTGCATACATAGGTAATAGAGAACAATGTTAGGAGCAGTTCAGAGTTCCAGCTTCCATTCCAGTAACAGCAAAGAAAGGAAAGAACAGACTTGTCCTCATTCCTTACTTTTTTCTTTGTTTGCTAATAAGATTAATGGATTTCTTGTTGTGTTCTTAAAAGAAAACAGAACTTTGTGTGATGGGAAAGCAGTGTTGCAGGCTGGGCCAAACCAGAAAACTAAAAGGGAACTTAAGACTGCAAAAAAAATAAATGTGGTGCATAATGGGACCCATCTGCTTGTACTGAGATCTCTCTGGATGAGCAACAGATAACAAATTTCAGATTAAATAAATACTATATATTCATATCCATGCTTTCTCCACTTCAAACCACTCAAAATCAGAAAAGAACCATTTTCTCTTTCCAGAGTCAACCATTTTTAGAAGATTTATTTCACTTCTGTATCTATTCATAAATTCCAGTTCAATCTATACCCAGTAGCAGACACTTGAATTTCTGCTGCTTCCCATTCTCTATCTCTTGTCACATATGGGGTATACAGGGATGTAAACTGCTATCAAATTATAAGTGATTTGCATTCATTTTGTACATATGCAGATTAGTGCAAAATATGAAGAATGGCAATCAATCCAGATGATTAAAAGAAAACCTGCTTTCTTACATGTTCAGTTTTCTTTTATTCAGATTTAGGACAAGTGAGTACCTCTGAGCAAGCTCTTTACAAGCAAAAATAAAACTCAATTAAAAAAACCCTGAATAGTTTTAGAAATCAAAGCTCTGCTCAGGAAACGTAGTTGTCACTATTTCTAAACATGAACAGAGCAAAGATCACTACTATCCACATGGGAGATGGCAAGAATGAGATTCTGAATATCAAAATAGATATATATTGTGTATTCAGAAGTTATACAGGTAAGAGGGACAACTAGGAAGATTCTTCCTGCAGCATGTGGCGTAGGGTGTACATAATTCAAGCTTGAGCAAAAGTATCGACTAAAAAATACAAAACCTCCAAATATATTCCTCATCTAAAGAATAATTACATTCCTCTTCAGGTTGTTTCCTTAATAGTAAATAATATACCTTTTGCTTCACATCTCTTTGTCGCAAGTTAGTTTCCTGACATTTTTTACTGATGCCTCTTTGCTACATCTGACCAGCAGAGCTCCCTGCCAGTGAATTTCTATTGCCTCTGCAAGTAGCCAAAATGATCCCATCACTCCTTAACTTGCACTTTGAGGAGTTAAACAAATAGTGTTTTCCCTGTTGCTCACTGTGTGATCTCTTACCAAGCCTTTAATTATCCTCAGATCGCTTCTCTAGTTTATCAACATCCTTGTCTTTTCTACTGGTACCCAACCACAGAAATATTCCAACAGAAGTTAACCCATGCCACATAGAAAGATGGTTTCGCTATGCCTACATGAGACTTCTCTCTGTTCATATGTTAGAGTGAAGTTTCACATTGAACAGAAAGCTCCTCTTTTACCTATTTATTCATAATGCCAGAGAAGTGCTTTCACTTTTTTGGAGTGCCTGGACACAGAATCCCCAATGGAAAGCTTGTCTTGCTTTTACTTCTCTTTGAAGAGTTTATATTTCATTATGTTAGAGATGAGATCACTTGTCTGTACACAGCTCACCAAGACACATAGGTGTCTGACAGTATTTCTTACTCTTCCATTACTAACTCCCCCAACTTTTTAGATCGCTTGCAGACTATTGGCAATGGCCAAATTTTTTATCCCAAGTCACTGATAAACATGGGCAGCAACATAAATCTAGGAAATAGAGTCTATAATCTTGTAAAAAGTTAATTGAAAAGACATATAAGAAAGTAAAAATATCAATAATAACTTATGGAGAGAGACACACACTGTAACTGAACAATTCCCTTTAAGAGTAAAACTCCAGACAGAAATAGCTCTTCTTACAGAGGCAGGGATTAGTTAATCCGTGTTGCTGTACCCAATATACTTTATGAAGGATAAAAACCACTTTGAATTAATGTATTGGGGTTATTAAGAGTCAGCTGACACCTGCAGATAACTACAGACAAGTAACAGGAATACTTAAACCATTATACACTTACTCATCTCACAGAGGGGCCTTTAACCTCCCGGCTTTCTTCTTACATAGTTTGATTACTAAAGCAGCTCTTCTGTCATCATAAATCCTTGGCAATACTAGATCCCCTCATGATTCCAAAAACTAAACCCTTTACCATAAAACACTTTTGTGGATATTTTTTCTTTTTTGAACTACACTCAATATCCTCCTGCAATATATAATTTCACGATTCCTCTGTCTTTACCTCTTTCAGTCACTGTTTTTCAAGTTGGAAGTAATATGCCTTGGAGTTATTAATAATCATATGGAACTTTTTCAAAGACTACTTGGGGTGTGAAGAATATATACCAAGGACATCTGTGTCATTCTCATACGTTCTTACCTAGGTGTTAACTGTCTTATCAGTCATAAAGAATTTCTAATTAGGACCATCAAGATACAGAGCCAATAACAAGAAATGACAGGGAACTACTGGCATATCAGTTTTATCTCAGAGAGACTCAGAAAAATCTAGAATTTGAGATGACTTTTCTTGCAAACTATGACTAATTTTGCAAATAAGAAAACCCCTGCAACATGTAGTCCCATATGCCTGTCCTATATTAAAGTCAAGAATATAAACTGGCCTGATTTGCTGGTAAGAACCTAATTAGCATGGCTGCAGGGTAAGCAGTCCCTCCAACATAATAATTTATTAGCTAGAGTTCCCTGGGCCTTGGCCAATGCAGATTCCTGCCAAGAAGATCTGAAGAAGAAAGAGACCTAACCCACAAGATTTTCTGACTCTTAGAACAATGGGTTTTGACAGGGAACCTTTCCTCATCATGTTCCCTGTAAGTTGATAGGAGAGGAGAAAACAGATTTGATACCAGCTGGGCCATGGTGGCTACTTTAATTTCTATTAATAAGCAGCTCTTTGGAGACCACAAGGTAAGTCACTGTCCAGAGCTCCTGCATTATACTGTCCCTTTATCAAAGAGAAAAGCAGCATCAGCTTTGGATTGGCTCACTAAATGTATTGGCTCACTTATTTTAACTGGACAGATACTGGAAAATATGTTGGCATCTTTGACTCAGAGTTTTGTTATCTGTCTTCATCATATCTCCCACTGCAGCTCGTAAGAGAAGATGAAGAGTTCTTGGGTTAATCTACCTAAAAAATACTTTTCTATTCATTTCTCTCCTCTGGATGGCCTCCCAAAATGATGCCTAAACTAATGTAATTTATATAAAGGTTTGAAAAGATTTAGGCTTCATCAGCTTATTTTGTATCCTCTTCCTGGTGTTTCTGTCTGAGATGGAAGATCTGATCTTCGGTCTTAATCTGACTCATCCTATGTGGCCCTTTTATATTTTCTGATTTGTGTGGCTTTAGTATATCTGTTGTTCCTACCAACCAGAAGTTAGAGAAATCTTTTAGACTTAAGGAGGCTTTCTCCTCCTCCCAGTCACATACTTCTCCCAACACCTTCATTCAGAGAGGCAGAAAGCAGCCTGAACATAAGTGGTACTTGTACTTGACTGAACAGTTGACATAACTGAATGTTTTCATTTTGTTCTTTACACATTTCTTTTGTAAAACTAAAGAGGAAAAATTAAAGCAACAAAGGAACTTTGCTTTCATGTAGGAATGCAAATGTTTTCTCTTTTTGCATGCCAACTAGCCTGCTTCCCTTGGCATTTTCTGTCTCCGCCCATTTTCAGGGTAGAAAATACTGAGTCATTACTGACAAAACAAGCAGGAAAATTAACTATATTTTTACCACCTATCAACTTCCTACATGAGGTGACTGTATCTAAACTGATTTAATGGGGTTGTCACCCAACACTCCACTAATGTTGCATGTGAGATAGTTTTGACACCTTATTCCTCTTTTAAGACCGTGCTTGGGATGAGAATATCTGATCACCAAGGGCAGTAACTTGAGTGATTTTGTACCCAGGCCTGCTTTGCTTTCCCCTTCCTCACTTATTGTTTTTTGCCCCACTTTCCTAGAAGACAGTCATAGAATCATAGAATTTTTTGGATTTAAGGAGAGTTTTATCTCTCATTTAGATCAACTCATCTGCAATGAGAAGGGACATGTTCAACTACAACAGGGTGTTCAGAGCTTCAGCCAACCTGACCTTGAATGTTTTCAGGGACAGGACATCTACAACTTCTCTGGGCAACCCATGCCACCTTCACTGTAAAAAAGTTTCTTCCTTACGTCTTATCTAAATCTAATCTCAGTTTAAAACCATTACCCCTCGTCCTGTTGCTTGAGGCCCAATTAAAAAGTCTGTCCTCATTTTTCTTACAAGCTCCTTTTACACATTGAAAGGTTGCAGTAAGGTCTCCCCTAAGCCTTTGTCTTCTCCAGGATGAACAACACCATTTCTCTCAGGCTGTCTTCAAAGAAGAGGTGCCCCAGCCCTCTGAGCATTTCTGTGGCTCTCCTCTGGACCTGCTCCAACAAGTCCATGTCTTTCCTGTGCAGAGAGCCCCAGAGACGAATGCAGAACTCCAGATGGGGTGAGGTCAAGACACTCTCCAGCTGAAGTGCATGCTCTGAAATGATCAATCTCTGATGAATATGGGATCTGCAGAAAGGATATATATAATTTTTGCAAGAGTGACATAGGATTCAGTTCTTTTGGTATAATTCAGAATTCAGCTAATTTCTGGGTCTATCTGGGACAATGTTGGTTTGGGAGTACACCTGTTCTGAACACAGCTTGTTACAGACGGTGCTGGATCCTGTGAGCTCCTGACAGCTAAAAGGCTAATCTTTTCAAAGTGGAAGTAACAATTCTGTCTCATACAGAACATTGGACTTGTAATACAAAAGACCTGACAAATATAGAAAGGATTTTGTTCACGTGTTTGAAGAAACTGACATTTTTACAATCTGGCCTGGAATCGTCTTCTAGGATAACATTGAAGGGATCAAAGTAAACACGTGTAGGAACCTAATAAAACCAAATGTCCCAAAAGACAGGTCAATTAACTTTCTACTTCACAGTTTGACTATAAATCTGATTCCCATTCAATAATTTTGTGCAAAGAAGGATGGAGTGAATTTCTGTAGCCTAAAATGAATGCTGCCAGGACACTGCAGTGATAGTTTAAGGGAAGGGAGAATCAGACAGAGCTTCCAAGAGTCCAAAATTATGTGGCAAAGAGGAAATAACTAGGGAGTTAGTAAGAAACTTTTTTATGGACAGATTAGTTGAGAGAAAAATACAAGTGAGTTCTTGTAAAGAGAGCTGCAAACAAATCAGAAGTCCCCGTGCCCCCTCCTTTCAACTACTTACTATGGTCAAGGTGTCTTCTCAATAACTAGTTAGTGTAATTAGATCAGGATATCTGGATTTGTTTTGTATTTATGTTTCAAACTCAAAGTTCACTCAGGGACTGAAAAAGGTGGCCTGGGGGTATGCCCTTTTATTAATGTCTCTATAACAACCAAGAAACACTAACAGAAAAGGGAATCATCTAACTTGCCCTGTGGGACACGATCTTGAGACTGGGGGTTGTTCAGATCCTGCCCAAGCTGTCTGGCACAGATGCTGTAAAAACAACTGTCAGCTAATGGAGCATGCCCTCATGCTCAAGGAGAGAGCAAAATGCATTGTGCTGCATGTCCCAGTGGAACTGGGCTCTGGACAGTCAGAGACCCACAGCTGTGCTCAGTGTCCACCCAGTGTTAACATTCAATATCAATCTGTCATTTCCCTTGTCTTCCCTTAAAGCTGATTCATCTATTTAACAGCTGTCATTCCAAAATTATATTTTCTTGGGTATTCTCACTTAGAGAAAGAATAACATCTATCCTCCTTTTGAATAGGATCTTGGCTGCATCAAAGTTAATCACAATCAAATATTTTGTCTATATTATAGACAAAAGAACAATAACCTTGGAAAAAATGAACCAGCTTGACAACAGAAATTTCAAAAATACTTTCTCTAAGGAATTAGCCTGAAATCTACACCGTAGACATAGGGTTAAAATAAGAGATGAATGACATTAAACTTCCCTTGTTCCAGCTGCAAGAGTCTCGCAGTGTTTTACCTAGTGAGACAAGGAATTACTGGAACTGCTCCAGTTTAACAAGCAAAAGCATCATATGTGGAAATTTTCCTGACATTCCAGAATGACTCCCATGGAACCTCAAAGGTGAAATGATCTAACAGAAAAGTGGATTTGTTTTGAAAATGAACCCCCACATTTCACACTAAGAGGAGCTAGAAAATAGCACCCAAAACACCTTGCCTCCTCCTGCTCTGACAGAAAGTGGTTAATTGCTATATTTGGTGAGAAAATGTATTTAAAATCATAAAATTGAAGGTTTAATTATATTTGGTATGTGTTACTGGCAGAGCTTCATGAAATGATCAACAATTATCTTTCTCATCCATCAAGTGCTCAGGGATCACACAAGGACAGGGAGTAAGTATATGAAGTAAGCCGTGCCAAAAACATAAAAATGTGTTGTTTCTCTTGTAGCTTTCTTCATTTTTCCTCCACATTTTCCATGCACATCATTCAAATTAAAGTGGGTTTTTTCAGCATAGCTGCTTTCCCACTTATCTGGAAGTAATCAACCCCACAAAACCTTTTGAGCATCAAACTCACTACAGGACACAGTGGAGTCTCATTTTAAACCAAGAACAAATTAATGCATTCCAATTTAATTCCAGCAGTTGATTAACCCAAAATGAATCAAAAAATGCTGTTCATTGACATGCAAACCCATCTTTATTATATTGCTACTCATAAAACTTCATATGCAACAGCACACAACTCTGCCAAAACATTCAGACAACAAAAACCAGCTTAATTTCCGATATTTACACGTTTCTGAAAGACTGAGATATTTCATGCCTAAAACCAAACTTTAATTAGTGCTAAAATTACAATACAATGCATCCCATCAAAGTAGGCATGTTATTTATAGTTGCATATTTAACTCTTGGGTTGTCAGGTGCTCTGTACATTGGTATCACTAACATGATGTTTAGCTAAGAAATTCAGAGCTTAAAACACAGCTGGAGGGGGATGCACAATATGCCATGCTATGAATGCCACTGGAGAGATGTAACTCATGAATAGTGGCTTTATTAGTACTTACATGCTTATCTATTTATTTTTTGATTATTTCTCATCGAGGTACTCGGCTTATTTGTGAAGGATGAACAGTAGAAAGCTTGATGCTGCTAATAGATGTGGATGCACTTAATGGGAAAGTACATTACTTCAGGGAAGGGCTGAGATTTCTGTGGGATTCTACAAAAGGTTAAGCTTTTGACACTTATATAAAAGTCTCGGAAGAGCAGTTGCTTGGTTTTTTTATTATGAGGGGATATTTGGAATGGTAGCTTGAGGCCTGGAGTGTTCTAAATTCATCATGTGACACACAAAATTTTAGTAACCCACAGGGGATCACAGCTTGTACACCAGTATTTGGTGTTCCAGCCTGACCACCACAACCCAAGCACAGCTCGTCCTGCTTTCACCATCCAAAACTGGAAATCAGAGAAGTGGGGCAGCTTAATGCAAATGTTCCCTACCACAGCACAATGCATGGTCCGACCAAGCACAGAAAGAGGCAGTGCTTACCAACCACTTGGGAATTTAGTTTTGTCCAGGTTTTATTGAGGACTCTTATCAAGCAGAGGGAGCAGGTAGCAGGGTGAAGGAATAAAGAGCTCCTTTAACCTCTGTGCTTGAAGTCTGTTTGCCCCCAATTACCACCTGTCAAAGCAATTCACCCAGGTGCTTGCATTTAGCTGGGATGAACAGGTACACAAAGACATGGCAAAACATGTTGCACTCAATGTGGAGGTGACACAGAGCCCTTTATCCACCACATAATAAGGGGCTTATAGCAGATATTTTGACCTGGGTGTTGAGTGGAGCCAACTTCCACTAGCCATGTCAGATATGCTATTAACACTGCTTAGGTTTAAGGATCTCAAGTTTATGCCAGTTAGTGCTGGTTAGATAATAATGATGGGAAGCTTTGAAAACAAATCTATATCTTCTGTTTTTAAGGACAGAACAATCCAGTGGCAACTCCACAAAGTAAAAATTAGAGGGTCTGAGTGCCCAAAGAGCTATTTTCAAAGGTCATATGCATTGTTAATAAATGCTTGAATAATGGTGAGGAAAAATACCTCTGGAATATCCAATAACTCAGATGAACAAACAAATATCAGTTTATAGACAACAGAAGCATGAGACATGATCCCAATATATAGGTTTCCTTTCAAAGCTGGATGTCTACTTGCAGATATCCACTAAAAGCCCACACATTAATTACAAAGGAAAAAAAAGATAAAAGTTCAATTCATTTAGTTCTTTTGTTCCAGGCATTTCATGGCGATCAGTCTGAAATTTTGAAAGAGGTCCACATTGAAGATAACCCTATAAACAGGGTAACTTGGGACTTAAAAAAAAAAAAAAAAGCTTAAAAAAAAGGTAAACTTTCCCCACATATGGTTCTAACAGATGTGGTTTTAAATTACCATTGGGACATAATAATGTTTTTTGAATAGACTGAATGTTAAATAGCTGGCTCTTCCTATGTGACAGACATTAGCGCTCGGTGGTTTGAGCAGAAAACTCCCCATTTGTGTCTTTAGTTGGCATGTACTTCATTTTCAACCCACGCCGGTCAGTGTGATTTAATACCTTGGCCTGAAGTCCCTCTCACCAGCAAGAAAAAGGACAAAATAGGATTAAAGACATGAAACAAAACAAACCCAGGCAACAGCAACCCCCCCAGCAGCCAATGCCAGCCTCCTGCATTGTTCCTTACACAACAACTCCCCCAGCCCTGCAGTGGGAGCTCACTGGAGATGACAGCCGAGGAAGAAAAACATTAAATAATTCAAAGCCACTAACATCAAGTCTGATGTAGGTATAAAAATAGTTACAAAACACCACTATGAATGTTTTCATTATAGGAATTTTGACTTACTTGGAAATATCAAGAAAACCTCAAACGTATGCCACTCCCAACCTCGCATGCTCAATTAGTCCGGCAGTGGAAATGACATCCATTTCCACACCAGCCTTCAATTTTCATGGCCATTTTTGTGCTTCTGCACTGGGGGAGCCAGCACTGTTCCACAGCAGGAGTGAAAAAGCCTGATCCAGGGACCATTAAAACCAACAGGAGGCTTTGAATTAACAATAATGATTCTTGGATCTGGCCCTGGTTTAAGTTAAAGCTATGTGGTACTTTGGGGATTGAAGCAAGATCGAATGTGATTGGCTTTTGTTATCTTCAAAAAAAATCTTTATTGCTGGGAGTGTCCACTTTCAAACACTCAGGCTGCCAAAGCAGTGCCCATTTAAAAAAAAGGCCTTAATGAAATTCCTTAATAAGGAAACACGAAGGCAAGGTGAGCTCCCACATAGTCTGGGTAATATTAACTCCAGGTGTTTTCATTTAAGCAGAGGGAAGGAGAGAGAAACAAACAGGAGTATTGACATATGAAGAATATGTGCCCCCACACATTAGATTGGGCAGCTTTGTTGGGGCTGAGTATCCTGATTTTATTGATTTATGTATTTCATGCACTGAAGAGATGTTACAGACTTTTTAGTCTTCCATGCTCTGAAATGGAGTGTGGGAAGGAAAAAAACAAAGGATAAAAAGAATCAAAGGATCTTCAGAGCACAACAGAGCACCAGCTGCAGGAATCCAGCTCTAATGATGAAAGAGTTGGTAGAGGTCTCTCTCTTCCTGGTGTTCCCTCATTTTCTCACCCCCTACAAGATCTACTTTTCTTCCCTAGTATCAGCTTCTGATATCCCCTTCTTCTCTGTTAGCATCTTCTCAACTAGATGCTCGCTGTGTCTGGTAATCTCTGGAGAAATCAGCCAAAATAAATAAATACATAAAATTCAAAAAAGCATTAATTATGCAGAAGGTATAAAAGAATACAAAACAAAGCGATGCAGGTGTACAATAACATTCCTCTCCAGAGCCTGTGATCAGCACTGTTCAGCACAGAAAACCACAAACAGATGACATTTTAAAGCATATGGGGGCTATGCAGGGCTGCATGCAGTGGTTTGTGGTACCTATACGAGTCATTTGTGCATCCCTCCAATCCCAAATAAGATTGTGAACAGCAGCAACAATAATAAGCAATAAAAGCTAAGCCCTAATGAAAGCCCTGTTCAGATAGACCAAAGTACTTGCCAGCAAACAGGGCTCTAAGTGACAGGCAGGTGGCTTTGTCTGCTCACACTTTATTGTGAGATAAAAACAAAACCAAGAGAGTAGGAAAAGTTTTCAAATCCTGAGTGTCTTTGCAGGGCATCATGAACACAAGAGGGATTTTAGGTACAGGGGAAACATGTCAGGCTGGGAGAAGATGATCATTAAGTTGTCCCTTGGTATCAGGATTCTGGTGCTCCAGCATGGAGAAAGCAAGGGCATAATTTTCTGCTTTGGGGAAGAGCAAACACTGGCTAGAAAGAAGTATGAGAAAAAAGACTCTGTTAGATGCTGATGATGAGAAGTAAAAACATTTGAACAACAGACAACTTCACAGTCAGATGTCACAAGACAGGCAGGCTGTTCTTACTTTATATAAAGAGAATTTTGTTGGTTATATTTTTGTTCAGATTATCCCCAGGACAAGAATAAAAGTCAAAATGAGAGCCTGTTTCATTGCTGGGCTTTCTGATTCTCTCATGAAGCCTCCAACCATTACACTACAACCTGCTTTCACAGTACTGGGTAACAAGCTGGGTGATAAAAACATCAGATGAAATTCAGTATCAATAAAAGCAAAGTAATGCATAAAGGGAAAAACAATTGTAACAATGCATACACAATGTGGGCTGTAAATTAACTGATGCCACACGGAAAGTTGGCTGAGTAATCTCCATGGGATGCCCTCTACAACTACTGGCTCTCTGCTCATGCCCATAAAATGCACAGGGAAAATTCTGAGACACATTAGGGAAAAAATAGACAATGAAAAGAGAAAAATCACAGAATAATTTGTATTAGAAAAGACTTGTAAGATCATTGAGCCTAGCCATTAACCCAGCACTGCCAAGCCACCGCTAAACCATGTCCCTAAGAATTGCACCCACACATTTATTGAATGCTTTCAGGCATGGTGATTCTACCACTCCCTCAGCAGCCTGTTCCAAGCCTGATCCTTTTTTCAGTGAAGAAATTTTTCCTAATATCCAATGTAAACTTCCTCTGGTGCCACTTGTGGTCTCCCCTCTTGTAACTTGAGAAGAGACTGAGCCCCACTGGGCTACACCCTCCTTCCAGGGAGTTGTAGAAAGCGATGAGGTCCCCTCAAGCTTCCTTTTCATCAGAATAAATATAATATGGGATAATGTTTTATAAGGTAAGATGCATTTCCGTCTTAATGCTGCATACATTTTGGGTCTACCCATGTCTAAAATATAGAGCAGAATTTACAAAGAGGAAAAGGAAAAGGCTGGAAAGATTATCAGGAACATGGAAAGATTTGCAGGATAGATAAAGTAAGGTGGAGAATTTCAGCTTGGAAAATAAAAACAAAACCAAGAGTAGAAGGAATTTATGCTGCTGTATAAACCACAAAGTAGGAGTCATCTAATGAAATTACCAAGTTGAGAGGTAAAAGCAGAAAACCAGGAAAGCTTATTTCCTCATTGCATGACTTGAAATTCTGAATTTTTTTCTTGTAGTAATCATAACTACATGCTGGGTTTAAAAACAATCTAGCCAATTGTTAGAGGACAACTGCTTCAAGGCCCCCTAGGCAGGATGGTTCAAAAGACTATCCTGAAAACAGAAGACTGCAACGAAAAAGTGCGCTTTGTATTTTAACATGAATAAAATTAGACTTCCTATCAGTACAATCAAACTGCTGTAAATAGTTGGCAAGCTAGAAAGAGGTCTTGGGTGATGGGACAAACTTAAACCCTAATCACCTCCACAAAGCTGTTTGTACTCCTCTTCTTTCTCTTTTCTCCTTGGGAAATGCTTCCAGCACATTGACTCAATGTAAGTCACTAAGTCATCAGAAATAAACCAAAACCCCAAGCAAAAGATGGAGCTTGGTTTGTCCTGGGTTGATAATTTAAATTGTAGCATCACAGAATCTCAGAATGGGTTGGCTTGGAAGGCACTTTAAAGGCTGTCTAGTCCCAGCTCTCTCTGCCATGTGCAGAGACACCTCCCAGCAGACCAGGTTGCTCAGAGCCCCATCCAGCCTGGCTTTGAACACTTCCAGGGATGGGGCATCCACAGCTTCTCTGGGCAACCTGTGCCAGTGCCTCACTATCGTCACAGAAAAGAGTTTTTTTCCTAATATCTAATCTAAATCTGCCCTCTCTTGTCTTCAACCATTACCCCTTGTCCTACCACTACATGCCCTTGTCAAAAAGGCATAAATCATCGGACATATTCCGAAGGAATTAAAGGACAGAAGCTTAGGAGGGAGGACATTGGGATGGGAGAAGAGCAGGACCCCTCTCTTTCTATGTCAATGGGTCCTGAATTTGGCTCTAATGTGAAACTGCAGCCTGAGAGTCATCTATGATGATGATAACAAAAGAGAAAAGCTGGTCACGTCAAAATGCAATTATCTGTTCTTTCAGATTTCTGGGTTTCAATTTGGGTTTTTTCCCCTTGTTTTTTTTTGGCTCTGGTTTGTGATAACAGTTGCTGTTACAATAGAATGTTGCTATACTAAATAAGAATTCTTCTGTCAGCAGGACACTGAACCCGAGGGTGAGATACGTGGGAATTTGTGGGATTGCTCTGTCAGTGCAAGATCTCCTGAGATTTCTTTGGAGTTAATCCCATCCTACAAATCCTGCAATGCTGTATCACTTTGATGTGACTTTGTGGGATTCTCATTACTTGAATTCACTTTGGTTTCCAGGAAGCTTGAGATTTCATCATCTGCTAACATATGCTGAAATGCATGTGTCAGTTCTATAATAAATTTAATAGAAAAAAGTATCTATAAAACACACAAATACAAAATTAGTTTGTAACACAATCTCAAGTTTTCTGTTTATTAGGGAAAGGCAAAGTTGGTAGTGCTGTCAATTAAGGGAAGAGTGAGGCAGCTTTAATAATAAAGCAGCATTCACAGTTTCTTATAACTATACTAAGCAAATTGTTTGGCCTGAAAATTTCCATGCCAGCTGTCTGCCTCAGGCTGAAGTTTTTCGGAAAATTTCAGTCAAAACAGTTCAGCAGATTCTGAGAACAAGGCTAAAGAAAAATATGTTGTTTTACCCACGTTAAAAAAAAGCAAAAAAAAAAAAGCAAAAAAAAAGCCTTTAGCTTTCTTTCTGAAACCTACTCTGGGATTTTTTGTTTTACTTTAGAGGAAGGACTTGAAATTAACCTGGGTGAGTACTGTTTTTCTTCTAAAGAATTTTTTGCACATTTTTATGAATTAAGCCAAGTTTAGACATCTCTGATAAAAAAACTGTCGCTACATGCTCCTGGGTGCATTTGTACATATTTGCCAGCTTCCATCACTTACATTTCTACCTGCGTATGACTAAACAAGATGTTCTATGCTATGGGAACTGCCAGGTCTGCATCCAAGTGTCAGAACTGCAATCAGAGGTGCTCTCTAGTTCTTGGCATGATCTCAAGCTGGTAGGAGGAGCTGAATGAAGTTGGGATGAGGGACTTGGAGAGCAGGGGTTAGTGGGGTGAAGATGGGATTATAGAAAGGATGGATGAGGCAGGGCATGAAGAGAGGACCAAACTGAGTGGGTTGGACTGAGGGATCTGTTTAGGGGAGCAGAGTGCTCTGTTAAACTGAGCCATTGATACACACGCAGAGACCAAATTGAGGCAATGTCACAAAGCTACTAGCTCTTGGATGACTCAATAAAACCAAAAGAAATCAACAAAAACTAGACTAATACACCAATAATATGATTTAAAAGTATATATTGGAGACCTATAATTTAAGTTAAAAGCACAATGAAAGTTGCCTAAATCAAATGTCTGAATAATGAAACTGCCATAATTCACAAGACAGAGTTTCACCCAGGCCAGCCTGGAGATGAAGCAATGAAAATGAGGAGTAGAAGAGGAGGTTTACAATCTCCATCTTACCCGTTGCAGAGCTGGGAGGTTTGTAGTGACTAAGCAGAGGATTGTGGAATGAGGTCAAATGTGTTTCAGATTAAGGTAGCCAAATGATGCCCCAAGACTGTGGGCAAGTCCCTCCAACATTTCATAATTGTGTCAGAGACTGTTGCAGCGTATGGATGATCATTTTGACAGCTCAGAGTCTGATCTGCTGAAGTGTCAAACATCGGCAGCAACAATTAAAGGCTGTGTGAACTTCGCATTGTTTTAGCACCACCGTAAGGAAACACCATAAGTTATCCCTGATCACAGGGCCTCTGTCCGCAGGAACACATTGGCCAGTTGTCCCTTGAGATGGTTCTCTGCTTTCTAGAACGAAAACATGTGCCTAAAAGCTGATCACACCTTAAACCCGGCTGCACAAAGGGTAATTTTCTCGAAATAGAAGCATTTGCTTGTTCCGGGCTGACAGGATCTGTGCTGCCCACAGCCCAACCACCTAATGCTGTTTGTATCAACAGGCAGAAAGCAAATTCCAGTGCCACTCATGCTCTGTCAGTTTTTCCAACCACTCTAGCAGTCACATCTAAAAGCTTTTTAGCCAACCAAACTCTCCTTTCCTATTCTTTGTTTTACAGAGGTAAGGATGAAATAGATTTCAGCATCCAAAGACACAAAGGCAGCTCAAAAGGAATTAGCAGAATATTGAAAACTGTCCATTATGAAATTTGGAGATTCAGTTCATTTGTGAGACTGACCCATTTAAGTCCAGGTGACCCAGTAGAAGAGATGGATTGCAGGCCTCAAGAACTTTGCTCTTATGTGAACAAACAGTACTTGAAGATGCTCCTGCCCAGGAAATGAATCCCGGCATCTCTTATACTCCACACAGCATGATGTCTTAGAATCATAGAATATCCTGAGTTGGAAGGGATCAATAAGGTTCATTGGGTCCAACTCCTGATATAGAAGACCAAGACTGATTTTATGAGTAGACCCGATATTCCCCAGACAGAACAGGCTCAGACTAGATGTTTTAAAATATTAGGATTTACAGTACACATATTGGAGTTTGAGAGAGTGGCAACAAACCTTATGAGCCCTTATTGCATACATGATGCAGGGCTGGACTAAAACAGAAAAATAAGATTTAATCTTCTAACTTTTGACTGTATAACTAATCAATCTCCAGAGTTCTTTGAAGGCTCAGTGTGTGCAAACACGTGTGCAGGCAATTGATATAGCTTCTACTCAGTGTTTAAAGAGAAAACTGCACTGAATAATCACCTGAAACCTAAATCAATGGGCAGCGAGACATCTCCTGCTTTCATGTTGTGCTGTTGCTGCCGGGGTAGCGCATCTACCACCGGTGCCTTAAGAGTGATTATGGCAGTGGAGCAGCATTCTGGACTGCAGTGGTTATCCTAGACTGTAGCAAATATCACTTCACTAAAACATGTGGAAATATCTGTGAAATCTCACTGAGGCATCCCCATTCAAGTGAACTGATAAATGCAGTTCAGTGAGCTCCTTCACTTAAATCAACCAACAGCAACTCCTCTCTCCATCTTCCTTCTTCCCTCCACTTAAAAAGAGGACAAAGCTACGTCATATCCTGGAAAGCAACTCTTACTTGGAGAAGGAAACTTACCTGTTAGCCCTAATTTGTTTTATAATGCACTTTTTTTCTTCTTGATGCCAACACACTTGAAGAACAAAGAAATCTGCACCTGCTTTCATGGACATCTTCACATTCAAAAGATCTCCTCTGCTGATACCTAGCAGGACAGCATTTGATGAAGTTTGAATCTCCCTACAGCACAAACAGCTTTGTTCCAAGCAATTTTGTAAAAAGGCAAAAAGATTTTTGTGAGTGAGGCTCAAACTTTCCAAAATTTGAATTTCCTGTGTTTGTCACTGCACACAGACGAGGAAACGTGCCCCCCTACTTTGCATTTCAACTCTGCCTTCACAGATGCTCCAGGGAGAGTAGAACAGCTGGCAAAAAAAATTTATATATTTCTAACAAAATTATCTAACAAATGAAGGAAGGGTGAAACAGCACAGAAGAATGAAAATTGTACATTTATTCCTGACTACTCTATGTCCTATAGCCACGCTACAGCACCGCTCCTTACGTTATGCTGACATACTTAAGATATAAATTTCTCCATGACTATTTTTCCTTTTAATCTAGAGAAAAGAGGAAATACACATTTATACTTATGCTTTAAAAAATGTTACCTTATAGGACTTTTTTCTCTGAAACACATCAGTCAAGGATCCATGGATACCCAACTCACTGGCAAGTGGCGCGAGTCACTCTGTCAAAGTACCCAGCAACGCCAATTTGTCAGTTCAAAGCAGAAACAGTATTTTAGCTTTTAGTTACAATAAGCTATGCTGATAGACCTTGTAACAGGGCAGGTAACAGCCAGTCTTTAAATGTGAATTGACATTGATTTACAGAGTTTCATTTCTTTGAATCAAATCTGAGAGAGAGAGAGAGTTTCAAGCTACTTCATCTCTTGAAATTGCAGCTACACATTTCTAAAACACTGAAGAGTTTGCTTTAAAAAAGAAAAAAAAAAATCTCAACTGCCTACAGAGGTAACATAAAAGGGAAAAGTGATGTTAAAGATATCAAACTAGTAAGTTTTTGTTTATTCATCTTTTTTTAATTCTGCTTTTCCCCTCTATACATTTTTAAAACCATCTTGATTTGAAATCCTAATAATAAATATGCCACACAACATTCCTCCTGTCAATTCTCTCTTTTCATGGTATTACTGCAATATTTGTAACTTTTGATCTGGAAACATCAAGTTACATAAGATCATAGTTCTGCTTCTTGCAAAGATATGATTCTGTCAGAAAATGAACCATTGAAGCGGGAACTCAACAGAACTGGAAATGACTTTCCCAGGGAAAAGGTAGTTCTGCTTAAGCATCTCAGCTATTTTAAAGTGCAAGAACTCAATGTTTTATTCTCCTGAGCAGAGAAATGGCAAACTACCAGGTTAAAAATAATCAGAGTAGGCTCCTAATTAGAATCGTGTACATGTTGTAGACAGAATGAAATAACATTTCGTTATTATGCACTCCAGGAAACCGATAAAATAAAATAAAATAAAATAAAGAATTCACTTTTTAAAACAAAAATAATGATTTCCCTTGCCAGCATACTATCTGCTCACCAAAACAAAAGGAAAGCATCTATTTTAAATGAGCCAAGGAAAATAGTGAAGCTACATGGACTTAAAATTGCAGAGTTGTCTCAGCCCAAATCTCACTCCTTCCCCAGACCTACTGAAATTAGAGAGATGTCTCTCTTTTTCAACCCATGTAGTAAATTAAAGTGAGGGGAGGGGGGACTATCTCTCCCCCACCAACCAAAACCAGATGAACAGCTTTATCCTCATCTCTCCACAATTTTTCCCTATCCTTTAAAATTAGAAAAGGCAAATTCTCCCCAGAAAAGCCTTTCTAAACCAGGAGCCCTTGATAATAAGAAAAGGAAACTACAAAGTTAACTTCTGCATCTCCTTTTACCTTTTACCCCTTTCCTTGCCAAAGAACAACCCCAGAAACTTTTTCCATATTAATGACCCTCTTTCTTCATCAAATCATGACATTTCTTCTCCAGGTCACATACATAAATAACAGATGAGTAGAAAATCTCCCCTTGTGAAGATGTGTACGTATTCACACACGTACGGATGGGAAAGGAGGGTGAGGCACAGAGGCAGAGTCCCTGTAAAGATATAGTGCATCTTAGTGCAGGGGCAGTCATTCCCAATCTCGGAGATTCTTTTTTGAGGGGGGAAAAGGGGGAAAAAGTGAAACAGGTTGTCTGCAAAGGCAGCTCCCTTCCTCGCCTGCCCCAGTTGTGTGTGCAGACCCCCTTCCCAGGATGGTGGGTACAGAGCAGAGGTCCTGCTCTCAAGGGAAGAGCAGCACAGGTTACATTTTCAGGTGCCTGGGAAATGCCCGGCCACACGCCGTGACCTCACGGTCCCCTCCCTGTCCCCAGACCCGCCGCAAACTAGCACAGAGCCTAATTTTCCAAAACCGTGCACTGACTTGGGGATTGCATTCTCAAGGGGTCATGGCAGCAAAGAATTCTCCGGGCCACAAACCAACCCACTCCAGCAAGGAACTGATCCAGCAGCGTGGCAGAGGCCGGGAATTTTACAAGGATAGGGCAGCTCTTGATGGCCACAAGCGAGCAAATTCCTACAGCCCCGTAACAAGGCAGAGCCGAGCGAGCTGCTCTGAAGTCTTGCCTCGCTGCAAAACAGTGCAAGAGACGTGTTTTTTATGCTCCCTTTATGCTCCCCCTCCACCGCACTAAATATATATATATACATACACACACATACTCCTTGTTTTTTCCACCCAAGCCTATAAAAGTGCTACAGGCAGAGGCACTAAGTGGGAGGCGCCTGGCTCTGGAGAGGCCAATGAAATAAATTAAATACAAATCACTGGCTCAGCCCCAGGCTCCCCCAGCTACCAGGGGAGAGGTTGGGGTTCCCGATGGCCAATCCCCAGCTCCTGCCAGAGCCACAGTGCGGGTGGCATACGCGGACTGCTGGCATGGTATAGGTGAATATACGCTAAGCCTTGGGTGTTGCAGGCACATATGGTGCACATGTTGGGAGCAGAGCACTTTCCATAGGAGGGGAGGGGCTACTTTACTAGTAGGCAATTTTATTAGGGTCAGCGAAGCTGAAAGAAATGGGATTGGGATAGGCTGGGAGCTGCCAAGTTCCCTTGCCCAGCTCCGGCGCCCCCGAGCAGGGAGAAGCACACTAACAACTAGCCAGGCTACAGCAGAAGTTTACCTATGAAAAGCACACAGACAACTTCCAACTTCAAAGATTTGTTCTCATTTTTTCCTTTTGTGGCCCTCCCTTCACCTGAGACTTTTCTCAAGAAAAAAAAAGAAAAGAAAAAAAGCTGTAAATTCAGGGTGAGGCTTCACTGCAAAAAGTTAAGGAGAAAGATAGGGTTGAGGTGGAGAGAGTAATTTTTAGTTAAATTCAGAAGTTTGGTGTTTTGCCTTATTTATTTATTATTTTTAAATCATAAGAAATTGAAGTTTCCTGGAAAAACCATGAGCAAATGCATTTAAGATGCAGAAAGGTCTTCCCTGTCTATTCAATAAGGATTTAGTAATTTCTGTTTTGGCTGAATGAAAAATGTATTTCAGACTATATATCCCATAAAACAAGGCAGTAGCATAAAAATGGGGGTTTTTTTTGGTTTTTTTGGGAGTTTGTTTGGGTTTTTTTTTGTTTTTAAATCATGTGCTTACATGGTTGTAACTACCGTGAATTTCTAAGTGTGGTCATGATAAGAAAGTAAATAAATCCTGCCTTGTAAATACTTTTAGAGTTTGGGAGGGCTAATTATTGTTTTTTAAAGATTTTGAAATTTCTTAACTACCACTTGTTTTGAAGTAAAATATCCCAGATATTTTACACTATATTTTCAATCAAAACAAATCCCAGGAAATAAATGCCCTTTGGTAGCAGCCTGGTTTCAGGTTCAACAGCCCAAATTTGTATTTGAGAATGCAAATTGCTGAGAATACGAGCAGGAGTCTGAACCACTGCAATTCTTCCAGGCACTCCAGCATCTTTTCTCCAATACCACACTGTTCGGGCGATCTTTTAATCCTGGTAGGGCACGGCTGGAAGCAGGGCTTTAACATTTAATGCCTAAGAAACAGACTTGTCATTCAACTTGCAGTCAAGCGCAATTCTTTTTCTTTTTTTTTTCCTTTTTGTTGGAGGCAAACCCACCTTTCCTTGGAAAATGGGAGACCCCATTCTCACCCCCGATTCTAGCACGGATCAAAATGTAAACATACACACACACTCCCACTACGCACCACCCTGCAGCAGGACATGAGTAAGGGGGGTTCAGACGGAGCCAAAGGAGCCTTGTGAGCTGAGAAATACCAAGACACTTCTTTCTTATTCTATTTTTTTCTGCCTCCTCTCCTCCCTGCTTTTACTATTACATAAATAACACCGATTGATCGTAAAGCTGCATCCTTGCTCCAGTGCCTCCCAATCTGCACTGCTGCCTTCCCCCAGCACAGCCGCACCGCTCGGGGGGTGCAGAGGGAAGGGTCGAGGAGGGGGAAGGCTAGATGGGAGAATCCACTCTAAACATACCCTGAAGCAAGGTTTTGGCAGTCTGGGGGTGCCTGATCCCCCCCGCCCCAGCCCGGAGCTTCCCGCAGCATCTTTGCCTCCCTCCGAATTGCTGCAAACTGTGCGAGGGGAGGGCAGGGAGCTGGGCAGGAGGGAAGGATGGATGCTTTTTCGGGAAAGCCAGGGATTCCAGGGATTCAGGGAGCTTCTCCCCAGCCCCAGCCTGTGTGCCTGGCTGTTTGGTGGGAAGAGGGAAGGGGGAAGGGAAAATTCAAGAGTGTCTATGGCATAAATACACTTTTCAGAGGAAAACGCGAAGCTTACCATGTCTGCAGCTTCCTCCCACCGAAATGCCACTTCTGTGTCCAGCGATCCCAAAGTGGAAACTACAGGCAGGCACCGGAGCTCATCTCCGCAGGCAGCCCAAAGATACACCGCTGCCACCCCCAAAAATCAAAATCAAAATAAATTAAAAAAAAAAAAAAAAAAGAAAAACGACTGGTCCAGCTTCTTTCCTGACAGGAATCGTCCTGGTAGGACTGCCCAAAATAAGCAGCTGCAATCCAAAGGCTTTATTTAAAGCTTCCCCCCTCCTCCTCCCTCTCTCCGTGCCTCGCTCGCTCTCTCCCTCTCGCTGTTACACACAGAGAGAAAGAGAGACACACACAGGTTACATGAATGGGAGGCAGGAGCCGGCGCTCCCGGCTGGAATGACAGGCGCACATGCGGCTGGCGGCTGCCCACCCCAGCGGCGTGGGAACAGCTCGGACACGGCCTGCGGATGCGTGGAGAGGGGCACGGGGTGGGAACAGCCATGGGGTGGCATGGGCATGGACATGGCAGAGGCATGGGGCCGGGGAGGACATGGACACTGGCACGGTTTGGACGTGGGGCTGAGGAAAATATACAGTGTGTAGGCATGGCCACAGTCACAGAATAGACATGGGCCAGGGATGTACATGGACACGGGCATGGCATGGGCATGGGGAGGACATAGACATTGGCATGAGATGGGAATAGGCACAGGCACGGGCATGATGCAGTCGTGGCATCGGCATGGATCAAGGGAGGACACAGACATAGGCATGGCACGGGCACTGGGAGAAGGGCACGGGCATGGCCTGAGCCTGAAGGGGATTTGGGCGTGCACGTTGGCATGCATGGCATGGAGAGGGGATGGACAGGGCTATGGGGAGGGGATGGACATGGCGTGGGCATGGACAGATACACGGGCATGGTGACAAGATGGATCAAGTGGGGACATTAGAATGAGAAGATAATAGGGACACAAGAGGATGTGCTTGGGTTCGATAGGAATGGGTTGGTCTTGGGCATGAAGGATGGGTTGGAATGGCATTGGCTTTAGAATGGGCTGGCGATCAGGACGGAGGCAAGAAGAAAGTGGAGATCTGCCTCAGGTGATGCCTTCATTCCCTGGATGTGGTGAACCTCCCTCTCTTCTTGGGGTCAGGTGGGCTCCAATTTCAGCATACAACGTGAGGAGCAAGAAACCTCTGTTCCTCTGTGCCTCAGTTAGCGAGCTTTGTTTCTTTAGGCATAATGTCTTGCTTTTGGGGTCAGGGAGCATCATCCACAATGGTGTCAGGAGATGGCATCACTATCATTATCAGTTACTATGAGTATTTTTTAACTTTTTTTTTTTTTTACGGAATCTGTGCTGTTTGATAATTAAAATCAAATTCTCAGAAAGAAAGCCTGCAAGATTTAAGGCTAGTTCTTCTTGAGGAGGAAAATCAATGCCGCCAGTTTTTGCCTTTTATTTATTGGGGGGTGGGGGGATTGTTTTAGTTTTATCTGTTTTTAAATTTTTTTAACAGTAGTGACAAGAAATTAGGGCTATTTAATGCTATTATTCAACATGCTCTGAAGAAAGAAAGGGTTATAGTGTTGCTAAGTGTCAGGCCCTGCTACTGCTTCACTGTCTGACCTTGGGCATGTCCTCAATAACTTATTCCTGCCAGGATATATCACCCATTGCCATTTACACTCAGCCTATCATTTTCTCATTCACCAAATAATCACATTTTTCTCTTTCAAGTCCCTCCTCCAAATTTACTCTCACAAAACTTTTCAGACACAGTCTCTATAGGGCTTGTGTTGACAGCACAAATCTTGGAGTGACACTGGATTCAGCCCTAAAACCGCGTTGTAAGAGGAGTGCTGAACATAATGGACTGCAGTACTTCATGCAGTGCTTTGAGCTACATGGGAATCATCCTCTTCATGGTGTACTTTTAAATCAGCCAGGTGTGAGTCTGCTGTGGTCTGCCTTTTTCTCCTGTCCTAAAATTTCTAGCTTTTGTGGAAAGCAAGAGGTAAGATATGTGTTTTATTCCAAATTCAGAAATCACAGTAAAAAGGCGCCCAGCAAATTGGAACATCATCCTGAAACTGCAGAGTCCTCGACATAAAGGTCTGCTTTGCAAAACAGCTGCTGCTGTTCACTGTTTTTTTCAGACATACATATTAAAAATGAAATATATTTGCATTGGCCTTATTACCTCTGGAATATATTCCACATCAGGAATCTAGACTCTAGACAAAGGTAATTTAGGTCTCCTTAAGGAAAAAGTTTAACTGAGAAATATATATATTGTTAGGAATAGACCTCATCCAAATTCAATGGTAATTGTATAAGCCTTTCAAAAATCATACAGTATGCAAGCTTCCAAAATTTCGGAACAAGAAACATTTCCATTTAAATGCCAAGAAGCAATTTTTCCTCTCTTGTTCAATACTAAATCAGTCACATGAGCAGTTTGCATTTGATTTTAGAAAGGAAATGGAACATCTTCTCTTCCAATTACATATAACTTTTGCTTTTTCTTGTTTTTAGTGCTCTTACAGTTTGAGTTACTTTCCTGCAGTTTTGAAACACTAAGTTGATACATCCATTCACCCCAGACATTTATGCTGTTTTTTTTTAAACTCAAGTGACATTATTAAGAGAAAATCAGTAAACACAAGTGGGGAGTAGAATGCTGTTTATTTGAATTCTGTCTGGTAAATTCAAGTTTAACAGGTCAGCACTGTTTGTGTAATTGGCCTTTCTCTGTTAACAGAACTAGACAATAATGCTCCTGGAAAAAAAAAAGAACAATAGTAATTTAATCGGAAAAAGCGACTTTGCTTAGGAAAATCCCTCTCCTGCTTCAATTCACAGTGAATTACTGTGGTCACAGAAGTGTGCTGCATACCAATTTGGAGCACATTTTATGAAGATGTACATTCACAGTATCAGTTCACCAGCCTGCCACGTTGTGCCTGTATCCTGTACCCCAGCAACTTTGCACTTTGCCCCTTGAGAACAGTGGCTGTTGAGTCAAGTTCTCCTCCGTGCAGGGTTTGCAAAGACTTTGTAAAGAAGCCACATCCGTGGGACATGAAGGTGAATGACAAGGCTAATGCACAAGCCTGTTAGACCTTGTGTGCTGGAGAGCAAGGACAGCCAGTCCTGGAGCTGCCGTTCCAATTAGCACTTAGTGCTCCTAATGCCGGCTTGTGTTTCCATGTTGGCATTCACTCCAACTAAACAAGGAAAACACCTTTTGTAAAGTCCCCATCAAGCAAAAAAAGTAGCAACATCTGGTGGTCAAAGGCTTCTTGCTGGCCCAGTTCAGCAGCAGTTGGTTTGGTGAGCCCTTTGCCTTAGCGAAGAGATCTCCTAAGGGGCTGCACTGCTTGATAGCCATTACTAAAAATTTTAATTTTTTTTCCTACATCCAGAAGAATAATCCAGAGGGAAAACCCATATATTTTAATCAATGGAAGTGAAACCATTTGCCTTTCAGAGACTATAAAATACACACTCCAGGGTTCACTGCTCTTTTCTACTCCTCCAGAACATTCTTGAGGGGAAATCACTCTTTTCTTGATGAATGTACAATTCAAATGTGGAAATATGCCATTCTTCATGCTTTCTCCATAGGGTGCAAAATGATTTCTGTAATTAAACCCTTTTTGCCAACATTTCCTGATGAGAATTTTTTTTTTTTTATTTTTTTTTTAATACAAGGGGAAAAGCCATGCACAAAAGGGTTTGCAAAACCAGGTTTGGAGTATTTGACCTTTAAGCCTCTATTTGAATTAGCTATTTTATTTAAAAGGTGCATGAGGATGAGGATGAGGGTGAGGGTGAGGATGAGGATGAGGATGAGGAACATGAGTAAGGGTTGGGCTGCAGCTTAAGTTTCCAATCAGGCACTGCTGAAAGAAATGGCTGCAGGAGAAAGAAAGATACGAGCACCACTACTAATATTTTTGTAGTTATTAGGGATGACATTAGCACTGAGAACACACAGCCCAGTGCTCAACACACTTTGGCAGCCCCAAGTGTGTAACCAGGGTCTGTGTGGGGATCATGCTGAAATGTGTGCTACAGCATCAGTGCTGCACTGGTTCCCATGGTAGCTAGATCAAAGAAATCCAGCTTCTCTGATACATATCAAGCTGTGAGGGGCAGTGTAGTCAAAATTGGAGTCAATTAAGAAAAGCACCTGTGTGAGCTTTTGTAGGACTTGGACCGAAAGTCCGCAACAGATTGCTTGCCACCACAGCATGGGTCATGTAATATATAGAGATCAGGAAATGGGACAGAGCTTTTAGCCACCTACACAGTTAAGGGGTGAAACCCATTCCTGTGTCATAGATGGCAGGGCTGCACCACAACTGGATGCAGAGCTGAATACTGAAGTTCCCACTTTGAGTTATATCTCTCTGACAAAGCTCTTGAACAAGATGGTGGAGCAGACATCACTGATACTCTCTAGCAAAAACAGGATTTTCCTCCTCTTTGTCCTCACTCCATGAATTTCTGCAGCTCAAATCTGTCTGCATTAGCTAGAGAGATGTCTCCACTACTGGTATCATGAGATTGGGTCCAGATTGGGGATGGAGAAATGTTATCACATATTGAATCACAGAATTATTAAGATTGGGAAAGACCAACTGTTGACCCAGCACTGTCAAGTCCTCCAGTAAATCATGTCCTCAAGTGCCACATACACAGGTCTTTTGAACACTTCTCAGGATGGTGATTCCCCCAATCCACAGACAGCCTGTTTCCATATCTGATCACTCTTCAGTGAAGAAATTTTTCCTAATATCTAGTCTAAACCTCCCCTGGCACAGCTTGAGGACCTTTCCTCTTGTCCCGAACTCTTTCCTTTTGTAAGGGTGTTTCCTCTTATTAGCAGATTTTTAACTGGCTGCTAAAGGCTGGAGAGGGTCATTCTATACTGACTGTGCCTTTTGTAGCATCTCAGTGGATCTTAAGTCTCGACAAGAACAGAATTGAGCATCTGCCCACGGTGCTGGGTCTTATACCCTTCCTTTCCTTCCGTGCAGCACCAATGTCTGTTGTCATACCTGAAAACAAGCCGAGGCATATGACGGAGCTGAGAGTCTGCTCTGACTGCTTACTCAGGAAAAGTTCCCATCAAGTGAATTGGCCATTTGCCTGAGTGAATGTTGCAGGATTCGGCCCATATGCTTCTCAGCTCTTATATTTGCATAGTGCAGAATATGCTTACAGTACAGTGCCAATAAAACAAAACTATATACAGTTAAGCACAGAAAAAGCAAGAGCACAGTTAATACCATTTACAAACAGCAGCTGAGCTCTGCAGCTGACATTCAGGCTTATAGACCATGCCCTGATGTGGATAATATGCACAAGACAATTATTTATAGGCAGTTAGACAGAAGGTCCTGTAAGCATATAGGTCTCTGTTCTCCTTTCCCTAAGCCTATTATTATGTTCTTTTCCCCTGTGCATATTTTAACTCTGTAAATATTTCCTTTTTTTCTTTTCTTTTTAAACTAAAGAAAAAATTTCAGGAGGTGACTTCCGTGGAAGACAATTGTTCTTGAAGTAAGTGTTTTGGGATTGTGTAAACATACTGTATATAACATATGAAGTGAACTTCAAATGAGATGCTGGTTCATTCAGTCTACTGAAGTAGAATGAGGTCTCTCTTACCACCAGAAATTCCAGTGATGTCTTAGGAAGAAGAAAGATCTTCATCAGGGAGGTATAGATCATGTTAAGAATGGTATAAATTGCTCAGAGGATCAAATTGCATCTTTTCAAAGACATATTTTCCCCTCTAAAAATCTAAAGCATGGGTTTTTTAAACCCAGGGATAGGATAGAATATTTCTCAATTCACAGCACATGATGAAACAGCCATGAACAACTGTAATATAATATATCTTCAATACAATTGACCATAAGTATATTAGAAGGACCTCCAAAAAATAATTACCCTATTACCACACTGTGACTTCGCATCCAATTTTGTTCACCTCACTGTACAAAACAGATGGAATAGATGGCTTTTATATTTTTAATAATAATGGAATGTTCAGGATTTGATATAGAAACCTGGCTACCAAGGTAATAGGTAGATATAAGAACCTATTTAGAATAGCTGTGTGAATAGGAATCGCTGTTAAATTACAATGAAATACTGGATCATATCAAACAATACCAAATAAAACTTTGAAGGCCAATCTGTAACCATTTTCAAGACATAACCTCATCACGAAGAAGACTTTTTTCCTGATAAAATCATCTGGTTTAGACGCATGTGTGGTATTTCTTAATTCTCCAGTAAGGCCATGTATTTAGACCAACTTTGTGCTCACTCCAGATTTACCCTTGTGCAATAGCAAAATTCATAATAATAGTCCCATTCACATGCTAGATGCTCTTGGGAAATGAAAAGCCAGTTATTTCAATCACAGAGTCTCAGTCTTACTAAAAGAACAGGTCTGGAGACATCTTTGCCCTTTAGAGAAAAATGTCTGAGCCAGCAGAATAAAGCCCTCACTTCCCCAGTACCTTCACTTCTGGCATCTCCTTTTCATGTGTTGAACCAACCATTGACTTCTGAGATGGGAAAGTACCCATATTATTTTATGATAACGGAGAAAGAAAGGTCATCTTTTGGTATTGACACAGCAGATCTGAGTACAGTGACTGGTTCTGACACACATTTCCAATCCTTTTTAATATTTTAGGACTCAACCCCGAGCCTGTCTCACCGAATCCTCACCAGAACATTAAGTAACATCAATATTCCTTGCCTCCTGCCTGGGCTGCCTCCATCATCTGACATGTCACCACTCACAAGCAGGGAGGGATCGAGCTCTTCTCCCACTTTCTGCTCTTTTCTCCAGATAAACTGTGTTAGTTTACTGTCAAAATTTAGTTTTTATTATTATTTGCACTTCAGAGTCAATATGGATATGGAAGAATAAGCTGATATATATGCCTTTTGCATCCTTAATAACAGCATGGCCTCTCTGTAGCTACGTGACAATTCCCTAACACTTTATTTAACAGCAGCAATTTATCATGTCTGCTGTATTACAGTGAAGTAGTTCAGTATCCCCAATTTACAAGAAGCACTGTTCTCTGTGCCTATTTGTACTGCTTATTTCAAGACAGACCAACAGACTGAGTGCTTGCTTTCAGCTTGGAAAATCCAGATTCAATTCCCTGGCGTAACAAAAAACTGTCTAGGCTTCAGTTTCCTCTGTATAACATACAGATAAAAATCCGTGCTCACTTTATCAGATGTTGTGAGAATAAGTGCATTAAAGACTGCAAGTCCCACCAGCACTCCAATAGCCATAATTATCTCAAATAGGTGCACGTAGTGCAAGTACAGTGATATTTAATACATACCCTATGTGTATAAACCACGAGTCAGGGCTGATACGAACACAAGCCATGCTAAGGAGTTCAAACTGCTGCTTACCTGTGTGCTCTCCCCTGGTTTGTGCCCCATGGAAGTCTGTGTGAAGAGACCAGCTTCGGCTCTCGGTCGCGATGGAGCGCAGCCGCTCAAGTCAGGGGATTTATTTCAGTCGCACACTCCTGGAGGCAGGGGCCCATTGTCTGGGCTGAGACACTCAATCTGGGAGGGAAAGAATAAAAGAGCTCCAGTGTGTAAAGTCATTCATTACAATCTGGAATGAACAAGGAAATCAGTGGGGTTGCTGGAGGTTAAGCAAGGGCAGAAATTGGTCTTTTATCATTGAAATGCCATAGGAAAAAAAATTACACAAAGTAAGAGAACTAATCCTGCACATCTCTACTTGCATCTCTTGCCTTTATTCATTGCAAGGGGTCACAAAGAAACAATCATGTACATTTGCAGGACCAGATGTTAAATGCATTTATAACAGAATTTCATAAGCAAGCAACTTCTTTTTCCTTGGACCGAAGTCCAATGAAATTTTGATACGACCTTTATATACTTTCAGATAAAATAGGATTATTTGGATTGCCATCCTACATAAGTAAATTTTCTACTGTAACTTCAGACTCAGAGGCATGAGAACATGCTACAGAATTCAGCAAATATTTTTGAAGATTGGATCTGGTGTTCTTTAAAGAGGAACCTTTGTAGTGAAGGAAAAGTAAAAGGATTGATTACAAAGCTTTCAGTACTGAAGGTGCATCATATTACTGCAAAGTGTGGAGTGAAAGTTGTTCTGAAAAGCTCCAGCAGCATCTGTGCTTGTTTTATTGTTTGAATTACCCTTGGCTATGATAATTTTATGCACAGCATCAAAATCATGAGATGTTTTCACAGCTATCCTACAAATTTAAATAAAACTATGAGTAACACAATTGCTTTCTAAAATGCAGAAATTGACATTACTTTCTGAAACTTTTTACTCTCTCCATTTCAGGACTGCCTGTGTTGTAATGAGTATCCATGTCACAGCATCCAGGCTTCAGATGAATACAGCAGTGAGGACGACTCAAAGCACTCTTGCTGAGCAACAGTTCTTCAAGCAGGAATTGGGTGCAACCAAGGATTTCCACCTGCTTTCCTAGCGGGAATTCCATAACTTCTGGAGCGAGATTTTGTTCACATATCAACTCTGCACATGATAATCCTCCTAATAAAGGCATTTCACCTTTCACTTCCCTCACATTCCCTACCTCACATGATAGCTCACTGTGGGACTTAGGATGCTACAAAAGAAGGATGCTCCAAAACTTACCAAAAAAAACCTAAAACTAAAACTAAATTAAAACAGGTGGTTGATCCTATAGACTGTTACTCAGTTGTGAGTCTAGCAGGGACCAGTCCAAAACCTGTGTTAGTGCACCGCTACTACTAAACCCCAGAGAAATGTTGCAGAGGTAAAATACCCTGCCCATGGAACGGGGGTTGGAACTAGATGTTCTTTAAGATTCCTTCCAATCCAAGCCATTCTGAGTCTACAAATGTTTGCTGTAACATTTTCATATTTAGTGATTACAGATTTAGAAAATGAGGTTAAGTGGTGGGTTTTAGGACTCAGTAAGCAGTACATTTAAAACAGGTCTTTTTTCATATTTGAAATTCCCAGATGTAGACTATGCAGCCTGTTAGACCTGATCATGCCTGATCCAGCCGTTTTCAGAGTGGGCTAGAGGATGAGTTCAAATAATTTTCAGGGTAAGGGACTACAATCTTAATATGCTAATTCCTTTACCCTATTGGGCTGGGTAAAGAAAATATCAAAATATCTTTCCTGAGTCTATTGGGTGAGATTAGGAAAGGCCACATGGATGTCTTTGAATGACAATACACAAAGGACTAATGGAGCTAGTGACAAATCTGCCTTCCATTCCCTTTCCCTTTTGAATGTGTAGCTATTCCAGTCTGCGGTGAATTTACTTGAGGCAGAACAGGATTTAAAGTCACACCTGTAAAGCAAAATAAGGTACTTCCCTTACTCTCCCTCTGCACCTCTCTGCAGGAGTGTCTGACACATCACATCTGTTAATGAGGGTTATAATCTCCCCCCGTCCATCCTATAACCCCATACTGGTAGTGCTCAGACCCAACAGCCTCTTTTCCTAAGGAAATAAGGCTTTTATAGGAGTGCTGTCTGTCCATCTGGCTCTCCATCTGTCAATCCTGCGCCCAGCAATGTATTCTGAACCTGGTGGCTAATTTCACCCCATTCTCTGGAGAGGTAAAAGCTTAAAAGATATAAATATCCTACACATATTATGAAGATCAGTGGCGTGTGAGACAACGACAAAGCACAGCTCATGTGAATGAAAGGCTGTGGTATAAGCTCGTTAGCTAATTGCTTGGCTTGGGCTGCCAGCTGGCCAGTCAGTACATGCAAACCAGCCAGCTCAGCTACCTGTGTGTGACTTCTTGGGTCTTCACACAATGCACCTGGCAAGCCAACAGAAGAGAGGAGACTTTTGTAGAGGGAGCAGGTGTGCACAGGGATAGACAAAAATGGAAAAGAAGACATGCCAAGAGCTGTGGTCAAAGAGACAATGGCATTACTGAAGGGGAGAAGAAAAGAAAAGTTGGAGGGTGGGATTTTGTGAGGAGGAATATATGATCTAAGATGTTAATAGAGTGACTTGGTTGTTCATCCTGACTTGAAGGACAGGGTTTGACTTAATATCTTGAGTGAGGACTTTCCTTCCCTTTTATCTTCAGAGCTTAAAAACAACCACTCTGTTAAAAGTAAGGGTCCTTAAAATCGTATACCTTATTTCAGATGGTTGCAATTAAGGAAAAAGCAAAAAAGAGGACACGAGCAGAAAACAGCTTATGAAATGAGCCTTATTATTGCCTCTCCACAGCTAATAAACAGAGGCACCAGAAGACAAACTGTATTGCTTTTCAAAAGTCCAATTTAAAATGCTCTCAGGAAAGGCATACAGTAAATTTGCCAGTGTCAAAGCCAGAACATCCAGTCTCCAAATCTTTGGTGCTGGAATTTCCCTGATATACATGGCAGCAGAATTGCTCTGCTCACCTCTGTTCAGCTGACAGATGCTGTGAATTACTACCCTTGCTATGTCAGTGGAGAATGAAACCCTACTTCTGGCTTGGTTCTACCATCAGTTAAACAGGTCCTACTGCCACTCCTCTTTCAAGTACATTTTGGCATTATTTAGTACCATTTCACTGCCAGAAAACATGGTTTTCCCCATTCCTCTGCTCCCTCACCCCCTACATTCCTTTCTGTGTTTGATGCATGTTCAACCACAGCCTAAGAGATAAAGAACAAACATTCAGAACAGATAGCCTCCTAAAAAATCAGCTGAACTCAGGATTCCTAGTGTCAGATGATAAGGTGCCCGAGCTAACCCACTGATAAAGTATGTGGTGAGCAAACCCTGTGATCTACACAGATAGCTTAAGCTTCTGCAGTGCTAATTACTATTACAACCTTAAGCTAATATTTGAGCCTTTCTTTTGAGCAAGGATGTGTAACAATTAGATTACAGGATTTGGAGCATTACAAAGTGAGATAAAAGCAGTTTCGTCATGGTATGTGGTATTTTGTTTATATAGAGATAATAGCAGTGATGATAATAATAATTTAATAACAACTATTCTATTTAGGTCCAAATTCTGATTTTGGGTGCATCAGACCTGTGACAGAATTATCCTGAATTAATTTGGATTGAGGCACGCAGATCTCTAATCATAGATCATTTTGAAGTGAACTGCTTGGAAGTGCCCAGTGTGGTGTACGATGAGTAGTAAATAGTGAGCCAATATTTCCAGAGAAGGGCCTGAGATGGAATATTTCTCTTCACTTCTGCCCTGAGCAGCGCTGAGAACTCTGATGGCATAGATTGCACCCTGATCCTGATGACAGCTCCAGCAATGAAAGGGAGCACTGTTTTTTTGGTCTCTGACACCCTTATGGTTTCTTCTCTCCTCACTCCACAAGAATATGCATATGTAAAAACACAACATGCTTGAATACAGTGGTAATGCATAGGGAAAAAACAAACAACAGAGAAACAACAGTTTACTCTAGCTGTGCGCCAGATTTAATAAATGTGAAGTTTTAATGTGCCTGGGACATCATCTTTAGAACTTTCTACAATGTACTAAAAAAAAAAGGCATCTTTTCTGCTTGATATTTGGGCATGTTTTTCTATGTCTCACTGGGGTTTTTTTTAATTTCTTCTCCTAGGCACCCAAGGGGAAAAAAAATCCCCCCATGTCCATGACAACAGACAGCTCTTCTGATGAACCATAAAATTCCCTGCCTCAGAGATAATTCAGCTCATACAAATGAGCATTTGGCCCCTGAAATTTTGTTGCTGCTGAGATCATAGAAAATACATGACAAAAACACCCTTTGCCAAAAATTGAAATCAAGATTTTCTTCCGCTTTGGAGACTAAAATCAGACTTCCTAACTATGACAGTTTTTCGAATATTTACCACCATTTCCTGTAAGACAGAATCAGTCACACAAAGCAAAGCTAACATGTATATCCACTCAGGAATATTAAAAATGCTATTACAGCATTAAAAAATAAACCTATCTCCTAGCAGTGGATTTAACAAAACTCTCAGCAGCTGAAAATCTAGTCCCAGAGTCACAAGCAGCAAACAAGCAAGGCAATTAACTGAAAAAAGACAAGGGCATGTTTTCACAAGCCCTCATTCCACTTTTTGTCTATCATAAGTATATAGGAAACCTAAAAGCAGGCAAGGCAGCCAGATAGGATATTTTTCCTTACCCATAGGCACCAGGGTCTTTTCAAAGAGCTGCATCTCGCAGACAGTCAATACTTGGTTGAAAACTTGAAAAAGAGGTTTTAAGCAAAAACTCTTCTGAGAATTAGATCCAGACTCAAGAGGCTGAAAGCATCACTCGAAACAGCCTTTTTAATTTATTCAAAGAAAAGCCACATAGCTCAAGGACAGGTAAGTAGGTAAATAAACCACTGTCAGCCCCTTCTCGGCAAAGAAAGGTACCGTGAAAAGCCTGCATCAAAGGAGAGCTCTGCGTGGGAAATGAAGGAGCCTCAGGTACAGACATTTGATTTATTTTTTTCAGAGTGTGGCACAGGGGAGCGTGCACTGGCTCAACCTGTTGTAATCTAACATGTGAGTTGCTAGTTGTTGCGATGATATTGCAGCAGCCTCTTCATTAAAGGAGCTGTGTCTTTAGCAGCAATGATTAGTTTTCTGCTTATAAAATCAAGACATTGTCATTGCTACTATTGCTCTCTGTTGCTTTCCCCCCTTTACCCCCTTTTTTTTTTCTCCTTTCTTTCTCCTAGTGAGCAGGAAGGAATGCAGAGAAGGATGGATAGGGTAGTATATGCTTCTTATTTGCTCAGCTGACAATCCCTTTGCTATTTCATTTCACTTTAATAGGATCTTCTTGTTACCCACCTACTGTATCTCAGCATGGAAAATCCCGGCATCAAAAGGTTGAAAGCTGGAGGCAAAACTTGCCTCCTTGCAGCACTAGATGAGGTGAAGATGAGACAAAGTCATCCAGTTGCTTTGCAAACAGTATTAAGGCAGTTCAAGGAAGTGTAGGTAAAGGACATTATCTTCCCCATGAATTAATCTCCAGCAGGCTTTTGCTTTTTCCAAAGGCAGAGAAGATGAGAGAAGAGTCACATGTATTTTAGAAGTGTAAAACTGTCAAGGAGAAGTGGTCAAACGATTTCTTCCATATGAAATATCAGTGCATTTCTGTTCAGCTTGTGTAGGGATGTGTGTGTTTGTTCAAAAAGGAACGCAGTGACAGAAAGATGTGTGACAAACAAAAGAAGAATGGAAATTATGTCTAGGCAGCCTCCAGCTGTGTATTGGTGTGCAGGGATCTGAGTGTGCATCTGCGGGGGGGTTCACTTGTAGGCAGCACCGGGACCACCTGCACAAGCCCAAGACAAGTTCCTCTGCCATATCTATTGGTGACTTTCAGGAAAAGGCAGCCCTGGTTTTAAATAGCCTCTGGAATATAATATTAAAACATTACACTTAAAACAAAAACCGCTTTTGGAGCCCTAGCTGCTCCTCTATTTCCCAGCAGTTACTCTGGGCTTTAAAATCCAATGTCTCATGTAAAATCTCATTGCAGGGGGGCGTTGCTCAGAGTTGGGTGGGAGACAGCTCCGCTCTTGGTCTGGGGGAAATCAAGGGTAAGAGCAATGTGACAAAGAACCAAAGGGGATTAAATCAGGCATTTGTGTCGGCAAGGGGAATACGGTGGGGTGTGGGGGGAGAAATTTCAGCTCTGCAAACACCAGACCTGACATTTCTGCTGTCTGCACAGCGGCAGCACGGAGCATGCCAGGGAGCGTGTGCGTACCGCTTCCCTCTGCTGGAGGCAGCTCAGACTGTTGTACCTGCCTCCCTCCGTCCCACAAGGTTTCCATAGGTACTAAAAATGCTCCAACCCCTATCATCTGGCACGGCAGCGATAAAGAAGTGGCCACAAATCCTTTCAGTAACTTTCATTTATACAAAAGTCTCAGTGCTGTCTGGGGGTTGGAACACAGCAGCTCTTCCAGCACAGAGGAAAAACAGGATGAGAGGAAAGGGACGTGTTTTGCAGAGATTGTTTAAGCTGACACATTTTGAAAGGAGCCAGAATACCACAGCCTGGACATGTAACACTTCTTGAAAGAAGAATGAACTGTCTGATTGCTCACAGCTTTGCACAGCCATGCACAGCCTCCCCCACCTCCAACACTGTGCAGCACCAGTTAGGGAGTGCTTTGGGGTTGTTTAATATATAATGTGTCCATATAACCATGCACTGATCAAGTTTGTTTTGGAGCTCGTGCTGCAAGATCACAGGTCAAGGGAACACTGGGGGCCTGAGCGACTTAGTGGAGAGAAAAAGATCCTGTGTGCAAAAGCTGTCTTCCCTGTTCACCTCTTGCATCATCCTCAGGTGTTAAAATATCTAATATAATACTGTGTAACTAATAGGTGTGCCCATATCCCCTTACTGAGAGGTTATGAACATCAGTCATTTTATGCCCAAGGTCAGTTATAGGCTGTAGAAATGGATATAAGGTAAGATGGAGATGAATTTTTTTTAATCTTGAGTATGCAGAACATTTCCTTGTGTTTAATATTTTATATTTGCCCTTAGATATATCCTCATGACATACTCCAGTAACCCTGTGGGATGAGCCCCAGATGGACCAGTCCCAACAAGACCAGGTTGGATGGGGCTTTGAGCAACCTCATCTAGTGGAATATTCCCTGCCCATGAGAAGGGTTGAAATAAGATGATCTTCAGGGTCTCTCCCATCCCAAACCATTCTGTGATTATTCTATGACCACCACTCCTGTAAGGCCACTGAATGCCACAGGCTTTAGGAGCACAGGGAGTGTGAAAGTCCTGGAGAGCCAGAGGGGTTTTGATACTCTGACATTTTGCTGTTATCAGCCTTGTCATTATCCTCTCATGAGAACTCTTATAAGAGAAATCACAATTTAGTCACTCTTTGCCATCAATACACTAATTCCTATGAAGATTTTTTTAAACAACAGAGTGCCACTGCAGGATGACACAAACATGTTACACAACAATTTTCAGTGCAAGAAGAAAGCCTTATATTTATTACAAAGCTATTGCCCATTAGAATATGAAAAAAAAGTCAAGTGTAAGTTTTGTGCAAGAAATGTTCTTCTTTACCTACCATTTTCCTCAGACAAACTAATTTTGTAGAGGATGTGTGTTACCCCTCTCTTTCCTGCCATCCCAGTGGCATGGTAGATCGTGCCTCCTCTGCAGTCAGTCACCCACACCTCTGTTGAAACAAGTTTGCTCTGTGATTCATATTGAATCTTAGTTCTAAATCTAGCCTCAGTAAAACAAATCAACAAATACCTCTTTAGTAAGAAAGATAGGGAGTGAGTAAATACTGAGAGATTCCATCATTTCAATACTTATTTATTTATTTTTAAAGGAAAAGGGATGGCAATGCCTGACAGACTGAATGATGACACCCATCTGTGCCAATAGAGATGCTTGCTGCAAACAGGGGCTTGTTTTGTTAAATAAGCCGCCAAATAAAGGTGTAAATAAAGAAAAAAAAAAGAAAAAAGGAGAGGTTTTCTGCATCTAATGTGTGTATCTACATTGGCATTTAACTTTGCTTCAGATGGGTTCTATTGAGCCTCCCAATCTGTTGATAGCATTTTAAAAATTCTATAGGGACTAGGGAATTAAACTAGCAGGACAGGTCTTGTTATGATTATGGAATAAGACCTTTGAGACTAAAACCATTGTATATCAAGATATTCCTAGATGTCAAGGGAGAATTCTTCCTAAAGATCTGCGACACAGGCAGGAGCTATCATACAAAAGTTACCAAATAAAAATGGAAAAATTAGGGAAGAACATGGTCTAAATGCTGTCCCTCCAGTTAAATGCCTAACACTTGAATTATGAGAAATTTCATTGTAACTGTTGAGTAAAACAAAAAATATTGGTTATTAGCTCCCACTGGCAAATAATTACTAAATTTATCCCATAAACAGTTGCATTGAAGCCAAAGACATTACAGAACTGAGATTAGCCTGTAGTGGCCACTCATGTCTTTGAGATTTTAATCTCCTTGAAAGTGCAAAAAATTAAGTTTCCTTTTTTGTACAAAATCAGTGGCAGCCTCCATAAGCATTTTCTTTATTCATATTTAAAAACAAACAAAAAAAAGAAATAAAAAAATGAAGACACAAAGAAGAAGAAAGAAAAAGAAAAAAAGATGAGAAAAAGATTGAAAAGAAAAGGGAAAATGAAAAAGAAAAAAAAGAAAAGGAATAGGGGAAAAGGAAAATATAAAGGAAATGAAAGGAAAAATAAAAAGACAGAGAAAGATGTAACCATTGTAAAGTTTTAAAGATGTATATTAAAAGGACTGCTCCCTAAATAAATAGAAAGCAACAGATTTTTTTCTGTCTTCCTTCTCTGATTTCCTTATTTCGAGCAAAAAAGGATAACTAAATGAATGAGCATACTGGTCACGCTAGAGATGCATTAATTCTAACAACATTTGATCTCTGTCTGATATTCCTGATTTTTTCCACTCATATGAGGTACTCTGACAATACATGTCCCTGTAGGTAGGGCATGGTACTGGATATGATGTTAAATATAAATCTCTTTAACTGACTTTTAAAATTATTTCCATCTTATTTTTTTGATCATTCTCTGTCATTGCCACTCTTCTTTGACCAGAAAAAAAATCAGACACATAAACAAAATAGGAAGGGACTTTATTTTGAGGGTGCAGAGGGAATGAAAAGGAAAATACTTTTTTCTCTCATTAGGGGAACTGCCTGTAGCAGGGTGAGCCTGAGCAAGGGCAGTGATGGAGGGAGAGACCTGAGGCAAACCAAGATCTGGACCAAGAGCTTTCCAGGGATTGTCACATTTGGCTGAGGACAGAGTGGTTTGGCAGGGCTACAGCCAGTCTACCAGCCTGCTGTGTAAAGAATGGGGACAGGAGGCTGATGAGGGAGGAAACACTGACCTTAATTTTGTTTCCAAAAATACTATTTTTTCCGCAGGCTGAAAATAAAATAAAATAATAAAATTTTAAAAAATCAAAACAAACAACAACAAAACCCCCAAAAATATGTAATACATTTTTTAAAGGTGCAATATAAAATTAGATAACATGTGTGATTTAGTGACAAATGAAAACTGTTCTGGTCTGTAACTGTTAATGCAGTCTGAGTGGTACTCCAGCCTCCATGGACTCCTTCCACAGCCCTCACAGGGCTCTGACCAGAGTGACAAAGTAAAGTTTGAGCTCTTAGACAATGCATTACTGAACCTCAGCTTTTCTCATCCATAAAAGTTAATTAATAGTTGTTTTCTGAACTTTTCACAGGTCTATGCTATCCTGTGCTAGAAAGAAGGCTGATTTTGTTAAAATATTTAACACAAAATGTTTTCCCACTGTAAGAGTGTTTTCAGGAGAACTGCAGCATTCAACCATCCGCTTTATAAAACACTGTCTGACCTCAACCTGCAATAAATATCATGGAGCTAAATATTACTTCACCATCCTTGTGGATTTTGATTTTCCATTGTAATAGGGATAAGGTTTTCTTCAGAGTGTCCCTGCGAAGGACAGGACTCTCTGTCCAGCTCTTTTCTATTCATTAATGTCCTGTGCTTTGCTCTGTACAAATGTTTGCAGTGATTTGTAAGCAGTCTATGCAGAGGTAGACCCAGCTGAGAGTTACTATTATACTCAGACAGCTTTATGCATTGACCAAAGATAAAACACACTCATCTCCTTAATACTATATATACACTTTCTCTATATATAGCATTAAAATGTCCTTACTGGCGCTCTAACCATAGGATCATTAGCTTACATTTATATTTATACTTCTTTTTTTCCTTTAGACCTACCACAGTAGAATTCAGACTGAATCAAGATAGCTTTGTTTAGTTTTTTTCCAGACTGTATAGTTTCTAATACTGCAGGGACGTCGTGGTTTAGAGTATAACTCTTCATATCAGGAGTCTGGACAACTACTTCTGAGCACTCAAGTCTTCTTAACTTTGTAAACTGAGGAGAGCAGTGATTTGTAAGACTGTCTTGAGATCTGTGTCAGGTAGATGCCAAGTGTGACTATAAATATAATTTGGGCAACTAAAGGGGCTGGAGCCAAGCCCTTTCAGAAACTTTTAAACCAAGGACGCTGAAAATCTCAGGCTTCCTTATTTAAGCTGCAATTCTTTCAAAGCTTGCCAGATCATCCACATTGAATTTGGACAGAGAATTCCAGAAAGAAGGAAATACTGTTAACTGGCCAGGTGACTTTGTGCAAGCTCTCTGTCCACTAAAATCAGGAATATATTATTAAATATTATATCAGAGCTAAGATTGTTAGAAGACTGCATTCCTCATTTAGCAGAGATCTAGAACTCCAAGAAGGGTTTTGGGCCATTAGTAAAAATAAAGGCAAACATGTGCTCCTACATAGAACAGTCCAGCAAATTTTCTTTCTCTCCATTACCATTTCTTGGTTGAAATGTCCATAATGCATGGCAACTGCAGCAACTCTGCTGAGATTTCTAAAGGAAAGTCACTGCAGCCCATTGCAAAATCTTTTCCCTGTTCTCAAGGTTCAGTGACCCATGGGTCAATGCTGTTAATGTGGATTTCTACACTGCTGCAGCCATAGTGTTAAATGACAAGGATGACAGTCTTGCTAATTTATGCAGGCACCAAAAAGAGAGCTAGCCCATAATTCTGTTATGTTTTCAGGGCTTGACTTTTGTTCTAAATGTCAACAGGGTGTGCAAATGCCACGCAAGTCTCCCTTAGGACTTGGCTCAAGTTCATTTGCAGATACTTCTGAGAGTGTCTTGGATTCATAAACTCAAAAAACTCAGCTTAAATATACAAAAGTAAACCTAGTCTTGATAGACAATATAAAAATACCGTATAAACTCCTGAGAATTTCTATGTATTTGTACATAGATATGTACATATATGTACACAAATGCAGATATGTATTCACACATAAATTCTCTGCACACAGGATTCCGTGGTAAACTCATTGGTCAATTTTAAACAGTTCAATTTACTTCCTTGGATTGTATTTGCAGGTGATTTACTCATTTTCCTCCTTTTTGTTTCAATTACTATTTCAAATTTCTTAGAATGATAGTCCTGGAAGCTGCCTCTTCAAAAGAAAGAGCATATAAGCACTGTGAGAGGAAACTCCTCCAGACTACTCCAGCAGAACACCTCAGCTTTTTTCTGCATAGAAATGCTTTTAGATGTGAAAGACCCGATGACACAAAAGTTCCTATGTAGATCCCTCCAGGGCAAGGCAGAGCTGAATTGCTTGGCAGGGCTGAATGGAAATATATGTGCAAAAAGCTGCCCTTGCACTTGCCCATGCAAATAGAGGGCTTGTGTAGATGTAAACTGAGTGATGATCAGGAAGACAGAGCCTGTTCTTGACTAGCATATAGAGTATTTTAGAAGTGAGTGTTTCCCTGGACATGTGGAGGAGGTTAAAAGGTTTGAAGAAGTGAAATTCCAGACAGAGGATGTCTCTGAAGGTCTCTGTTCTTTTGGTAACATTCTCAGATAAATTTTCTTGATCAGGAGAGCCTGGGAAGATTTGTGTGGAAAAGTACAGAGAGCTGAGAGACAGTAGGAATAACCTTAGAATCAAGCAATGAACAAAGGAGTGTGAACAAAGTAGAGGAGACTTGGCTCTTCATAGTTGTTTAGATTACCCAAATTCAATTTAATCTGTGATATCTGATCATCATAGCAAGCTTCCTAGTAGCTCAGTTGGTTTGGTAGTTTTGACTTGTTATCCCCCCTCTGCCGGATTTGGCATATGACAATTATGCACATTAAGAATTCAATTATACATTTAGTAATAACTGAAAAATATTTATAAGACCACACACACACAGATTCTTTTCCAGCTGTGATCTTGGACAAAGACACCATCTATGATCATGAAAGCTAAACATTGCCATCCAACCACTACCACTATTTAGCTTCATCTTTTGTGCTATTCAGATTTCACACCAAATACTTCTTATGTAGAGACCAGGGGACTCACTTGAAGACAGCATCAATGCTGGTCTTTTTTATCACCGTATTGAGGGAGGTACAGAGTCATAAAGCTGCTGGCTAATACCTTTCCTTCCTGACTGAACATCACTTGAGTGTGTGATGTGCATTGCAGCATGCAGAATGTTTGACATCCCAAATCTTTCCTTGTCAAAGCAGGAACAGCACCTGATCCCATGACTACAATGGCTTGATTTCTTGTAAAATTGCCAGCAGCTGTTGAGTTTTTCAGATTTATTCTAGAACAGGTTTTCAAGGCTGTCTGTAGAATGTCAGTATCAAAGATGAAGTTGATTTTATTCCTATATTTTGGGCCCTTGACTTAAATACACATTTTTGAAATGTTTTTCTGAGGCTTTCCTTATTAATGAGTGTTTCCAGAAATAAATGTTGGTTGTCACAAAAATAAATTGTTTCACATTTCTGTTTTCTTTCCTGTCATTTGGTAAATTCTTGAAATCAGACATTTAAAAGAATAAACAGATGTTCCAATAACAATTAACAAATGTTTCTGTGAGTGGGGAGCTAAAAAAGCCTGCAAACCTTGGAGTTTCTGTTCCATGCTGTCTACAGACTCCCTCCCACCACAGCACCCCATTCTTTTTCCTTTCTTTTACTTTTTTTTTCCCCTATGATCTCAGCTCCCACTTCCAAAGCCTGCAGATATCCTGTAGGTATTCTTTTTCTCTTTGTACCCTCCATGCCTCCAGGGTCTCTTCTAACTCTAGCAATTACCAGCTGGCAAAATGCACCACTTGGTTACAAAATGTACATGCGATAACTGGGGGTCACTACATGCAGGCTGATTGTGCAGGGCCAGACCATGCAGAAAAATGTCCCATCATAATTTATCTGACCAAGGGTTGCTTCCAGATTTGGAGAGCATTAATTTCAGTCTTTTCCTCCCACTTTCTCGTTAATTTTCATGAAACTTATCAGTACCTCATTATATTTTCTTGGAGATATCTAGTTCTTGTTCAACATGACTAATTCAAAAATGATCTCAGGTTTTAGAAAGGAACTGATAAACAGATGGACAGGCAGAGCAACTGCATAAGGCTTCAGGAACCCAGAGAGAAAGCTAAACTATCACCAAGTTTGTACTCTCAGGATCTCTGGAGAATTGATGTATATTCATTAATTCCATTTCATGACATCACCTCATCAGAGAGATAAATATTACTGTTCTTTAATTTATAAAGGGGTCAACAGAGGCATGAAGAGGTCAGGCGATGTCTCAAGGCCCTAGACCAAGCCTGTGGTGAGTCCAGGGATATTTTTTTTACTGGCCTATACTGAACTTCAAAGTCATTGTGATCTCAACTGGGTCCTTGGTAAAGGGGTGGCTTTACAATGAAGCAGGATTAGGAACAAAGGTGCAAACCACGGAGAACCTCTTGGGGTAGCTGTCATGGCCTGACTTACTTGTTCCTTGACCCATCCCTGTTACAGACAGCAGGTATTGTCACCTGGGACATTATCCCTGCATGGGTAGAGGGGCAGAAAGGGTAAGGGACAAAGACATCACTTGCAGGTTCAAGATTAAAGTTACTACTCCTGATATCCACCTTGAGCTCTTGGATCCACACATTTGCCTTGAGTGTTCTCAGCTGCCCATCCTCAGGTTCTGTCATATCCCATGGGTCTATTCCTTTATTTCCTTCTGGCAGGCTCCTCCTGCACAGATAGTGGCCTTGCCCAACTTTTTCCTGTAACTAGGTTTGCTCCTGTACCATCTCCCCTCAGGTTCAGATTCATCCTCTTGCTCAACTTTATTCTGTCAGCCCCTTCCTCTCCTTGAAGCAGATGAGAGCTCCCTTCCACGAAACATTCCTGGTGGACCTGAGACTGGGATGAAAATGAATAAACATTGGGAACCATAATATAAAAATCTGCCTCTCAGTGATGTCAACAGCAAAGATTTTGTTCCTTGACTCTTTTCTTGCCTGGAGTTACACAACTTGTTCTAAAAGTCTAGGTCTCAAGTTAGTTTCCCAGGATTTGTTGCATGTTTTCATCACAGCAGCTATCTTAAAATTCCTTAAACTCCTTGGGCATAACCCTGTCCCCTCGTATCTATCTCCTGATTTGGTTTGGTAATCTTCTTGTAATGAAGTAAAGAGAGTTTAGAGATGTTTACCAGGGAAATCTCTGTCCTTCAAGCTCAGATTTGTTTTTCCAGACTGAATGACTCTTAAAACCCTGTGAGTTTATGTGATTAAGGACTCAATGAACCCCATGAAAGGCTCTGTAATTTGCACAGCTATTGGTATTTTAAATCAGAGTGCTTAGGTCTTCCTACACCTCATGATATGAAACATGTTTACACTTATGAGTCTAATTATTTTTAATCAAATTAAGAGGCTGCTATGTTCTCCTCATCAACATGTCCTGAGAAAATATAGCCTTAAGACCATCTGAAATAATTTTAATAAGCCACAAATATTT